>BTPG01000007.1:59103869-59158869 GCA_036245525.1 Semisulcospira habei
AACATGCAATGAAATAATTATTTCTTATACGAGAGACTTTCTTAACCCATTCAGCCTTGACGCACTACAGCAGGAGATGGGTGGACCATGATAATTCAAGGGTAGTGCCAGATTAACTTGGCGCCCGTCGGCGGCCAGGCTAATCTGGCACTGCCCTTGAATTATCATGGTCGATCCATCTCCTGCAACTGGTGCATAATCGCTAGATGACGCCTCAAAAATTTGGGAAATACGACCATGGGGCTGAATGAGTTCACCCATTTTTCCCCGACGCACCGCAGCAGGAGATGGGTCGATCACGACAGTTCAAGGGTAGTGCCAGATTAGCTTGGCGCCTGATGGCACTACCCTTGAATTATCATGGCCGATACCATCTACTGCAAACTGTAAAATAGTCCTTAGGTGACACCGCCAAAATTTGGGGCATGTGGCCATGGGTTAAACTTTGTTATTTTTGTTTGTATACACATCTCACTGATATGTTACAAAAAAATCAAGACAAGCAAAACTTCATCGCTGCCGTCATAAAGACTCGATTAACTCACTCAGCCCCGACACGCCACGGCAAGACATCGATCGAGCGTGATAGTTCAAGGGTTGTGCCAGAATAGCTTGGCGCCCATAGGCGCCAAGCTAATCTGGCACAACCCTTGAACTATCACGCTCGGTCTGTTTCCAGAAGTGTAATACAGTCTTCAGAGGGCAACTTCAAAATTTCCGGATTTCGGTCCTGGAGCAGAATGTGTTAAGGTGAAAATAAACACGGTGGGGTTCTGTCACGCTGTTTTGTTTGTCTGCGTTGAATTACAGACTCAGGGATTAAAAAGTTTTGTTTTCGTTTCAATTTGTTCGTTTTCGTTTCGTCATAAGTACACGTGACTTGACCACTCACGTTGTATTCTACCGAGTGCGTAAAAGGCCATCGGGCCGACGTAGGTCCACTGGGGTGGGCGAAGGGTGTGTGGAATCCTTGACGTTGCCCCCGCAGATCAATCGCAAACGTCTGCCATTTTCATCTGGGCGATTACGCGGTCAGCAAAACGTCATAGGGCTGACGCTGACGCCGGGCCGAGCACGTATGGCTCCCCAGGACCACCGTCCAGAAGTGGAAAGACATTAGTAATATAGCCAGCCAGCTAAAGACTGATGGGGTAAAGTTCGGCGGTTTCACTCGTAAATGTGCATAGTGCAGTTACACCCATTGTATTTGTATCCAGTGTATTTGTACGCAGGGTATTTGTACATTTGTACCCAAGGCATTTGTACCTAGTGCATTTGTACCCAGTTGTACCCAGGGCATTTGTACCCAGAGCATTTGTACCCAGGGCATTACTACCCATGGGATTTGTACCTACTGCGTTTGTACCCAGGACATGTGTACCCAGGGTATTTGCACCCAGGTTATTTGTACCTAGCGCATTTTGTACCCAGAGAAGAGTCACTTCGCACCAGTAATGAGTACACTCATGAGTATATTACTATAACAGTAATAGACTTATGGTTTCCGCAACTTGAGCACGTAATTGGGTGATTCTTATGACAACCTTTTGGCTGTGTAGGTAGCGGTTTTTGTCCTGCAGAAATCCGCATCGCGACAAAAGCCACTACCAACAGCCAAAAGGCCAATCTTATCTTTTGAACCTTTTCCTGTCGCTGGTCGCGGATTTAATCTCTATGAAATTTAAAACTCGAGCCAAAGAACTTCGTCCATCCAAGAAATGTGTATACAAAGCAGGACCAGCAAGAGGTATAGATCCACATGAGGATCTATGCCTCTTGCATCTGGGTATTGATTGCTGCGTTACAGCATCAAATTGATTAAACAGTCAGGTGTGTTTTTCACTTGAAATAAAAGGCTTCCTTAACCCTCGCAATACTTAATTCTGGATACAGAAGAAAGAAAAAAAAAAAAAAAAAGAAGAAGAAAAAAAACCCAGCCGCTGTGAAATGCCTGGGTGGCGTTTCCGATTTAGGTCTATTTCTAGATACAACTTGAATGTGCTGGATACAAATGCACTGGCTACATTCATGAGTAAAAACAACAACAACAACAACAACAAACCCACCGAACTTTACCCCCTCAGCCCATCTAGGCCCTGAGTCGGCCGGAGGATCGCTTGCTTGCTGGCTTAGAAAAAGGGGAAGCCGTTCATTAGGTGGAGATTGTGCCGCCGCCCCTCGATTAGAATGCATGGCCACGCGCAGACAACTCCTGGGGGTCTCGAGAGGCCGTCAGCATTATTTCCCTTGCTCCTGACCACTTTGTGCCGGTGCGTACCTCTCGGTGTGAACAGGTAATGACAGTCTGGCCGGCAGTGACAGCCGCTTTTCTACCGACTATCGTCAGTCGTACCACAGTAAGCAAAGATCCTCGGGCCCACTGCGGCCGTCGTCGGTGGGCCCGAAGACGTTTTGTAACTGGCCTGGGGACGCGATGGGACTGAATAAACTACCAGCAGTTCTGGTTCCAAAGGCCCTTATTTACGACATTGTTTGCTAGTCGCGGAGTCGACGAGCGGGAGCTAATGACTAATTATAAAGCGTTTATCCTAAAAAATAAGATCTAAGCGCTTTACAAATCAAGGAGAGGGGAGGGGGTGGGGTTACGGGGGGTGGGTGGGTGGGTGCGGGTGGGGGTGGGGGTGGGGGTGGGGTCCAAAATCTAGAGAAACCCAAAAAACGCATGTGAGCTCAAAACAATACCGTAGACTTTGGGACGAAATCCTCATTTTTTTCACTGGAAGTAAAAAAAAAAACCGTCTAATCTTCACATCTCTCTCTCTCTCTCTCTCTCTCTCTCTCTCTCTCTCTCTCTCTCTCTCTCTCTCAGTCTCTCTCTCTCTCTCTCTCTCTCTCCCTCTCTCTCTCCCCCATTCTTCTTCTTCTTCTCGAACGCCGTCACACTTGGAGTTTGGCTCTCAAAATGAAATCTGTGGTCTTCTGTAGCGCCTCCACAGGCCCGTAGAGTTTCTCTTGTAGAGTGGCGGGCTTCGGCCATATCTCCTCCCTCAGCAGCTGGGGTTCCCAACTTCCCACAGTCCTGGAGGATGTGCTCTTTGGTCTGCTCTGATTATTATTATTATTATTATTATTATTATTATTATTATTATTATTATTATTATTATTATTATTATTATTATTATTATTATTATTATATGTCAGGTAGTAGGGGACTCCCTCCGGAGGAAACTCCTCACTGCTGCCGAGTCACTTTGGTGGTGTTCAGTGTGGCCTTCAGGTGACCACACCTACTATTCCCCCTATTTACGACATTGTTTGCTAGTCGCGGAGTCGACGAGCGGGAGCTAATGACTAATTATAAAGCGTATATCCTAAAAAATAAGATCTAAGCGTTTTACAAATCAAGGAGAGGGGAGGGGGTGGGGTACGGGGGTGGGGGGTGGGGGTAAAAAATCTAGAGAAACTCAAAAACGCATGTGAGCTCAAAACAATACCGTAGACTTTGGGACGAAATCCTCTTTTTGTTTTTCACTGGAAGTAAAAAAAAGTTACGTCTAATCTTCACATCGCTCTCTCTCTCTCTCTCTCTCTCTCTCTCTCTCTCTCTCTCTCTCTCTCTCTCTCTCTCTCTCTCTCTCTCTCTCTCTCTCTCTCTCTCTCCCCCCCTCCATTCTTCTTCGTCTTCTCGAACGCCATCACACTTGGAGTTTGGGCTCTCAAAATGAAATCTGTGGTCTTCTGTAGCTTCTCCACTGGCCCGTAGAGTTTCTCTTGTAGAGTGGCGGGCTTCGGCCATATCTCCTCCCTCAGCAGCTGGTGGTTCCCACAGTCCTGGATGATGTGCTCTATGGTCTGCTCTGATTATTATTATTATTATTATTATTATTATTATTATTATTATTATTATTATTATTATTATTATTAACTTATATTATGTTGTAGATGTTAGCAACGGCATGTTTGTAAAATGACGATTTGTTTCTGTCAAAACGTTTTACCGTTGATAAATAAAGTTTCATCATCATCATCATCATCATCTCTCTCTCTCTCTCTCTCTCTCTCTCTCTCTCTCTCTCTCTCTCTCTCTCTCTCTCTCTCTCTCTCTCTCTCTCTCTCTCTCTCTCTCTCTCTCTCTCTCTGCCCTAATATAGAGTGCATGTCTCTCTCTGGCTTGACTTCGCGAACGAAGATTTTATAGGAGTTGACCACGACGTCTGCAGGCTTGTTCGTGGCTGCGGAGGCCAATCCGAGACAGGCAGGTTCGACCGCAGTGGCTGCAGGGGAAGGTATGGCCAGGGTTCTGAGCTGCGGCATCTCTGTTTTTTCTCCTGAGCCGCTTGTCCTTAAGGCTAGCTCTGTGAGAGTCCTCAAAGGAGACAGCTGCCTTGTAAATGGTGGAGCGCCAGGTGTCACGGTCCGCAGCAAGCGAAGACCACTGGTGGTGGTCGATTTGGCAGGCACTAAGTGACTTCTTGAGACAGTCTTTGTATCTCTTCTTTGGTGCCCCTCTGTCACGGTGTCCAGTAGCAAGCTCGCCGAACAGTGTGATCTTTGGTAGGCGATGATCCTCCATCCTGGAGACATGCCCCGCCCAGCGGAGCTGTGTCCGCAGCAGCAAAGCCTCGATGCTCACAGTTTCAGCCTGTTCAAGGACCTCGACGTTGGTGACATAGTCACTCCAGTGAATGCCCAGGATGGTATGCAGGCAGCGCTGGTGGAAGCGTTCGAGGAGTCGTAGTTGGCTGCGGTAGAGGGCCCAGGACTCGGAACCATACAGCAGGGTGGTGAGGACCACAGCTCTGTACACGCTGATCTTGGTGCCTGTTTTCAGCTGTTGATTGTGCCACACCCGCTTGAAAAGTCGCCCGAAAGCGCTGTTCGCTTTTGCCAGCCTGCTGTCAAGCTCCTTGTCCAGCTTGGCGTCCGACGTGATAATGCAGCCAAGGTAGGTAAACTGGTGCACTGACTTTAGTTCAGACTCGCCAATAGTGATGTGAGGAGGGCGATACACTGTCTTGGGTGCCGGCTGATGGAGGACCTCTGTCTTTTTCAGACTGACCTCGAGTCCAAAGTTGTCTACTTTTTAGTTCCTAGGGTCACCTTGTCTAACCCCTGCAAGGTGGGTTCTACTCTTTTGGGGGTTTGTATTTCTGTCTTTCTGGTCCATTCATCTGTATTTTTCTTTTGAAATTCTCCCTCCTGTCTGAACTTCTTGCAGTTCTTTTCTTCATTTAGCGCAGGCACGTCCTGAGAAGGCCTTTGTCGCTTGCGGGACGTAAAGCAATCTATACTCACTCACTGATCGCATGTGGGTGTCTCTCAACGTATTCAGGTTCTCGCCCTCCAAGACAGTCTGTGTGCATTTTACTAACCAGATGAAATTTTTTCCAGAACGTCTGAGCATTGCTGGAGTGCCAATTAAGGTGGCCGAGGAGGCAAAGTTTCTGGGGATCATCTTTGACAAAAGACTGACCTTCTGCAAACATATTAATTACCTTAGAACCTCTTGTCAGAAGGCCCTTGACGTTCTTCGTGTCGTTGGTCGTACTTACTGGGGTGCGGACCGTACTGTCTTACTTCGACTGCGTCTTAACACAATCCACCATCAAGGTCTGCGCATATGTCTGGGGGCCTTCAGGACATCTCCAGTTCCTGACATCTTGCTGGACTTGACCGCCCACAAGAAGGATTGTACTCCACCAGCCATATACCAACAGAGCCTCAATGAACTCCTTTCAAGTTTTCCTGGCTATTGTCGTATTTATACGGATGGGTCCAAGTCTGAGGATGGGAGAGTGCATGTGGTTAGATGTTAAAACGACCAAGTCCTCGCCTGTTCTGATAGGTTTTGTATATAGAAACCCAGCGGCCTCAGCCTCCTGGCAGGACGAGTTTGTATTAATGATGGATATTGTTCAGGAGTCCAAAGGTGATGTACATATCTTAGGAGACTTCAACATAGACTTGCAAAAGCAAGGACACACTTCGTGGAGATCCATGTTGATTTTGTTTAGGGTTGAAACAGCTTGTCCAGTCACCTACTAGAGTTACATCCTCATCTTCAACGCTGATAAACCATGTATTATCCACAAATGTCAGCGTTGTAAAAAATGTTAGCGTACCTAATACTTCCAGTAGTGATCACTTTCCTGTTTGTTTTACGTTGTCTGTTAGGTTAGCTAAACAGTCAATCAAAGGACACACTACCATAATGTATAGATGTTTAAAAAAATTCGACCAAAGTGCTTTTTTTTATATGACCTATATTTAGTACCATTTTATGATATACAAAACTGCAAAAACTCTAGCGTTGTCCTGTCACGCTGGTACGAGCTGTTTCTCGCTGTTCTAGATAGACACGCGCCTAAGCTCATCAAACGCGTCAAATATCCTGCTATGCCAAAAATGGCTCTCTGGTGAGATAAAACAAGCGACGGAAGTAAAAGGAATTAAAACGAGACAAGAAATTTGCTGAATACAAAAATCAGCGAAATCATGTCAAATCTCTAGTTCGTAAAGCACAGAGGCAAAATGCAGAAACAAGTTATTGCCGACGGCAAAGACATCCGTTCAGTCTGGCAAGTAATAAACACTTTCACCAAAGGTAACAGTAATCGATCGCCTAATATTCCGCCCGATCTTACTGCAGATGCGTTCAACGCTCACTTCATAACTGTTGCTCAAACTCTGGCGAAGTCAAATACACCTAACCCTGTAAACCACACTTGCTCTCATCAACTACGTCACCATAGTCAACAGAGAGCCTGCGGCCCATTTTTAGTGCCGCTTATGACTGTCCTAGATGTAGGCAAATCTATTTCCAGTTTAAATAACAAATCGTCTTGCGGTCCAGATGGTATTAGTACCTCGAGAAACATATCAATACTCATCTTCTAAACTTTCTGGAGCAAAACCATCTGATAACTGCAGCACAATCAGGATTTAGACCTCTACATTTGTGCCAAACTACCCTCAGTCAGTTCATTGATAAATGGCTCGCTGCCATAAATGACAGTAAAGTATCAGGTACAATCTCTCTTGACCTGAAATAAGCTTTTTTATTTTGTCAACCACTCTATCCTACTAAAAAAACTACCATTCTATCACACTGACTCAAATACTGTCTCCTTTATATCTTTCTATCTCAGGGACAGAACGCAGAAAGTACTGCTAAATGGCAAATATTCCTCTGACGGGTTAGTAAGTTGCGGTGTTCCACAAGGGTCTATTCTAGGGCCCTTATTATTTAATCTATTTATTAATGATCTGCCACTGTGCATATCTCATTTAGTGTTACACTACCGCAGCCACACGCAAGGTGTTGTAGATGGAAGACGCAGCCAGACAAGAGTGTTTCCAGAAGAGTCTTTTATTTCTTGGTCATCGTGGGTCTAATAGGTTGGGCACAACCAACCTACTAGCATGGCATACTAAAATGGCGAAAATACCGGAGCTCGGTCTCTCGCTTCTCAGCTCCCTCTATCTATCTCTCTCTCTCTCTTCGTTGTGTGCTCTCTATCTATCTCGTTCTCTTCATTGTGCGAGCTCCCTCTCTATCTCGTTCCCTTCGTTGTGAGCTCTCTTTCTATCTCGTTCCCTTCGTTGTGAGCTCTCCTCTATCTCGTTCCCTTCGTTGTGAGCTCTCCTCCCGTGCTGGTGTTTCCCCCCACTATATATACCCGTTTTGGCCGAGGGCATCGCCCCTTTGTCTCAACCAGTCAAAAGGGGCTATTACTGTCACCCATATTATTCCACATCTATCAGGGTGGTCAGCGTCCCCTGACCCTATCTGTCAAAGGAGCTATTACTGTCGCCCATAATCTATCCCCCAACTGCTCTGGTGGATAGCGCCCTCTGATCCTAGCTGACCAGGGACCCATTACTGTCTCTCATAATTATCCCACATCTATTATGGTGGCCAGCGTCCTCTGATCTTAGCTGACCAGTAACCTATTACTGACTCTCATTAGTCCCAGCTCCCAGTTCGCTACCGCCCGCATCGGGACCGCTAAAGTGAGATTGATGTATTTCCACTCGCAATTATCATTCATTAGTCCCAGCTTAGTAGGGCCGGCCCCTTGTCAACTTCACGTGAGCCCGTGGTAGCCAAAGTGGACCGTGTCATAACCCTCTCCGTGCTCTGCCCGTGGTACTAATTATATTCTCGTTATTTTAATATCAAGGGAAATTATAAAATTACCCGACCGTGATATTGGTCGTATACACTTATAGTGTAACAATTCCTCCCAAACCTACCCGAAAAAAAAAAAGGAATCTTAATTCACAAGATTCGTGTTTTTTTTTCCATTACACAATATTCAGACCACAAAATCATTTCAAACCATTAAACATGTTATCCACAAAATACATCATTTTTCGGAATGACCGCTTATTTAAATCGATCACTCCTTATTAAAAATTATTATTGTCCGGCGTAATCACGCCAATAAATGTTCACATCAAAATCGTCGACTCAGTTATGTCTTTGCACATGTGTTCGTTATTCTTCACGATCCTTCCTGGATCGCAACAGCGTTGATCCTTGGTTACCCCAACGACGGGTAAGACTTGACAACGTTCGAGGCGGGGAGTAACTGCACTCCTCCCTCCATCATCGGCGTAGAGTCCTTCGCTCTTGCGACGTCATTCACGTCTGCTGATTGCACAGCCGCCGACATCAACGTAGGCACAGTGACCTCACGTTCACCCTTCCTGAGTCGTGATAGCATGGAGCCAAACCATGCGCTAGTTTTCTTTTTATATCGTTTACACCCTACCCCAATTATGATCACTACAACTGTCCCTACGATAGAACCAGTGATGATCTGTTTCCATATCGCCCATTCTTGTTTTGGCTTAACGAATCGCTCTGAAGTCGAGCAATTAGATGATCCATTGGCATTTCCTTAATTTCATCTAACTCTTTGGACAAAGGGATGGGATCGTAGTCTGGTAAAGCGCTATGAAATGGTTTCCATAACGTTATATTGGAAAATGCATAGTTTTCCATCCATCCTATCAATTTGTCTTCCACCTGATACTGGCTCTCTTGTTGGTAGTAAGGGGTTAACATCAATCTATCACTAATAGCCGTACATGATTCATTGAGGCGGATTAGCGATAATGGTGGGTTGATTTGTTGGTACGTGACCCCTTTACCGTGACAACTAATACTCATCTTTAGTGGACTATGATTACTAATGACCCATAGCCCATCCATTATATACCGTGCCATAGGTAACACTGTACCCAACTTGACCTTTGTTTGGCAGTGTGTTGCAATTACGTCTGAGTTGTTTAAAAAAACAGCGCCGTAACACAAAACTGATTAATGTTCATAGGATATATTGCACTTCGAATCGCACAGAATCCTATCAAGGGTTTGGAACAAGCTTCAAGTTCAGCTTCCGTAAGGAGCGCGAACCGCGTACGTTGCGCGTCTACTGCTATTGTTGTGGATTCTAAGTCATACTGAGCCGTCATTGATTCTGGCGCAGGCCGACCTGAATCTCCAGTTACTAGTGGTAACTTCATCAAGTTTTTGAAATACGACATTGTGATTAATATTTAAACCCTGCGCTAGCCCCAATACTATCAGACTTAAGAAAAACTTCATCTTGTTGTTGCCTGCAACATACAAGATACCACCAGAGACTTATACCACTGTCTCTGACAAAACCCAAATCATGCTTCATGATTTACACATTACAATAAGGACTAGCCGTCTACCGTCTAAGAGTCGCATTTCTAATTTGAAGCCTTCTTTGGCAGAAGAGTCAGTATCGCTTCAAGAATTTCCCTAACCCCATCAGTCTGTAAACTAGGCTGAATTGAACGATTGTCGTCGATCTCCCCATCATCAGAACTGTCTGATGTGCCCTTGTTACAACTAACGTTTACTGCTGAGAGAGATCTTTTCTCTCTTGTCTTTAGGCGCTTTCTTAACTCCATTAACGGAACGTCCTCCTCGGATGAAGAATTCTCACGCTCTTTTCGCACCCCCCTAGTCAGTCTGTCTCGTGCGTTCTCTTGCCCTACTGCATCGTCACTGTCGCTATCGGATGATTCTGGAGCTACAACCTGTGTGGCTTTACGTAATGTTCTCCCCCTGGCTTTTGGAATAGGCCACTCGCTAATCTTGGCTATCCGCAAGTGTTCAGCATGTGAACTGACCTCAGTGCCATCTAGTTGATGTCGTACCCTGAATGTGACAGGCGACAATTGTTCCACCACTCTATAGTGCGACCTCCACTTACTGTCTAACTTATTGTGTCTACGGTGATTACGAAGGTACACTGGATCACCGACCTTAATCTCGACAGGCTGTACACCTCTATTAGCATACTTAGCCCCCTTCTTCTGTGCTTTCTTAATTCGCCGATACACCTGGGTGAAGGCCTTGTGTTGCTGCTCAAGCGCTATCTTGTGAAAATCTTCACCAGCGTATTTTCTTCGGGGTCTAAGGATGTTATCTAACGGTAGCACTGGATCGCGACCGTACAGTAAAAAGAAAGGAGATTCCTGCGTAGTTTCCGAAACACAAACCCTATAAGCTGCTAGTACCTGGTTAATATGCACGTCCCATGTCGAAAAATCCTCTTGTATCTTTTTGGACAGAATGTCGTTAAAAGTTCTGTGAAAACGTTCGACCTTAGCATTGGACTGTGGATGATAAAGACTGGTCGTGACATGATCTATGTTCAGTTCTGCCAGCGTTTCTTCCATAACCCTATTCACATTCTCAGATCCATTGTCTGATACTATCTGCAATGGACAGCCATGTCTGGGTAGAATTTCTTCTACGAGCAGCTGTACCACTGACTGCGGCGTTTTATCTGGTACAGGGAACGCCTCTACCCAACCTGTCAGATGACAGCTGAATGCTATGACATAGCGATTCCCGCTCAGGGAGCGGTCAAACGGACCTGCCAAGTCCAATGACAACTTAGCGAATGGGTATGGAGGAATGTCCATTTCCTGTACGGGGACCCTTTTCTTTTGTAACACTCTAGACTGACAGATGACACACCCACTAACATATTCATACAGTTGTTTGTACATGTTAGGCCAGTAATACTTTCTACTGACTGTGTCATGAGTCTTGTCGATCCCTAAATGACCATTTTCGTCATGGTACTGTCTGACTACGTACTCTACCAAGTGAGACGGAACATACAATCTGGCTACTGGTTCATCATCAGGATGAGACAAGAAATATAGAACATCCTCTATCAGCATGTACCTCCTATTGACTGTCATGGTTCCTTGTTCACTAATCAATAAGTCCTTTAAGCGCACTATTTCAGAATCCTTCTCCTGTTCCTCAATAATATCAAACCCTGGAAGATCAACTTTTTCCAGCTTCTCGTCACACCCTGCCCTTACTGTACAACTAGCAAACTGCTTGGGTGTGAATTGGTTGGAGTTTATGACTCCTATGACAAAAGCATTGTCATTGACCTCTCTGGTTACCTCTACTTCTTCCTCATGCTCTGGCATGTGAGTACCACTCGGCATTCTGGACAGTAAGTCTGCCAAAACATTTTGGGGACCTGGGATATATTCAATCGTACAATTATATCCCGAAATGCCTAGGGCCCACATCTGCACCTTCTTATTTTGCATTGGTGAATTAAGCAAATACTTAAGAGGCATGTGATCCGTGCGGATTACAAACTCCGCATTATGCAAATAGTGATTTAGCTTTTGAAGCGCATAATGGATCGCAAAAGCCTCTTTCTCTATTGTCGACCATTTCCTCTGACTGGTACTAAGTTTATGGGATAGAAAGTAAATAGGTCTTTCTACCTTTGAGCCTGGGGAAATGTCTGAATCCTCATCGCATTTTTGCGCGAGACATGCCCCCACGCATGTGTCGCTGGCATCCGTGTAAAGGATGTACGGACGCCGTGTATCTGGATAGGCTAACACTGGTGCTACAGCTAACGTTTCCTTCATCAAATCAAACGCTTTCTGGCATTCCTCTGTCCAACTGAATCTCGCATACTTTCGTGTCAGTGCTATGATTGGTTCAGCCATCTGGGAGAAATTAGGAATGATTTTCCTGTAAAACCCAATCATACCAATGAACGAACGGCACTCTCTGACACAGGTCGGAGCTGCCATAGCCCTAATGACTTTTACCTTTTCCTCATCCGGTTTTATCCCCTGGTTACTAATGACAAACCCTAAGTATTTGGTTTCTTCCTCAAAGAACTGACACTTCTTGAGTTTCAGCTTCAGGTCATGCTGTCTCAATCGATCAAAGACTGTCTGAAGGTGACACAGATGGTCTTCTATTGTTTCTGAGAAGATCAAAATGTCATCGAGATAGGCACAGGTAAAGCTTTCTAAAACGGCTAGCACGATATTCATAAGCATCATGAACAATCCCGGTGCCCCCACCAAACCAAAAGGCATTTTCGTGAATTCAAATAATCCCTTGTGGCATGCAAATGCTACTCTATCCCTACTCTCCTGATCCGCCATCTTGACCTGCCAGTATCCCGACTTAAGGTCCAGACTGGTAAAATACTTGGCCTTTCCAAGCAGTGACAAAATGTCATCTATCAGCGGTAGTGGGTACGATGTTTTCTTTGTAACCTCATTCAGTTTTCTAAAGTCAACACATAAACGTTTCGACCCATCCTTCTTGGATACAATCACTAAACTAAAAGACCATGGGGACTGAGAATGTCTTATCACACCTGCCTGTAACATCTCTTCTAGAGCCTTGTCAACAATCTCTCTATCTTGAAGCGGGATTCTATACGGTTTTATCCTAATGGGAGGATGATCGCCGGTATCTAGTTTCATCGTGACAGTGTCAGTAGCCCCTAAATCAAGGTCGCTATTCGCGAACAAGTCTTGATTGTTCGTAATGAGCTTTGACACTACACCTTTCATCTTCTCCGGCACCGTGACTTCCGTCAAGTCGACTGCCGATACCTGCCGATCAACCGACCCTATCTGTACTTCATGTACTTTCTGAACTGCTGTTACCTTCCCTACAACACAACCCCTTCTAACTCTATACGTCTTGTTTGTGTTGTTTACTATCAGTATGGGGTACGTCTGGTGCTTATTTTGCCTGACTACCGTGCTTGTCACTAACAGTCCCGGTTCTTGTGCTATAAATCCCTTGTCTGTTTCCGAAATCTCTAAGAGTGTCTCTCTTGCAAAATACGGAGCATTCTTCATCCGTACCTGGAGTACTTCTGCCGTCTGAGGTTTTATCACTTTCGTCTTAGTCACTCTGACCAAAGACGAAATGTGGATGTCCTGTTCATAGGGCACATAAACACTTCCGACTCTGAGTTTCTTCAAGTCAAAATAAATCCTCACCCCGTTTTTGTCTAACCAGTCATTTCCCAAAATAAAGTTCCTGTTGAGCCCTGATACCACGTAGAACTTATGTTTAAACTTTTGCCCCGCTACCGTAAATTCTAATTCTGAACTCCCCAATACTTGTAAAGCTTCTCCACTAACTGACTGTAACGACACATCTCCCTTTCCTAACTTTGGCTTATGACTGAGTTTATCGTAAGCCCCCTTGCTAATCAAAGACACCTCTGCTCCCGTATCGATCAAGCTACGAAATCGTTGCTTCCCAATTTTGAACACTATGCACTTAGGGCTACCCGCTACATTAATGCTAAACAACTGACTCTTTCTACTTTTCCGGTCCTGCGTAACGGCTTCGTGTGCCGCAGAACCTTCTAGTTTTCCTGCCTCGGCGGAAACCTTCTTTGACCTTGTGGCCGTCTGTTTCCGGCCTTTCTACATTCCCGCTGAATGTGACCTCGTTCCCCACACTTCCAGCATTGAATCGGGGGACGCAGCATTGTTTGCTGACCAACCGCCCCTATCACTCGGCAATTTCTTGCCTGGTGCCCTACTCTCCCGCATTTAAAACAATTACGGTGACGAGCATGGTCTACTTCCATAGCCTCTTCTCCACCCCTAGCTGTCGTTCTCGGCTGACTAACTGGCCGATTGTTTATCGTGCGTAGCTCAAACCTATGGCGAAGGTTTTCCTCTTGCATGGCCACCTGCACGGCCCTATCTAATGTACTCGAGTTATCCCGCAGGACTTTCATCTTAAGAAAGTTGTGCGCCAATCCGTCAACAAAGAAATTTGTTAGTTGCCGTTGTACCACAGCAGCGCCCATCTGACTCGGGAAGGCTTCGCCGGCCAGAGTCATTAGTCGCTCTGCGTACAGAGGCACACTTTCCCTCGGGTTTTGTTTCACCCGCTGTAGCAACGCAAAAGCATGATTTTCATCGGCGATTTCGCCGAACCTTACGGTTACCTGCCTTTTCAGTTCATCCCAATCCCCTGCCGCTTCCGTTTGTAAGAATCGATGGATAAAATCACTCACCACCCCCGAGCTTGCTTGATAAGCAATGACCGGGCGCCTGTTGAGGGCTTTTATTAGCACTGCATATTTGTCAATTTCTTTTATCCACTCCCTAAATTTGGTAGGCTTTCCGTCAAACGTTCCTACCATCTGCCCTATACTCTGGGCGTTAATCGCCTGACTCATTTCCTCTACTTTTTCGCCTAAAATCCTAAACACTTCCTCTGCCATTTTTGTTTCTTTTTAAATGTAACAACAACACAACTCTAGCTAACTGGTCTGGCTCCTCTACTGATAAGACTCAACAAGGGTTAAACGAAAAAAGTCACTTACCCCGTGATCCTTTCGGCTGTTGGTCTTGAATGAGTCGCAGATGTCCCGTGGGCTCGAACTCTGTTTTTTCCTTGACGTGGGCTCGAACTCTGCTTTTCTTGAAGTGGGCTCGAACTCTGCTTTTCTTGAAGTGGGCTCGAACTCTGCTTTTCCTTGACGTGGGCTCGAACTCTGCTTTTCCTTGACGTGGGCTCGAACTCTGCTTTTCTTGAAGTGGGCTCAAACTCTGCTTTTCTTGAAGTGGGCTCGAACTCTTCTCTTTCTGGTCTGCTCTTCCACCCTTGCGTCGTTGGCTGTCGATTTGGTGCTGATAGTCTAGTTTTTCTGTTTCTTCGTTCCTCTGTTTCTTCCCGTTCCGAGATCCTGGTCACGCGGCACCAAATAAGAAGATAAGGTAGTGTTACACTACCACAGCCACACGCAAGGTGTTGTAGATGGAAGACGCAGCCAGACAAGAGTGTTTCCAGAAGAGTCTTTTATTTCTTGGTCATCGTGGGTCTAATAGGTTGGGCACAACCAACCTACTAGCATGGCATACTAAAATGGCGAAAATACCGGAGCTCGGTCTCTCGCTTCTCAGCTCCCTCTATCTATCTCTCTCTCTCTCTTCGTTGTGTGCTCTCTATCTATCTCGTTCTCTTCATTGTGCGAGCTCCCTCTCTATCTCGTTCCCTTCGTTGTGAGCTCTCTTTCTATCTCGTTCCCTTCGTTGTGAGCTCTCCTCTATCTCGTTCCCTTCGTTGTGAGCTCTCCTCCCGTGCTGGTGTTTCCCCCCACTATATATACCCGTTTTGGCCGAGGGCATCGCCCCTTTGTCTCAACCAGTCAAAAGGGGCTATTACTGTCACCCATATTATTCCACATCTATCAGGGTGGTCAGCGTCCCCTGACCCTATCTGTCAAAGGAGCTATTACTGTCGCCCATAATCTATCCCCCAACTGCTCTGGTGGATAGCGCCCTCTGATCCTAGCTGACCAGGGACCCATTACTGTCTCTCATAATTATCCCACATCTATTATGGTGGCCAGCGTCCTCTGATCTTAGCTGACCAGTAACCTATTACTGACTCTCATTAGTCCCAGCTCCCAGTTCGCTACCGCCCGCATCGGGACCGCTAAAGTGAGATTGATGTATTTCCACTCGCAATTATCATTCATTAGTCCCAGCTTAGTAGGGCCGGCCCCTTGTCAACTTCACGTGAGCCCGTGGTAGCCAAAGTGGACCGTGTCATAACCCTCTCCGTGCTCTGCCCGTGGTACTAATTATATTCTCGTTATTTTCATATCAAGGGAAATTATAAAATTACCCGACCGTGATATTGGTCGTATACACTTATAGTGTAACATTAGACGCAAACTGCGATCTGTTCGCAGATGACACGACCATACACACATCTGATAAAGATATCGCAACTATTAATAAGGTACTCCAACAAAGTCTTGATGAAGTAGCAGGCTGGTGCAGTGATAATCACATGATTATTAGTATTCCGAAGACAAAGAGCATGTTAGTTACTACACGTCAGAAACACCAGCAAGGCCTACCACCTTTAACACTCTCCTTAGATAGCCAGCCTGTACAACAAGTAACTAGGCATCGCTTATTAGGCGTTATCCTGGACAACCAATTAAGCTGGGAACCGCATACTGACTCTATATGCAAAACAATCTCAAAAATCTGTTCCTTTTATCAAAACTATGCCATATAGTTAATACTAATATCCGTAAACTCTTTTTCCATGTGCATATTAAAACTCATTGTGACTACATGTTACATGTTGAGTCTTAGTCGTAGTATGATATCACACCAGACGCACGCACGTAAGGTTCTTTTAAAGAAACTTCACTCAGCTGCAACCCGTTACACATGGCTTAAGGATGTAGACTACACTGGAGTAACAGTTCCAACAATATTTTAATTCAGCGATGCGATCTCCACACAATGCATTCCCAAATGCACCAACACTGATACAATGTCTCCTCTGCAAAATGTCAACACTGGCGACACAATGCGTTTCTCATACAACGTACACCACGGTTACGCTGCGTCTCTCACAATGTACACCCTATACGGGCCACGTACCTACGATAAACTGTGTGTCCCTACAACTGACAATGTATGACAGTGTACAAACGTGTTTCCCAGCACAATCTTTTATAGTATAACAACTTTCCAGAATAATCCAAAGAATTCACACAACGCAACCAACCAGAACGGAACACGTAACCGAAACTCATAAATATTAATAAAAAAGAACTTTCTAGAATAAACTACAATAGTCTCCAAAAATTCGACTGCTAATTTCAGCCCCAAATCCCAGTGTGTAATGACGTCACACAAAAGTATGGCAGACAGTTCACGACCTTTCATAATACACATTGACCGGCTGCCAACTTCACGCGTACAGAAAACAACTATGACCATGAATATTAGAGTGGCGTTACTACTGTGTTGCAAAATGTTGCCTACACTTTGACGTTACACATGCGAGGTCACTAGACAGCGCGATTTTGCTCGAACGTTCTGGTTTATTCTCAGCGAATCTACGCATCACAAAAATCGACTGCTATTCTCCTTGCGACATTGCTAGAAACTTCCGGACTGATCTTAGCGTATCATAACAAAGCCAATTCTGCTCTAAGCACGAACGATAAAGGAGCTTACTGAAAAGGTACGTGATTCGTAATCGTGATAGCTCAAATAAATATCGGATCGTTTCCTACGATCATACATGCACGCTCTCACGAAACACAACCACAATCGTAACATTACCCCCCTTTTTAGAATGAAATTTCAAAAAAATTCTTCTCAAATCTCAAAATACGGCTGTGGCTGTGTTAACCTACACAGAACCCTAAACAAATACAATTTCACAACCAAATCAAATCAAATCAACTACTTTAAAATAATCATCTCACAACTCCTTTAAACCGTCCTGAGCGAAGACATGTCCCTTTAAACTGTCATGGACACCGAAATGTTTCTTTAAACTGTTCTGGACACAGAAATGTTCATTTAAACTGCTCTGCTCAGGTAATCCGCTCCAAAATTCTGCGAACCCTTGATATCCGTTGTAACGCACGCAGACTTTCTCACTGTCCAACGTACAGACTCTCGCACAACAGACGCATACACCACCAGTGACTCAGACGGGCGCATTCACGCGGCGGTAAAACACAACTCACGGGCTTTCTTTCTAACGTAAACTTTTATACAATATACACAAGGAAAACGCTCAAAAGATTATCACTCTATTTACACCCCACCTTCCCAACTACCAACATCTCAACATCACATCCACATACACACTATCAATGCCAGGCTAGGTAGTAGTATCTCACACTCTAACCTGTTTGGTGTTCTCGCCTGGTTACGTTCAGTCCTTTCATGTCTAGGTGTGCCAGTACTTTGTTGTACGCCCCGAGTCGTCCCGTTTCTCCTACCGTGGACGTCCTCGTAGCTCGTACCGTATAGCGCATTCCTCGCTGTGATCCGGGTGTCTCGGCACCGGTCGCTCATTCCCCGAGTGAAGAGCTGGAGAGATGACCTCACATTAGGTCCCTGGTGACTGACGGCTCGGCGTCCGTCGCTCCCCTCTCGACAAGCACTCTGAACAATAATAAAGTCCTAAAACGTAACACTTGCTAAACACAAACACATATTGGATAATATGAGATACATTACATAACCTGGCTGATACAAATAACTCACACGTTCATTCACACACACACACACATGTTTCATAACCAGACTACTTTCATAACACCCCCATATCTCTGTCACTACCTTGCAACAGACCATAACCTAACACTCTCGCTATACGTTATCCCATACGCTGGAAAAGACTATACTTAACCACGTACTACCTCCATAACGACATAGGCAAACACCCCTCACATTCCTTAGTTATCCATCTCGGTAGATAAATATATACGAAACACCGGTTACCTCAATAACTGCCAAACCAACATAACTGCACCAAATCAGTCAACACTATACAACCAGATTAACTCCTATTAACGCATACTATCTTTAACGCAGTAACCATCAATGATACGTATAGAAACATACCTGAATTCTAGGTTTCAGAGTCTTGGAATACGGGCTAAGATATCTCACACACGTCTGTCCACACTGACAGCAAATTCCCATACTAACTTATTTCACCCTCTGACAGACTGAGCTCTCGCCTAAACTCACTAAAACTCCCCGTGCCAAACGTTCCTTAAAGATTCCACGTGGATCTCGTGCCACACGGAATATCGGCACAAAACAAACCGCTAACCAAACTGTACCGTATTAAACCTACTGTGTGAACCCTATGCGTGAGCATAGAGTTTCATCACATCCTTTTTCAGTTCTTCCCTCGTGTTATAAGGAAGACGATAAGGTTTGCTGCGAACTGGCTCATTTGATGTCAGATTAACCTCGTGCTGGACGGTGTCTGTTGTCCCTGGGTCAGGTGTAAACCGATGCTTGAACTCTTGAGTCAGGACGCACAGTTCTTCTCGTTGTGTCTGGGTCAGATTCTGACCGAATTGGATGTCTTATACATCCTCCTTGTGGCGGAGTTCATTAAGCTAAAACAGGTTCTCGTCGTCTAGTCTTTCATCATCAGCAAGACGCACCGATGCCGCCAATTGTGGTTTGTCTTAACGACCTCTCTTAATATAATTCTTCATCAGATTAGCATGGTAAGTCTTCACCTTGTTGTTGACCTTGACTCTGTAGTCGTTGATGCCAACCACCATGTCGACAACGTAGGGTCTCTTCCACTGCATCAGGAGTTTGTTGTTGTTGGTAGGAAGAAGAACCAATACCTGGTCACCTGGCTGGAATCGTCGAGGTTTCGCCTTACGATCATTGTAATGCTTCCCCTTATTCTGCGCCTTCCCCAGTTCTTCTCGAGCCATCCTGAGGGTATCTTCCAGCTTCTCTTTCAGGTCGAAGACGTACAACGTACACCACCGTTACGCTGCGTCTCTCACAATGTACACCCTATACGGGCCACGTACCTACGATAAACTGTGTGTCCCTACAACTGACAATGTATGACAATCTACAAACGTGCTTCCCAGCACAATCTTTTATAGTATAACAACTTTCCAGAATAATCCAAAGATTTCACACAACGCAACCAATCAGAACGGAACATGTAACCGAAACTCATAAATATTAATAAAAAAGAACTTTCTAGAATAAACTACAATAGTCTACAAAAATTCGACTGCTAATTTCAGTTCCAAAACCCAGTGTGTAATGACGTCACACAAGAGTATGGCAGACAGTTCACGACCTTTCATAATACACATAGACCGGCTGCCAACTTCACGCTTACAGAAAACAACTATGACCATGAATATTAGAGTGGCTTTACTACTGTGTTGCAAAATGTTGCCTACACTTTGACGTCACATATGCGAGGTCACTAGACAGCGCGATTTTGCTCGAATATTCTGGTTTATTCTCAGCGAATCTACGCATCACAAAAATCGACCGTTATTCTCCTTGCGACTTTGCTAGGAACTTCCGGACTGATCTTAGCGTATCATAACAAAGCCAATTCCGCTCTACGCGCGAACGATAAAGAATCTTACTGAAAAGGTACGTGATTCGTAATCGTGATAGCTCAAATAAATATCGGATCGTTTCCTACGATCAATACATGCACGCTCTCACGAAACAACACAACCACAATCGTAACACTACATGTCTACCGTCTGGGATGGATGGAGCGAAGTTCACATGAAAAAAGTTAATTCCTTGTATCGTCGGGGCATTAAAGTAATACTTCCCGGTCCTAATTCGACTGACGAAAAATTAAAATCTCTCAAGTTACTAACATTGAATAAACAGTTTGAATTTAATCGTTGTGTTCTACTCCACAAGATCATGCACGGAAAAGCCCCTCCCTATATAAAAACTCTATTTTCCGACAATAATAGGAAAAACACGAGAAATAGTTCGATCCACCTTCCAAAAATTAGATTTAACATCTGTAAAACAAGCCTGTCCTTTTCAGGCGCCTATGCGTGGAATATTTTACCTCCATACCTGAAATCAATTTGTAAGATTAGCGTCTTCAAAGATTGCCTCCATAAATATTTACTTCAGAAGTAATAGTATGTTCGGCTCCCATATGCTATAGCGCTACTATTCGTATAGTGACAAGTTTCTTATTACCTAATAATCTTCTACTGTTGCTCTGTTGCTGCAGATTATGTAATAATTTTACTGTCTGCCTTAACATGTCAGGTTCATATCTGTATATATATATATAATGTTTAGGGCTTAACGTCTTTTGTCCACCACGAGGGTGATTTCAAAGACGGGGACAACAAAAAAGGGTCTGAGCAAATTTTGACCCAAGCTGGATTCGAACCCGGGACCTTTTGGTCTGGAGGCAAACGCTTTCACCACCGAGCCACCCAGCTCCCCTATATATAACTCAACATTCTGACATGCGTCTGGGCAGAGGAGAACATGCCACAGGAATTTAGAGATGCTACAATCGTCTCCCTGTTCAAGAACAAGGGCAGCAAAGCAGACTGTGCCAATTACCGAGGGATCTCACTCTTGTCCATTGCTGGCAAGATTCTCGCGAGAGTCATCCTCAACCGCCTGATCAGCTCTGTATCTGAGGAAGCACTCCCAGAGGCTCAGTGTGGCTTCAGACCCGGCCGCAGCACAGTCGACATGGTCTTCTCTGTGAGACAGGTCCAGGAGAAATGCAGTGAGCAGCACATGGACCTCTACGCTGTCTTCATAGATCTGACCAAAGCATTCGACACCGTGAACAGAGAAGCGCTTTGGGTCATCCTCGCAAAGCTCGGCTGCCCCAGGTTTTCACCAACATCATCCGCCTCTTCCATGATGGAATGGTAGGAGTTGTCCAATCAAACGGTGACACATCCGCACCATTCGACATTTCCAACGGTGTGAAACAAGGTTGTGTTCTTGCCCCCGTGATGTTTAACCTGTTCTTAACGTGTGTCCTGACCCATGCAGTACGCAACCTTGAGAAGGGAGTTTACCTGAAGTACAGATTAGACGGCTCTCTCTTCGACCTCCGTCGACTGAACGCCAGGACCAAGACCATCGAGAGACTGATCCTTGAGGCGCTGTTTGCTGATGACTGTGCGCTGATGGCGCACACGGAGTCTGACCTCCAGACCATCGTCAACAGGTTCTCGGAAGCCTCTCGACTGTTTGGCCTCACCATCAGTCTCAACAAGACCGAGGTCCTGCACCAACCAGCCCCAGGCACAAGAGCCCCCCCGCCCCCCCCCCCCCCCCAACCAAAGTGTATATCGAAGGCACCGAGCTGAAGACTGTCGACCAGTTCAGGTACCAGGGGAGCATCATCTCTTCTGACGGTACTATCGACAAGGAAATCGCAGCTCGCATCAGCAAAGCCAGCCAAGCTCTGGGTCGTCTGCGCACTCGTGTGTTGAATAACAACAACGTCAAGCTCTCCACCAAGATCAAAGTCTACAAGGCAGTAGTCCTCCCCAGCCTCCTCTACAGCTGTGAGTCATGGACGCTGTACAGAAAGCACCTCAAGCAGCTTGAACGTTTCCACATGAGATCCCTGCGCTCACTCATGGGCATCAAATAGCAAGACAAGGTGACAAACCTGGAAGTCCTGGACAATGCTGGCTTAGTGAGTGTTGAAGCCTTGATCTTAAAGACACAACTTCGCTGGACAGGTCATGTCATACGCATGGATGATTCTCGTATGCCACGCCAACTCCTGTATGGTGCACTCTCAAAAGGCCACAGGAAGCAAGAACGGCCAAAGAAACGCTTCAAAGACTGCATGAAAGACAGCCTCAAGTACTGCGTCTTCCCGGTAAAGGAACTTGAAGCACAAGCACAAGACAGATCTGGCTGGCGTGCCGCCACCAGGAAAGCCTGCACGCTGTTTGAACAAAATCGGCGCGAACGGATCACCAGTGCCAGAGCTCGCTGAAAGACCGCGTCGACTCTCCCTACAGCTACATTCCAGTGCCCCCATTGCCCTCGCAGGTATGGCTCCAGGATTGGCTTGGCCAGCCACACCCGCACCCACAAATAGAAGTCATGCACAATGACGACATCATCGGCTTCGATGGTCTACCCATTATATATATATATATATATATATATATATATATATATATATATATATATATATATATATATATATATATATATATATATATATATATATATATATATATATTATATATATATATATATATATATATATATATATATATATATATATATATATATATATGACCTATTGCCAAAAGGTGTTACTGAAAAGGCAACAAGGGTGCTTGAAAATGAAAAGTAATAGAAGTACCTGAAAAATCTGTGTTGGACAGTTTATGGACCTGATCCATTCTTATTAGGAATGGAAATGATTGTCTTATTCTATACCTGCGTATTTCTCTGTGGGCTGGCGATTGGGTGCCTGATAGGCGGGGGCAGGGGATCTAACTGTTGTCTGTCCAGCGCTGTGATTCCCCTTGGTTTGAGTACTGACAATTCTGCCAGCGCTAGCCTCACCTATCTGGTTTGTGAGTATCATGTATAACTCGAGGCAAAATTTGTATCGTTACATTGTTGTGTAATGTTCTGTGCATCTACTGTGGGAAATCAGGGTATTTACCCGACCACATATAGTAGCGCACCTTCATGTTTGTGTATGTATGTTTCTCCTGCCTACTTCCTAAGTTCCGGAGAAAGACATGGGTTATATAAGAGACCTGATCCATTCTTATTAGGAATGGAAATGATTGTCTTATTCTATACCTGCGTATTTCTCTGTGGGCTGGCGATTGGGTGCCTGATAGGCGGGGGCAGGGGATCTAACTGTTGTCTGTCCAGCGCTGTGATTCCCCTTGGTTTGAGTACTGACAATTCTGCCAGCGCTAGCCTCACCTATCTGGTTTGTGAGTATCATGTATAACTCGAGGCAAAATTTGTATCGTTACATTGTTGTGTAATGTTCTGTGCATCTACTGTGGGAAATCAGGGTATTTACCCGACCACATATAGTAGCGCACCTTCATGTTTGTGTATGTATGTTTCTCCTGCCTACTTCCTAAGTTCCGGAGAAAGACATGGGTTATATAAGAGACCTGATCCATTCTTATTAGGAATGGAAATGATTGTCTTATTCTATACCTGCGTAGTTCTCTGTGGGCTGGCGATTGCCTGATAGGCGGGGGCAGGGGATCTAACTGTTGTCTGTCCAGCGCTGTGATTCCCCTTGGTTTGAGTACTGAATATTACCACATACCTTTCTCGAGTTCCGTCGTTTGAAACTTGCCGCAATCATCGATCCAGCATAGCGCCTATGCATCACGTGATACGAAGAAACGATGGGTAAATTTTCAAAAATGAAATTGGCAGCAGTTGAGGAAGAAAAGACAACTATGTCGAACGTCGATTATTACAACAAAAACCGGTGGAAGTAAACTCGCCGTTCAAAAAAGGCTGTTTGTATTTTTATCTTGAAACATGCGAAGTGGGTGCATTATGCATGTACAGGAGAGGAAGTGATGGTCATAATTCGTCTGCTATGAGGTTCACATTGTGTGAAGTTTAGGGAAGAGATATTCTTTTGCAAAATTACAACACGCCTGACGTTCAACATGCCGTTTTTTAATAGGCAATAGCGCAATATTTCGCACATGAAAATATCTGTTCGTAACTGGTAAATATTTATATATGTCTTGCCTCACAGAATTGATGATATGAAACCAGTAGGTCGACATTTTCTTTGCACACCATCACATCGCTCACACGAGGTCGATCGGTGATGACTTTTGGCAATGGAAATTTTCAGCCTTGGCCAACATTTTAATTATACATTCGCTAAACCTCTCAAAATGTGTCTCCCATTTTATTTCTAGTGTATATTCAGGCATTTTACCATGATCTTAACTACTAAAAACTGATGAATCAGGACTGGAAGTGCTTTTATTATGTATACAGTTTGGTCAACCATCTTAGTAACACCTTTTGGCAATGGGTCGCATATATATATATATATATATATATATATATATATATATATATATATATATATATATATATATATATATATATATATATATATATATATATATATATATATATATATATATATATATATATATATATATATATATTCTTTTTTATTTTTAATTTTTTTTTCTTTTCTTCTTTTTGTTTTTGATGGTGGGGGTGGGGGGATAGTCTTTTTACTTATATTATATGTCTTATCTGTTGCTGTATCGTCTGATGTATTTTTATATGTGTAGAGCAGGACAGTTTGGAAGATAGGCATTGCTATGCCTAAAACTTTTTATCCTGAATAAAAAAGTTTCATCATCATCATCATCATCATCATCATCATCATCATCATCTCTCTCTCTCTCTCTCTCCTCTCTCTCTCTCTCTCTCTCTGGGATTGTGAAAAAAGCTGCAATACAGTGTTGATAAAAGCTGATCATAATAAGAAGAGCACAGTCATCAATGTGTTCGAGGCAAAAATGTAATGTATTTTCACTATTTGTGGTACGTGAGTCATTGTCCAAAGCGTGCGCATGCGTGTGCGAGTTGTGAGTGCGCGCTTAGAGTTATAATTATTATAAGATAATCGCATTATAAATACCGTAATTATTAATTATTATTTAAAAAGAGAACCGTAGGCCTAAAACCCAACGACTTCCTCGGTTCTAGGAACACATGGACATACAGTACAGCAGCTGCAGGGGCCTCGTGAGGATCTACGCCTATTGCAGTTAAAACAAATCTGGTTGAACGTTGTCAGTTTCGCAGAAAGCGTGATATGTTTCATGTCAATCACCCTAGCCATCCCCCACCCCACCCCCTCATCTCTTTGAGATTCAAAATAAATCGATCGGATGCATAACCAGCAAGAGACATAGATTCTCATGAGCTCCGCAGTTTCAGTGGCTCATGAGAATCTGTCTTTTGGAGATGGTGAAGATTGGAGTTTAGAGCTACTCGTTTGTTCAGAAAACATGAGTATGATTATTATGATGCTGTGCCACTCATCCATTTTGAGTTTCACAAGTTAAAAAATTCCGAGTGACGGCTTTAACCAGCAAAGGGCCTCAGATTCTCTTGACGCCCCTGCAGCTGTGTCTATGCCTGTTTCAGATGAAAGAAACTGACTGTCAACTGTCGTTGTGTGTGTGTGTGTGTGTGTGTGTGTGTGTGTGTGTGTGTGTGTGTGTGTGTGTGTGTGTGTGCAGAAAACATGATTTGTTAGATGTCAATCACCCCGCGAGAAATTCATTTTCAATAGATGAGAAAAAACAGGAAGCAAAAGGCAAATTTAGTCTCATAACCACCTGCGGCTCAATATTTATGTCCAACTCCTGTTGCGGAGGGAACGAGCAGATTCAGATGTGGAGAAACATTTGTTTTATGATGCCACTTCGTACGTTTTAAATTTTAACTCATTTAGCCCCGACGCAATGCAGCAGGAGATGGATCGACCATAATAATTCAAGTCTGGTGCCAGATTAGCTTGGCGTCTTCAGGCACCGATCATGATCATTTAAGGGTGGTGCCAGTTTAGCTTAGCGTCTTTAGGCGCCAAGCTAATCTGGCACTACCCTTGAATAATCATGGTCGATTCCATCTACTGCAACTGGCAAATAGTCGTTAGGTGACACCTCCAAACGTTGGGACATGTGGCCGTGCGGTTAAATGAGTTAAATATTAAAAAAAAGATAAAGATAAGATAAGATCAACTTTATTGCCATATACATAAACATTAGGATTTTTTGCGGCATAACTGAAGAGCGTCCATGATCAACACATAAAACATACATACATCACAATCAAGCAGACTCTAAAATACCAAACCACACATATATATAGCAGTCATTCTACTAAATATGCTCTCTCTCTCTCTCTCTCTCTCTCTCTCTCTCTCTCTCTCTCTCTCTCTCTCTCTCTCTCTCTCTCTCTCTCTCTCTCTCTCTCCCTCCCTCCCTCCCTCTCCCTCCCGCCCTCTCTCCCTCTCTCTCTCTCTCTCTGGCTTCACACACACACATTCACTTTTGCTCGCTCCTGCGCGCGCTTACACACACTCTTGTCTCTCGTGTTCATTTTCTCTCCGAGTCTCTCTCTTATGAGTTTTTCGTTGACGTCATTTTACCTTTTACGCAGTTTTGTTCTTCCTTTCCTTTTCTTTTATTTTACGTCACCTCCTTCAGTTGCCACATTCCTTCTGCAAATGAAGATAAGTAGCGGCTGATCTCTCTGTTTGTTTGTCTATTTGGACAAAGGGTATTTACCCGAAACTGTTAATAAATTGTGTTGTCGTTTCTAAGCGTCTTTCTTTCTCCGTTGGGTACTTCTTTTTATCTTTTCGTATACAGTTCTCTCATGATGTGTTTTACAAATCTGTTTGTTTTCATCCCTACGTCACACGACCAATCACTTTAGCGCAAACTGTACCAAATGACCGGGCTACAAAAACCCTTGTAGCGACAGATGGCGGACTTCTTGTAGCCCTCTTTGTGACGCATCTTGGATGCAAGTTTTGTTCTATAAAAGATCACCAAAACGTTCTAAAGTAAAAAGTTACTTAGTGTTGTTCAAAACAACAAGCACACTCAGTACTGGGGACGGTAACATCATGAAATATTTAAATTATGTCATAAGTCTATTATGTATAAATGTATATTCCTTTGACGTCAGTCATGTCTGGCGTGATCCAGGTCGGAAGATGTCTTCTTGATTTCTTTTACGAAAATAGTGGAGGAATGAAAACAAATACATTATTGGTAGCAAGGGCTTGCTGCACGGACCCTTCAAGTGTAGGCCTTCGGGAGGTCAAAGGAACCATTGTACCCCTCAGGCCTTCGGCCTTCTGGGTACAATGGTTCTTTGACCTCCCTCAGGTCTACAAGGGTCCGTGTAGCAAACCCCTGCTACCAATAACATATTGGGTGACAAAAACCAACATGTGAATTGAATGCTGTTCTGTTGTTTTACAAGTACCGTACAGGACAGACGACACCGTCAAGACCGAGCACTGCACAAACTCTGTGAAGCGAACAGATTCTAGAACAATACAAACACGAACACTGGGATGCCTTAAATCAGAATCCTCCATGAAACTTCATGTAAATGAATCTGCCCGCAAGTACAAGCTGAAACAAGAATACCTTCAATAGGAGAATGTTCACACTTTTCCACGACCTGCCCACTTCCATCATCTGACTTCATGCATTTTTTTTCTTGTTACAACACTTCAAGAAATGCTTTACTGGAAGCATTTTAAACACTCGCTCAACCCTCGGAATCGCTATTTTCCAGTGTCTGTTATCCACCCCCCCCCCACTTTCAAAGACTTCTTTGGCGCATTTCTGCTGTGGATAGAACGACTAAAAAAGTGTGTGGCTCAGTAGAACATAAATCTTAGTTGTGAGAATACTGTCAAAAATTGTTGACAATCAAAATATCTGAAAACACCTTCGTACAATCGTAATTGTAAATATACCAATGGTCAAAACTTAAGGGCCACTTTTTATCGCAGACGCACTGACAACACCACATAAATAATGTAACAATACTTGGAGTCAGTACTTTGCTAATTTATTCAGTAACAATTTCATTTAAGTTTTGAGTAAATGATGCAATTGTAACAATAGCAGTACGTTAGAATTTTCACCCACCCCTCATTTGAAAAGTTACACAAGACTGGTCCAGTCAGTAGCGAGTGTACCCACCGTTTGCAGCCAAGCATTCAATGCGGCGTTGACGCATGGAGTTCACCAGGGTTCTGAGAACATGTTGTGGGATAGCTTCCCACTCTTGCTGCAGGAACTGAGTCAGCTGGGGGACGCCTTGAGGGGGGGGGGGGGGTTGCTGACTACACGTTGCCCCAGCACGTCCCAGAGGTGCTCGATGGGAGTCAGATCAGATGAACGAGCTGGCCACTCCATCCTCATGATGCCCCGTTGCTCAAGGTACTCATCCACCACACGGGCGCGATGTCGTCATGCAGAACAGCATTGAAGCCTGCCAAGACCATGACTGAGCCTATTCCGTAGCGATCCACCTCTGGGACGCATCCATACGTGAATCGCTCGCCCTGGCGTCTCCAGACCCTCACCCTGCCGTCGTTGAAGGACACAGTGAACCGTGACATCAGTAAACAAAACCTGAGTCCACTGGAGTCTGTTCCACCTCACATGTTGACACCAGGCAAGCCGGGCTCTGCGATGTGCTGGAGTGAGGGGTATTCTCACTGCTGCTCTGCATGAAGCCAGGCCAATTTCGCGCAGACGTCGGCAGACTGTGCTTCTGCTGACGTTAACGTTTGCAGATTGCATCAGTTGACGTCGCAGAGTGGTTGACGTGACAGCTCAGTCGCTCAGAGCAGCCACACAGAGGTATATGTCCTCCCTTCTGCTGGTGCAGCGCGGGCGTCCCTGAGCAGGGTCGTCGTTCTGCCCTTCCAATTTCTTGGAATCGTGCCAGCGGCCTCTGGGTCACTGAATGGGACACCCCAAGACGTCTCCCAACTTCTCGTCCGAAAATTCCATCCTGCAGCCATGCTAGCGCCCGGCTTTGATCTACTGGCGTTAGGCTTCGTCGTGGTGGCATGGTTAGGAAAGTGACAATTATGCCCTTACTGTACCGGTATTTGTAGCAAAACAGAAGTGCTCAGTGTTCACGACTGACCCTTGTAGCACGTGCATCACGAGTTTACCGAGTTTTCCCACCTGCCTGAATTGGTAAGCTTGCCAATATGGCACAGATTTTCACAAAAACTGACGATGTTTCACGTGCATTTGACACGTTCGTGGAAATTGATGAATTGCTGTCTGTTGTACCCTTACAGTGGACTGTCTAAGGTCAACTTTGAACCCATTTGGATCGAAAGAACATTGTATTTTATTAGCGTACTTGCGACGATAAACATTGACACAAAATGTGGGGTGGCCCATAAGTTTTGACCATTAGTATATAATGTAGCTTGCATATGGCAATGTACAAATGTGAAGCTTTTAGCCTCAGTATGATATGGGTTAACGAAACGTCCTCCGTTTTTCGTTAGTACGTAGCCTAGGATGTGTACAATACAGCACACACAAGAAACGCGTCTATAGTCGCGTGGAGTTTTGTACCTTAGAATACCAAACATATCTTGTGTGGTCAGCTATGGTCACAGAAACAGGGATTGTTGGACATAGGTTATTTTCAGCTTCAACATTTATTACAGCACAATTCAAACTATATCGCTATTACAAGCGGTGGTCGCTTTATTTTGTTTTAAATTCTTGTATGATACATTATTGCAGTACAATGTGGAATGGTATGTAAATATATTACTCAGATAAATAGACACATGCTTAAAAAAAATACAGGTGTACCTTTGGCACTGGCGTGAATTTCTACGATTTGTATAGAGTCACACACACTTTCTGATAGTATTAACTATGTTTTTATCACGACGTTCAAGATTTCATTACAAAGGAGCCCATGGTGCATCGAATCTGTGGCTAAATCAACAAACTTTAACTCATTCAGCCCGACGCACGTATTTCCCAAATTTTGGAGGCGTCATCTAACGACTGTTGCAGTAGATGGATCGACCATGACCACTCAAAGGTAGTGCTAGATTAGCTTGGCACCTTTCAAATGCAAGAGGCATAGATTCTCATGAGCCCCCGAACCTGCGAGGGCTCATGAGGATCTAAGCCTCTTGCATTTGAAAGGCATGCATCTTGACTTTGGTATCAATTCCAGTCCACTTACCAAATTTCAAATATAAAACGATTTGAATTTCCAAAAAGTTCAGTAGCTCGCTTGAGCTTGCCCTTAGCACCACGTGAATGTTCAGTGTTTATGTACAGTGTGTGAGTGAATGCGCGTGATTCACGTGAACGTGCTTGCTGGGTTCGGTTCGCGGCGGTGCTTTGAGCCGATATTCAGTTGGGTAAAGCGCCTATTTAATGCACTGATTTATTTATGATTTATTTTATTTATTTATTATTGCTGACCTGAATGGTGTATGCCTCTTGCTGGCCTGAATTTGTAACCATGTTTTTTTAACACGGATGTAGTTCCTTGGCGCGGAATTTACGACGATGAAAGAAGCAAAAAGTCGAGCTAAAGGACCTCATGAGAATCTTCGCCTGTTGCAGACGGCATGGAGCGGTCTGACAAACTGTCATATTGGAGAAAACATGATGATTTTTGTGACTGCGGGGGCCGGGCCAATTCGGGCGCGAGCTTAATGCGGCCTAAAAATTGCGCGATCGGCTGGGAACGACCATTTCGCCTAATTGCCTCATGTTGGGCGAGTATTAGCGCCCTCTGAAGGCCAGATATGAAGTTCTCTCCTCCCCGGTGAGGAAAAAGGTCAGGGCAGACGTCGGCCAGACGACGCTTTGCTTACTGGGACATCTAGTTTCCCGCTTGCAAGTTATTCTGTCTCAGCTCACATCTCCGCCAGGATAACCGTGTGCCAGAAGTCCGTTTCAAGCCGTGCGTCGATTGGATTAAAAAAAGAAAACGGTATTGTACAGCGAGAGGAAAGTTGAGCTGCCTTCCCGGGGAAGACGCCCCACCGCTGTGCAGCGCCACTCAACCTACCAATTTGCTCGGTTGTCCCCCGGGGTCTGTGTCATACAGCGAATTGGCGGATGCAGATTGTTGACCTGTTCCCCATAATATATATATATATATATATATATATATATATATATATATATATATATATATATATATATATATATATATATATATATATATATATATATATATATATATATATATATATATATATATATGTCAAGGAACAGTACATATAAGTACCCTCCCGCCCCCACCCGCACAAAGTTTAGGTTTGGACAGTCACACTGGAAAGTCACACAGTTATGACCCCCTGGGCATGCATTCCTCAGTACTATAAATAGCACTGGTGGATGCATGCACAAGGGAATACAGTGAGGGGAAAATTGAGCTGCCTTCCCTGGGGAAGACTCCCCACCGCAGTGCAGCGCCACCCAACTTACCGATTTACTTGTTAATTTTTGTTTTTTATTTTTTGTCCGCTTCGTGGCTTGCACGCAACCACGCGAGACACAGATAAATGGTACCTGTGATCACAAATAAAGTTCTTGTGTGTGTGTTTAAGTCGAAAAGTTAGCCTATCAAGGCTTAGTTGTTGCTCAGGTTTTAGAAATTTGCATTAGAAGCGTGCCGGCAGTGCGACGTTTTAGGATTTTGTACGGTGTTCAAGCATGCAGTTATAAAAAGTCAACAGTATGATCCAAATAGCAACACGTCTTCGGGCCCACTACGGCCGTCGTGGGCCCGATGGCCTTTCCTGACTGGGATGCTTCTGCATTATCTGTTTTATCCATGCATAATAGATCGCTCTTCTCGGGGTCTGCGTCATACAGCGAATTGGCGGATGCAGATTGTTGACCTGTTCCCCATAAGAACATTTATTGATGACGTGGAGACCAAGAGTGCAAGGCACGCAGGCCCCGAGGAGTCGAAACTTCCTGGTATTTATAATCAAACACGGGAAGAGAAAAATAGTTTAGTGCCCCGGGACGAGTGAAGAATGAAGGGGAAATAAAGATAATAAATAAAGTAGTTATTCCCTTGTTTCTGACAAAGTTCATCCTTTAAACCCCTTACTGCCAGTGGACGCAAATGGTGCTTTTGAAATCATTGTGAAATCCACCATCAAAGATACCCTGCCGTCAAAGGAACATCGACACAAAGTGGTGTCAGCAAAGAGGTATAGATCTTCATATAGATATATTTACATCGTATCTTAAGACCTTTCTTTTAGTCTGGCTGGCCAGAGTTTTACCCATCCTGCCGTGAGATGGCTTTAGTCGCCTGCTCGGCGTTAAACCCCAATAACTATCTATCTCTCTACAGTCTCTCTCCTATCTGCTATTGAGTTGCCGTAGCCCTGACAGGATTGGGACATGATGTCATTATGATTGCGGTTCCTGCCCTTGTCGCCTCTGTGATTCCCCTTGTTGCCACATTGTGAAGTATGCACTTGTCTTGTAAGGCAGCGACGCGAAAGATAAATGGCGTATTCATTGACTCATCCCGAAACGTGTAGCCCCTTCAATGCCGAGAAAAAAATGAACACGATCCAACTGCAAGAGACATAGACCCTCATGAGCCCCCACAGTCGCGGGGGCTCAGGAAAAAAAAGTTGCGATCACTGGCTATGAAGGGGCTGAGTGGTCTTCGCTGATCAGGTCATGGACAACGCCACACTGGTTGTCTCCGGTAGCGAATCTAGGGGGACAACCAGTGTTGGATCCTGCGTTGTTACTGCAGAGTATATGTTGCCGCCGGCAACTCTACATGACACGTCCTAAGTTATTGATGAATAAGTGCATTGTTATTGCCAAAGTCGACTTGTTTCACATTTCTGACTTCTTAGACTATTAGTACCTAAACGCGATTTCTATTTCCGTGCTGTCGTGCGTCGGTAGATCCGAAAGAACAAAAAGTCATTGGGCTGACGTCGGCGCAAAAATCTTTCTCTCTACACTAGCCCTTGGGCTGTCGTTAGCGCCGGTCTTTGCCGCGATGATTCCCGCAAATCGTGGCCAGGGAGATTCCAAAAGGGACACTCCGACACGCGGACGGAAGGGGGATCTCGTTTTCTCAATGCGAGTAGAAGATTTGCAATGGCGTCCGCAAAACGGGCAACACACATCCAATTTGCCGCTCGGTGTTATTGAATTGGTTTTTTTTTTTTTTTTTTTTTTGGGTGCCAGCACTCTCAACAAATTAGTGGGGATTTATTTGGAACATGGACAGAAATGTAATTTGTGAATAGCTGATCAGCAAACCGTGTTCCCACACTACACAGGTCAGCCTCGGAATTACAAACTCAAGCATACTGCAGTCTTTGGCTCCCACGGTCTTCGGGCCGACGTCAGCCTTAGCTGGCCCGCGCAAGGCCGTGCTGACATTGGCACTAAGGCTGACATCGGCACGAAAACCTTTTGCTTACAACTGTTTTTTCCCCACAAAAACGTAAAACGCTTAGGGCTCGGACGTTTTTTGTCCTCCACCACGAAGGTGATTTCAGAGACGGGGCACCGAAAAGAGTCTAAACAATTTAAAAGAAAAGTCCCAGCAGGGTTCGAAACCACGACTTTTCGGACGAGAGTCAAACGCTCTACCAATGAGCTATCCAGCTCCCCTTTGTCCTCACACGTCTATGGAATCTCATGACATGCGTAGGTCTTCTACAAACAAAAACAGTTTCAACTCGAAATGTGTTTGCACTTGTTCTTTTTAAGCGCGTTTCTTTCTTTGCTGGTATTTTCTAGATATAGTTTCAGCATTTCAATAACACGCTCGCAAATAACACGGTTTGCCTTTATTGCTCCCGAGTACCGCGATATACTGAGTATGACCTGTAGTTTAATGTTTTAAAATTTCTGTCATAGTTCATAGTTTTTATTTGTTTTTTTTTCTTTTTCTGACTAAATTGGCTTTTCTTGCGAACACTTTCAACAAATTAGCATGGATTTATTTAGAACACGGGCAGAAAATGTAATCTGTGAATAGCTAATCAAAAATCGATGTCTGCACGCTAGTGCCAAATACATGTAGTTATTTTTTTTAAAATTTATTTATTTTTTTAATTTCCCTGACCGAGTTGGCTATTTTGGGAGCACTTTCAACAAATCAGCTTGGACTGATTTGGACCATGTCATCGGTGACTAGCTAGTCAAAACTCCATGTTCGAATACAGGCCTCCACCAGTATCTCACGATGCCTGGGAGCCATCAAGACAGATCGTGCTATACGCGCTCTCATTAACCCTTTTAGCCCCAAGGTCCCATTTCTCAAATTTTGGAGGTGTTGCATAGCGACTATGTACCAGTTGTAGGAGATGGATTGATCATGATAATTCAAGGGTAGTGCCAGATGAGCTTGGCCGCCTTCAGGCAAGAGGTATAAATCCTCGTGAGCCCCGGCACTTGCGGAGTCGCATGAGGAGGCTCTATGCCTCTGAACCTGGCTTTATCCCTTTCAGTCACTGCCGAGATAGAAATTAACGCCACCCAAGGGCAAGAGGTCTAGATCCTCATGAGCCCCCGCAGTTGCGGGGGCTCATGAGGATCTATCCCTCTTGCTGAAACGACTTTGTATCCATGCAGTTGTCCCGTTTACGGCTGGGGACCTTTGACGTCGAAATTACAACTGTTTTCGGAAACACAATCTGCGTGCACTGGCAGAGAAAGCGTGCAGGAGGTTGCTCTGCGAACCTCTCAAATGCAGACTCACGCAGGACCTATAGGGATGACTTCTCTAAGTTCCGTAGGGTCTCAGTCCTTTCACTGGACAGAACGCATACCCCACCCAAGCTCTCATAATACAAACACTAACACAGCGTTGTTTAAAACAAAAAAAAAAAAAAAAAAAAAAAAAAAACAACAACCGCAAATCTGTGTCCGTTGGCAGTGAAGTGGGTAAACGTATTGCTTATTTGCCACAGGCTCGTCAAGACAAACAAGTCAGTGAGCAACAGATCCCCGGGTTGACGTCAGACAAAGTTGGCCCACTGCGTCTCTGATCAAAATGAAACGCCAGCCGTCCCAGGAACGTTGACAGAAAGTGGGAGTCTGCAAGAGACATAGATCCTCATGAGCCCCCGCAGGTGCGGGCCCCCACCCGGGTCTGCCCTGGGAGACTTGGGTGGGGTTAACTACTTTTTAGCTCCCAGGGTCACCCTGGTCAGCCCCACAGGGTGGGTTTTCCCCTCTGTTCTGGGCATGTGTTTCTGTCTACCTTTGGTCCATTCACCTGTATTTTCCTTTTTTAAACTGCGCTGTCTGTAGCTTTGATATTGGATGTGTGTTGCTAAATGGTCTTAGTTTATTTAGCGTATTAGACCGGCTGGCGACATACATTCAATATTCTGTTTAGTTTTTTTTTTTCACAAGCAGGGCAGGCAGGTCCTGAGAAAGTCTTGTTGCTGTCGGGACGCTAAGCAATGTACAACCAACCAACCAACCGCAGGTGCGGGGGCTCGTGAGGGTCTATGTCTCTTGCAGATGAATCGTGTCTGCGGTGAAGACGTTGATTTGGATAATACCTGTACCGATCTCGATTGTGAAAAAAAACAAGATGAGGATTTCATCCCGAAGTTTACCGTATTGTTTGGAGCTCACATGCGTTTATCTTTTAGGAACATTCAGAGTTGTTCATATTTGTAGGCTTATTATGCTGATTTATTTCCCTCCTTTCTAAGCCCAAACTCTGCTCAACACACACGGCGGCGCACACAAATAAAGATGGACACACGGCGCTTCCCGCCATTAGTACGCTCTGTGGGCTTGTGTATTGCCAGGAATCCATCTCATTCCACTCTAACCCACCCTCTGATCTACACACACTGGCACACAGAAATAAAGACGACACACGGCGATTCCCGCCATTTGTAAGTTCTGTGATCTGGCGTAGCATAGCTATTTTGAAGAAGAATAATAGCACGAGCAGCGAAATGACGTCACTTCAAACTTCACGTCATGGCATTATTAGTCCCGACGCCGTGTTCATAGTGACGACTCGATGTTTTACGTCACTCATCGCAGTACTAACATTTTATTTTGACTTATTAGAGGATCAAGCTTTGCAGTTTTCTTGCTGATTTTCACACCTATGGCTTACAGGTCACAATTTGACCTCATCCTACAACAGAGCCGGGATAAACAGCAGGCTTAAGCAAACACTGTTTTTAAAAATTCATGCGGGTATTAATGAGAAGATAGGTTTTTTTTTCGTAAAAGAAAAATTAAAGTTATATTAGCTGTTTTACAAATGACTCCAAAAAAGTGGTGCAGAAAATTGTCTGATTTTCACACCTAGGGCTAGGGCATACAGGTCACAACTGATCTAATCGTACCCGACAGCCGAGACAAACGGTAGGCTTATATGGAAGTTTACAAAGTAAAGTAGGTAAAAGCACTGTCAGGGGCGATAATTGTGCTGTGTCGACCAATGATCATAGATCTAGTTTGATCGAAGCACACACACACACAAAAAAAAGATAGGAAAGAGGGGGTGCGCTAAGTAAGTGACCGGAAGCAATGCATGTGGAAGCCCCCCCCCCCCCTCCTACTAAGGGGGGCGTATCACATATCCAACTGTTCCATTTTTTTTATTGGTAGGCTTATATGTAAATACCATATATGAAAAATCATGCGATTATTAATGAAAAGATTGGGTTTTTTTCCCGTAAAAAATGATTCAATTGCTTTAAGATTAATCCCAAATAATTCGTAAAATTAATCCCAAAAACTTAAAACTAATTAAAAAAAAGAAGTAATTATCACTCAAAAAGTTTTAGAGGTACAATGTTGGTTAACAAAATCTTCAAAATCTCCCATTTATCTAGCTATATACAAAATATCTAGTAAAAATAAGAAAAATTACGGACTCCAGTGTGGATCAACCGGTTTTTGTGAAACGGGCCATTTTCTCGCCAATGAGCATCTTAATAAAAAAAAATCGAAAAAAAGGCCTCGAGATTATTCTTTTAGGGACAAGATTCCAAAATATCAGGTTTGTCCATCCCCAAACGCGGGTTCTAGTCGCTGCCACACACATATACACACACACATACGCACGCACACGCACGCACACGCACGCACACGCACACACCTGCACACACACACACACCATCACACACACACACACACACACACACACACACACACACACACACACACACACACACACACACACACACACACACACACGCGCGCACACGCACACACACACACACACACACGCGCGCACGCACACACACACACACACGCACACACACCCTCACACGCACACACACACGCACGCGCGCGGCACTTTTGCGCCAAAAAGACGTTCTCTAGCAAGGTTTGCGTAGCTAGACGTGACGTCATTTTTATCTTGTTACTTCTTTGCCAGAATTTCTGCCCCGTACGCCAGAAACGTCATGTCCATGTTCCGGAATGCGCTCCGACCAGCCCCATTTCAAAGTCTGCCGTATTTTCAATACAGTTGACAAAAAACCCCAAACAAACAAACAAAATAAACAACAACCGCTGTAGCGCGGACACTGTGGGCTGGTACACAACTGTCAAAGTTTGACAGAGTTTGGACTTCAACTGCTTTTCCGATGAGAATCTCTTGCAATGAAAACCAGAATTTAACTCTTTTGAGACGTGCCGCATCCGGATTCGAGGCTTTACGTCGCGAATCCGGATGCGGCACGTCTCGAAAGAGTTAAACCCCGTCCTTGCCAGTGGACTCAGATTGTGATTCTCGAATCCCAGTTCATTCAGCGCCAAAGAGCCCCAGCCGCCCAGTTAGCATGGACACACACCTACAGTAGTGTCAGCAAGAGGCATAGACCCTCATAAGCCCCCGCACTTGCGGGGGCTCATGAGGATCTATGCCTCTTGTCTTCGCTTTTCTTCCTCGGCAGTGCAGACGTTAAGTGTGATAGTACCGATTGTGAACAACTGCAGCGCGAACACGTTTATTAGTTCGATGGCCTACGGCAAATTTAGACTTGAATTGAGCATTTTGAAGTTGTCTTTCCGACATTTTGCGCAGTTGTAGTTCTCCATCCGATGAGTGTTTTTGACACCTGCGGTATCGCGGATTCAGTTTGGTTTCCGTGGCAACCGCACTTCAATATAGTAGCTTAATGAACCCTGCGAGATATAGTTTTAATAATAATAATAATTACGGTATTCATAATGCGCTTATCTTATAATAATTATAACTCTAAGCGCGCACTCACAACTCGCGCACGCATGCGCACGCTTTAGACAACGACTCACGTACCACAAATAATGAAATACATTACGACAGTCTGCTTATGGTGGGGAGTGTGGTGGTATAGTGCTAGAACTGTTGAAAGAGGTGAGTTTTGAGGGCGGACTGGAAGGAGGAGAGAGAGTGTTTCTGACGGAGAGAGAGTGGGAGAGTGTTCCAGGTGGATGGACCGTATACTGAGAAGGAGCGGGGGCCGAAAGTGCTGAGTTTGGTGCGGGGGATGTGGAGGCGGAGAGGGTCGCAGGCGGAGCGGAGGGAGCGTGGAGGAGTGTAGGGGTGAAGTAAGTTTGAGAGATAGGCGGGAGCGCAGTTGTTCAGGGATTTGTAGCAGAGAGACAGAATCTTGTATTGGATGTTTTGGGGGATGGAAGCCAGTGAAGGAGTTTGAGCAGGGGAGTGATGTGGTCGGATTTTTTCTTTCTGAGGACGAGGCGGGCAGCATTGTTCTGGACGCGCTGGAGAGTGAAAGTGTCGGAGTGAGGGAGGCCGGAAAGGAGAGAGTTGCAGTAGTCGATGCGAGATAGGATGAGAGAGACAGCAAGTTTGGTGGCAGCTTCGGTAGTGAGGCATTTTCTTATCTGACTGATGCGGCGGAGGTGGAAGTAGCATGCCTGGGCCGTGGCGGAGACGAAGCTGGTCATGGAAAGAGAGGAATCGAGGATAACGCCGAGGTTTTTGGCCGAGTCAGAGAGGGAGATGGGGGTGCTGTCGAGTTGAAGGTGGAGGGAGGGAGGGAGCTGGGAAAGTTTCTGGCGAGTGCCTACCAGCATGGTCCGTTTTGTCGTCATTCAGTTTAAGCTTGTTTCCAGTCATCACGTTTTTCACGTCTTCGTAGCAGTCAGCCGTGCGAGTCAGTAGTGACTGAGTGTTGTCGAGTTTGTCTTTGTCTAGTAGTTGTGAGTCGTCAGCGTAGAGGTGGTGGTGTATGTGGTGAGACTGGATGATTTTGGACAAGAGAGAGGTGTAGAGTGTGAAAAGGACCGGGCCCAGGACGGACCCCTGTGGAACTCCGCAGGAGAGCGTGACTGGGTTGGAGGAGACGCCGTCGATGGTGACGGACTGCTGTCTGTCGGAGAGGTAGGAGAGAAACCAGGAGTGAGCAGAGTCAGTGATGCCAAAGGAGTGGTGAAGGCGGTGGAGGAGGATAGAGTGGTCTATAGTGTCGAAGGCGGCAGAGAGGTCGAGTTGCGTAAGAAGGGAGATGTTGCCCGAGTCGGTGGAGAGAAGCAGGTCGTTTAAGATATGTAGAAGGGCTGTTTCAGTGCTGTGATGTTTGAGATAGGCAGACTGGAAGGGACTGAGGAGGTTGTTGTCGGCGAGGTGGAGGTTGAGCTGGTTGAGAACGACCTTCTCAAGAAGCTTGGACAGGAAAGAGAGATTGGAGACTGGTCGATAGTTTTTGAGTTCGTTTGGGTCGAGGTTGTGTTTTTTTGAGGAGAGGACGGACGATGGCGGACTTGAAGATATCAGGGACGGAGCCGTTCTCTAGAGATGTGTTGATGATGTCGGTAATGAATGGCAGAAGTTTTGGAAGGCCGTCCCAGTAGAGAGAAGCTGGAAGAGGGTCTAGTTCGCAGGTTTTGAGAGGCATGGACATAGTTTTCAGACTATACCGCACAAACAATTAAAATATTTCATAACAAATTTACAGAATGTTTTGTTTGAGTATTAGTTGAGAAAGAGACTGCTATTTGCAGAATGTACTGCTTGTGCGTTTGTTTGTTCGTACACATGCATATTTGCAAATTTTCCCTTTTAACGTGTAGTAGACAGAATCTTTGGAGATTCTTTTGAGCTGCTGTGTTTGCCTACAAAGATACCAGTTTATTAGTTTGTTTTAGCAACTGTTTTCTGCATTTTGCTTATGTCCAGGCAAGGTCAAAGGTCGCAATAGTATTTAAATACCTGTAAGGACCATCAATACATTACACACAACATCTGCTCAAACAAGCAATTCATGCTTGTGTTTCAGGACATGCCGTTTTAATCAAATGTTACAAATAGTTTATGATAAGATATGTCCATGCATTCTACTTTCTCTGAAAGGTCCCCCACCCGGGTCTGCCCTGGGGGACTTGGGCGGGGTTAGGTATTTTTTAGTTCCCAGGGTCACCCTGGTCAGCCCCACAGGGTGGGTTTTTCTCTCTATTCTGGGGCATGTGTTTCTGTCTACCCTTTGTCCATTCACCTGTATTTGCCTTTTTAAAACTCTCCCTACTGTCTGCACTGCCTGTAGCTCTTGATATTGGATGTGTGTTGCTAAATGGTCTTAGCTTTATTTAGGCCCCATGTGTTAGGTTTATTTAATGTATTTGACCGGCTGGCGACATACATTCAATGTTCTGTTTATTCTTTTTTTCACAAGCAGTGCAGGCACGTCCTGAGAAAGCCTTGTTGCTGTCGGGACGTTAAGCAATGTACAATCAATCAATCAATCTCTGAAAGGTCTTCGGTCAACATATGGAATAGAAATTCCTAAGTTAATACAATGTATTTTCCCAGGAACCATTGGCAGCCAATATCAATGAAACACGTTCAGTGACTTACCTCAAACACATCGTTAAAATGTTCCCTGTAAGGGCAACTTCCATGATAGAGTTTTGTTAATCCCTACCTGTGAGGCCAAGGTCACGTCGGCCATATTTGGTTTTGGTCTGCTTATGCAAAGTCTTCTATTCTATTTGACCGATTTGTTTCAAATTTGGTAACATTTGTCACAGAAATGTTAATGTGCAAGAAACGCATCCGTCTGTTTAAGGTCAAGGTTGTGGTGGCCATCTTTGTTTTCAATTCATGTATTCCTGTTAGGGCAATATTTTCAGAGCCATTGGACCCATATGACGCAAACATTACAAGATGATAGTCTTTGATAAACGAAAGTGTATTTAACAAAATCAAGCTGTTGTAGTCAAGGTCAAGGTCACGATTTCAATTTTATTTTGTCTTTTCAAGCGAGATCTTTCAAAAGTTTGATTCATTTAATCCAGACTTGAGATCTTCTTCTTCTTCTCGAACGCCGTCACACTTGGAGTTTGGCTCTCAAAATGAAATATGTGGTCTTCTGTAGCGCCTCCACAGGCCCGTAGAGTTTCTCTTGTAGAGTGGCGGGCTTCGGCCATATCTCCTCCCTCAGCAGCTGGTGGTTCCCACAGTCCTAGAGGATGTGCTCTGCGGTCTGCTCTGCTTCTCCACAAGGGCACAGGTGAGATGGCACGAGGTGGAAGCGTCTGTGCAGGTGGAAATTGAGTCGGTTGTGCCCGGTCCTCAGACGGAAGATGGTCACCTGCTCTTGTCTGGACAGCTGATGGTAACTGTCTAGGGGCCGTTGTGGTGGTCTGTACACAGACTTAATGATGGTCTTCATCTCTGTGAAGCTGACTCCATTTTTGTCTTGTTCTTTCTCTGCGCCCACGTTTGCCATTCTGTCAGCTTTTTCATTGCCGAAGATGCCACAGCGTGAAGGGATCCACTACAGCACCAGTCTGGTGCACTTGATGTTTTGCAGTGCCTCTTGTAGACGTGGCAGTTTACTTACTGTAGCTGCCTCAAGGACAAACATGGCATCAGTCAGGAAGACAATCTAGGCATCAGGGTCTGCAGTGCCACTAATGGTGTTTGCAGCGCGGACCAGGGCTTCCAACCTCAGCTCTGTAATTTGTGCAGTGAAGGCCTGTTGGTACTGCCTCTAACTGTCATTTTCCGTTTGGGTACTGAATGCACACCCCAGCCCCTCCATTCTGAACTGCATCTGTGGCTGATTCATCGGTGTATGCCCGTACCCATGCTTCCTGGGGATACCTTTCTTCGAGCACGGCCAGTGTCAGGGCTTTCTTGCTCACAGTGCTGTGCTCATCTTTCGTGGCGATGTAGGGTACCGTGGAAGAGATGGTGATGTTTTCTGGCTTACTTCCCCAGGGTGGAAGGTCGCTAGCAGGATTCAGAGCCTCTACCTGCGCAGGTAGCTTTGCCTGGTGTTTTCTCTGCAGAGCTCTCGTCTCCTTCACAAAGGTTGATCTTTTCAGTCTCCTGAGGTTGGTTGTTTCATCCTGGTATTCATAGGATCGTCTTTGAAAGATTTGACCTTTGTGAACTGTATCAAGGCTTTGCGATCTCTTCTCATGCGCAGGGGTGGGATGCCTGTTGTCTCTTCCATCTTTTCAATTGGTGTGGATCTGATTGCGCCGGTGATGATACGCAGTGCCTGGTTCTGAACTCTGTCAATGGTCTGCTGGTGTGACGGGGCTGCCATCAACTGCGTGGTGTGTGTGTATGTGTGTAGAGTAAGGGGAGGGGAGGGGGGGGGGGGGGGAGCAAATGGCTGCATGAGATGACAAAGAAAAGGGTACGATTTTGTCTTTTTCTCTGCGCCTGCACAGATGTAACAAAGCAAACAAAAAATCCACCTCAATACCGGTTTCATAATTATCAGACAGACAAATCGTTACCGTCCATGTGCCTTTAACACCTCGTTCCTCTTCATCTTCGATCTTTTTTTCGGAAAAATCAAGCAGCATAGAAGGGCTGCATTTGTCGCCATGTTGCATACTATCTGATTACAAAACCTTGCCTAAGGCAATGACGTATTGTCGGGGATTTCTAGGCAACCTTCTCACCATGCCGGCCTGAATTTTGTTCTTTGAAGCTTGCGTACTTTTTTAAATTTTTTTTTAAATTTTACGTCATTAAGGAACCTTTAAGCTAGGGCGATCGAACATTCAGCGTTGACTAAATTTACAATATGTTACTACATGTGCAACCAACGTGTTGCGCACTTATGGCAATAGACATATGCGTAAACTTATTCTTTGCGTCCTTGCTCTTTGTCAAAATTTACATATTAATATGTAATACATATCACCGTCATCAACCAAATTTTGATTTAAAACTGACTTAAAACTTTTTTTCCCGAAATTATGATAAACAAAATGACAATAAAATTGTTCCTGTTGTGACCTTGACCTAGAGGCAGAAGGCGTAACGTTTGTTGAAACTAAACTTTGTAGTAATTCACGCACAATCTTCAAAAAGCGGTCTAAATGTAATAAAGAAACCATTAAGAGTATCAACGGGAAACATAGAACGGAGATGACCTTGGCATCAATGTGAAAGACTTTATAATACTATTGCAAACGTGTTCTTGTTCCAGAATATCAATCTGTAGTGTTTGTTTTAAATCGGTCAGACAGTTTTCAGGAAACTACCTGAAAATACAGTCAATGTTGGAACCACTGTGACCTTGACCATGAAATAAAAAAAAAACACTGGTATGACTTATGTTATTTCTTCCACAAATGTAATTACTTGAACTACCAGGAAGCAGGTTTGAAGAGCGGTTTAGAGAAAATGAAGTTGAAGCAGATTTAGTCCATATATTTAATAGATACAAACCATCATGTTAGATATGCTGTTCTCTGGTTAAGGACTATTTGCCAACTAAACTTGGAATCAACCAGGTATATGGATTTTAGAAACAGTCTGTAAAACATCAATACATTTGGTTCTGGACAATACAAAAACACTAGTTGTCATGGCAACTACATGTAAATGGGCTAAGCCGTGTTTTTGTTTCCACGTTCCATTTAACACATAAACATCTAAGTTATTTTTCATAAATATGACCATTCAGACCATCCCTTGTGAAGAGTAAGCAACAATATGGGATTAAATGACTCTGTTACAATAAGCGTAACGGAATTAGCAACCCATCAGTTGGCAACAATCAGGACCGAACTGTATGGTTTGTGCAATCCTCAGCTAGCCTAGAGAACGGTTTGGATCTTACATAATCACAATTTCCATATTATTTTACCCTCGAATGTAGGAATACATACAGAAATCTTTCTCGAGTTTAAATAGAATTGTCATGGCAGCCGTATGAAGAAAAAAACCCCACAGAAAACAAAACAAGCCAACAACCCCCCAAAAAACAAAACAAAACAAATAACAACAACAAAAAACAAACAAACAAACAAACAAACAAAACAACAAACAAACCCACCTCCCAAAAAAATACCACCCAAAAAACAACAACAACAACAACAACAACAAACAAACAAAAAACAACAAAAAACAAAAGAAAAAACAAAACAAAAACAAAACCGGTCTGTACAAATTAACTTGTTCATCTGGTAAGCAGCTGTGTTTCTGCCGAGTAACGCATATTTATGTACTGCTATCAATGAAGGGTCTGTGTTTGACAAGCACCTCAAGCAATTTTAAAGTTTATTCCATAAACAAACAGCAATAACGTATTCGCTGTCAACTGTGAGTAAGTGCCCACCAGTAATTGTGATTTTGTTTTTTACTTTAATGATGGACGACCTGAAATCCATGGCAAAGATTGCAAAATGTTATTTTACCACCCGAAATAGGATATGGTAACGGTCACTTTTAATATTGGTTGACATGGTTAAGCAAAATCGTCGATGCCCCAGGTGTGCAATTTCTTTCATCACGATTTTCTACCGCCGTGCCAAATTTTAGAGCAATCTGCCCATAATGTATAATTCTTCCATCGGACTACATTTGGCTGATGCACCATTGCCAATGTTAGAAAGGCCTTGAACGTGTTCACCCTGCTTTTCCTATGAGGACTGCGTGGAACTAACGATAGAATGAAAAAGGATTGCCAGGCGGATGTAAAAACAAATACGTCCCTGCCCTAAAGACACAAATTAGAGGCCTAAAATTGAAACGATTCATCGTAAAAACCCCTGCGCGTCCGATGGATTTGTCTTCCATTTAAGGTTGTCAGGAACTGTCTGTTTGGATACTTCCGCCTGTTTTTAATTCCGGCGCCAACTGTGCGAAACAGACCTAGAAATCCTATCGGGGAGTGGCTGATTCACTAGACATTTTGCTAGAATTTCTCAGAACCTTAAGACATACTAATTCGAGTTTACATTCGACTGATCTATTGGGAGGGGATGGGGTGGTTTAAAATAGTGTATCATTGTGCCTGTCTGATAGAGAGTGTGTTCTTGCGGATTGTGCATGTGCAGTGACTGTACTGGCAGCGTTTTTTTCCCCTGAAGAACCGTGCTTTATAAGAAATATTTATTATTATTATTATTATTATTATTATTATTATTATTATTATTATTATTATTATTATTATTATTATTATTATTATTATTATTATTATTATTATTATTATTTCATGGTTCTGAACTGAGTGTTTTCATAAAGGGACGGATTATATGTTATTTAGCAGGATTTTAATTGAGAACAGGCGTCAGTTATGGTTTGCTGCGATTGGCTAGTTTACCTTGGCAACCGTACGGTTGCTTCTGCGTTGACAGGATGTGGGAACTGCTTACGCCATTCAACCAGCTTCCTCGGCCCTGCTCACAAAAAGCGAACGTGCAGAGAAAGGTCTCGTTGATGAAGCTCTTCACTTCAATCAGCGTACTTTTTTTCTTTCTCAAGAGACCAGCAAGCGGAACATTTCCTCTTTAACTCATTCGAGACATGCCGCCTCCGGTTACGCCGCTTATGCCGCGTATCCGGAGGGGGTACGTCTCGAATGAGTTAATCCCTACAGTACCGTGAAAAGGTAAACACGATCCAACCACAAGAGGCATAGATCCTCATGAGCCCCCGCAGTTGCGGGGGCTCATGGGGATCTATGACTCTTGCTGACACTACTTTACATCCATGTTCCTACAGCTCTGTGTCGCTGAAGCCACCTTGGAGCCATGTTTCCTATGATGGTTGGGGCTGTTTGGCGTCGGAGGTTCAAATGAAGATCTATGCCTCTTGATGACGCCACTTTGTATCCGTGTTCCATAGACGGCTGCGGATCTATGGCGTTGAATGAGGAAAGATTTCAGAAGCACGGTCTGCGACCACTGGCAGTGAAGGGGTTACAGTAGGTACACTCTGTCCTAAGACCTAAAAGCGGAACATTCCCTTTAACCACCCTCACCCCCCCCCCCCCTCTCCAACCTTTTGCCGGAAATGGAGTCGATGAGCAGGAATCTTTTTCAAAAACAGTTCCTGACCTTTCTCGTACAGAGAGGCCTACTGGACTTTCAATGTAACTTATTTATTCCCATTGACGCATTCTTCCAACGTAACTGTTCAAAGATACACTTTTGTAACAGAGGATTAAGAAATGCTACACACATGTCTAGTTACGGTTCTGATTTAGACACAGGACAATCCAGTTCAGCACACGTCGTATTTATATCAAGTAACTTGACCTGACAATGACTCCACTCCGTTTTATAAATACAACGATATCAGTACGAGAAACAGCTAAAAATAAGCTGACACTCACGGCTGCGCAAAATAGACAAGTGCGATTACGCGTGTGCTTTTGCTGCATGTCCAAACTGCCATAGAAGCGCATTAGGTGTGTGGACCAGGCATAACAAACACAAATAGTGCTGAAACTTGTCTTCAGTTTTACGCGTAATGGTACTTTAACGACTATGCGTCAGTTGCAGGAGATGGCTCGACCATGACGATTCAAGGGTGGTGTCAGATTAGCTTGGCGCCTGATGGCGCCAAGCTAATCTGGCACCACCCTTGAACTATCATCCTTGATCCGCCTCCTGCTGTAGCGCGTCATGGCTAGATGGATTAAGTCCATGCAGGCGAGAAAGGTTCATTCGAATCTTTGGCGGAAACCTTTCCATTGTCCCGTGGGAGTGCTGTACTTCCTTTTTCTAACACTCCCCCCCCCCCACCCACTTCCATTAAGCAACAATGCATCGGTCCGACCACGGCCTTAGTTGGCCCGCGCGCCTGTTACTCACAGGCAAGGCGTAGGTTCCTCATATTGAAGTTAACATCTAGTCGCAGAGACTATCATTACAAGAGTTCTTCTCCCCTCCGATCCCCCAGCAGGCCAAAGAAAGCTTATGAGAATCACTAAACCCCTTTCCCTGCCGATGAAAAAAACTGAACCAAACCCTGCTGCAAGAGGTACAGCTCCTCGCAGGGCAAGGCATATGTTTCACATACAGAGCCTGGACAACATTTGAGTCACAACCACTCTCCGATTCCCTCCAGCAAAAAAACAAAAACAAAAAACAAACAAACAAACAAAAAACACTCACAAGAATCATGTAAACCACTTCCCTGCCGAAAAAAAATTGAGCACAACCCAACTGCTGAAACCACTCTGCGTCTACGTTCCTTGCGCGGCTGAGACTATATTGTATGGCGTTGAATTGACGTAGATTTTAGCAAGCGCGCTCTGCATCCACTGGCAGCGAAAGGGTTACGAAAAAACAAACGGTCCGCAGACTGAGCGTAGCACGGGAACTGCAATCCAGGACTGAAAGTCCCACCTTGAATCACAGAGAACTGGGTCGCTGAAAAAGAAAAAGGAAGTGGGAGGGAGAAAATAGAAGTAATCTATCGATGCCTTTCAGCGGAACTGATCAACACGTTTTTGAGAGCGTGAGCGATTCCGGAGACTGATCATTTGGTACTTTTGAAATGTCCCCCTTTTGGAGTCCGCGTGACATCCCCTCCCACTTCAAAAGACTCCCTGTAGTGATTCTGGTCAACAACCGCCCACCCCAACCCGCCACCCCCCCCCCGGGCCCCCCCCCCCCCTCCCACACACACACCACACGCACTTTCCTTCCCAAGGCCTCTGCATATGTGATCCTGCTTTTTAGTTGAAAATCTGCAACAATCCATCTTCAGTTAACTCATGCGAGTCATTGTCCATTTTGTTGTAGTGCTGCTATTGTAAATTGTGGTATGAGCGAGTAAGTGAATGTGCGGTGCAAAGACAAATTTGGCTATGTATGATTAATTTCTGCTACAGCAACAATAATGATATCTTCAATCTTGAAGGCGCCTCGCAGCGAAAGTTTCGTATAGCGTTGCCGTCGGCAGCTGCTGATGCGAGGCACCTGACGTGAGTTAACCGAAATCGTCAACACTATACGACATTTTGATGCGAGGCACCTTGACTGAGTTAAACGTGAGTTTTTTTTTTTTTTTCAACAGAAAATGAATGAAAGCATCTAAAGTTGCCTCCCAGCATGAGACCGAGAGATCGCTTAGGTTGGCTCAAATTGAAAATGCTCGTTTTAACCTTGTGTGACATGCTTGTGCTGGTCTGTGATTTTGGACCTTACGGCTGCAAGGTAGCTGACTAGCTGGTTAAACTTGGTATTGGGGTTGGAGGAGGAGAAAAAAAAAAGGTGGGTGGGTGGAGGGGGGGGGGAGGGGGTAAAATCTCTCTCCACTCCGATCTGTCTTTCTTTTTTATCCAACCGTAATCCCATCTTCGAAGAGCCCTCAGCAGAACTCGGTCACGTTTTTTTCATCTGCAAGAGGCCTAGATTCTCATGAGCCCGTACGGATGCAGGGACTCATGAGAATATAAGCCTCTTGCTAGCAAACACCTCCCGCGTTCACTCTACTCCTCGATAGGGTTCACAATAATCAATAGAGGTTGGTTATTCCTAAATCAGAAGTAGTAGGTAAAAATTCAGCCAGCCCGCTCCATCTGCAAAAATCCTATAGCCTCAGGGGCTCATGAGAATATATGCCACTTGCTCGCAAGGGGTTGCCTCATGACATCCATGGCTTGAGGCACTATTCGGGTATTAACCAGTTTAGTACCAGCTGACGCAGGCTGTGTTTCAGCAATTTTCGTTAACTGAAAACCCTGGACGTCCAGGGAATATGGATTCAAAGTAGTGTGAGCAAGAGGCATAGGTCCTCATGAGCCCCCGCAACTGCGGGGGCTCATGAGGATCTATACCTCTTGCAGTTGGATGGTGTTCAAGTTTTCTCGGCACTGAACGGGTTAACAGTACGATTTTTACGTGGACCCATGCTGCAGTGATCGGAGCGACGAAGCGAATCGATCCCTTTCATTATTGCGTGGACGACCTTACTATAAAGGGGCGGTGCCTACTGTCATTGACCTGATTCTGATATAGGAATAACCTCTGTTGCGTTGTTCTTCTTGTTCCAGTCAAATGCTCAAAAGTAAACCGCCACCATTACCAATCCCCATTTCCACCACCACCACCACCACCATCGCCACCCCCACCACCCCCACCACCGTCGCCAACACCACCACCACCACCACCACCACCACCACTAACAACGACAACAGTGATAGGATTGCAAAGCTCAGACATGACAAACACGCATACAACCAGCAGATACTAAAAGAAAACTGAACGAAAACTCTTTGATTTGTTCATTTTGTTCTAATAAACAAGAACAACAAAACAGAAAAAGACCAACCATCCAACAATACTGATCACAATTATCACAAATACGAGTGTGGACGCACATTTAACCCCTTCACTGCCGAGAAAAAAAATGAACACCACAATACTACTGCAAGAGGCATAGATCCTCATGAGCCCCCGCAATTGCGGGGGCTCATGAGGACCTATGTCTCTTGCTGAGAGCACTTTATATCCATTGTTCACGGGACGGCTGGAGCTCGTTCGCTTTAAATTCAGACGTCCAAAGTACGTACAGTGGCAGTCAAGGGGTGAAAGAGACCTGCTCCAGGCCATACTGTGTTAACTCATTCAGCCCGACGCACGTATTTCCCAAAGTTTGGAGGCGTCATCTAACGACTATGCACCTGTTGCAGGTGATGGATCGACCATGATAATTCAAGGGTAGTGTCAGGCAGTACTAGACTGTTCCTCATGAAAGACTTCTTCAGAAGCTAGAGGCCTATTGTATATGTAGAAACATTTCCAACTGGATAAGAAATTTCTTACGAGAAAGACAGCAAGTGGTGAAGGTTGGAAATGCAATATCAGACAAAATAAAGGAAAGGTGCTGAGCGGTATACCTCAAGGAAGCATCCTAGGACCTATATTATATACTATAATTTTATAAATGGCTTACCAGATTGTGTTAATAGCATGTGCAAAGTATTCGCAGACGATACTAAAATCTATAATGAATCGAGCAATAAAGACGTGATGCAGTATGATTTGGATCATTTGCAAGAGTGGTCCGACACATGGGATTTGCATTTTAATGTAGAAAAGTGTAAGGTCTTGCATGCTGGAAGGAACAATCCTGAACATGATTACTTGATGAAAGTTAACAGTGACATTAAAAAGGTGGCATCTTGTGAGGAGGAAAGAGACTTAGGTGTTGTTTTTGATAAATTTCTATCTTTTGACCCTCATATTTAGAACTGTATCAATAAGGCCAACAAAATGGTTGGAGTAATTATTTGGATAACGCCAGTTTTTAGCAAACCGTATAAATCACTAGTCAGACCACATTTAGAATATGCAAACACTGTATTGTACCCAGGTTTAAAGAGACAATCAGTTGCATTTGAAAGGGTACAGAGACGACAACAAAGCTGGTTAAAGAATGTAAAAATATGGCTTACTGAGACAGACTTAAATATTTTGGACTACACTCCTTACGTGGACGTAGAATACGTGGAGACTTAAACCAAGTTTTTAAGATTTATAATGGCATCGACGACCTAAATTGGAATGACGTTTTTGCAGCACCGTTTTGTGACAGAACCCGAAACTCTGAGGAGAAAATCTTTGTACAGCATTGCAACACTAACCTGCGGAAGTTTTGTTTTTCTAACAGAGTTGCTACTGTTTGGAATGATTTACCAGTTTCATTTTTAAAAAAAAGCACCTAACAAAAATTCTTTTAAAAACCAGCTAGATGAATTACCAAAATTTAAAGGGATTTTCTATTGCTATAATGAATGATTTGTAGGAAAATTTGCATGCATAACAGACCCATAAAGTAATTAAACTTGTCGCAGAAAGGACATTTCAAAGGCATCACGGCCTATTTTGTCCTCGCACACATACTACTACTACTACTACTACTAGATTAGCTTGGCGCCGACAGGCGCCAATCTAATCTGGCACTACCTTTGAATTATCATGGTTGACCCATCTTCTGCTGTAGTGCGTCAGGGCTGAATGGGTTAATAGTTCGCAATGTCTTTTTTATAAATGTCTTAAGTATGTCTCCAATAATGCTGGACAAAAGTAAGTTATATGTTTGCCTGTCGTAAAATGAAACACTTTTCTGCTTTTCTTCTCCTTTTGTACGCAGGAAAGTTTTTTTTTCCGACACTCACAAGGGGCAGTAGGCCAACTCACATGGATTGTGAAAAGACTTGAATTGTTTTAAATTAAATTGGGCAAAACAACACTGAAAACCCGACGTATCTGCGAATTTCCGCCAATCCACACTCGCCGTGGAGAGGATCGCTTTAAAGACAGCCAACAACATTTTCTGGACACTTTTCATTAGCTGTACATCCAATACTTCTTGTAGGCATATGTTTGCCTCAATTTACATCGCTTAGATTGAGGAAGTCAGCTGGGGTTAATTTTACAACATGGATTGAGTGTCTTTGATGGTAGGATACATTTACGTGCACAAAAAAACAAAAACATTTACACTAAAATGGAATGTAAAAATATGACTCTGTAATATAGTTTGAATATGCATGGACATGTAGAAAATTGTGACTGAGCATCTTGTCAAGTTTGAACAAGCTTGATACAATCTCCTGGTCTGTGATTTTGCACCTTACGGTTCCAGCCGCAAGGTGCTGAATCACAGGCCAGCAAAGTACGTAGATTTGCAAAAAACCCCGTCAGCAACATACACCTTTGCAAGTCCACAGAGAGCAAAAGCACATGAAAACATTTACCTTTTGGCTGTCGTCAGTCGTTTTTGTCGCGATGATTCCTGCTTGAATCCCGCTGCCGACAGCCAAAGGGTTAATATAAATATTATAGACAACACGAAGCACAGTCCGGCAAGCGAAAGGGTCTCCGGGCCGGCGCCGGTCTTAACCGCAGCCCATGACTTTTTGCTTACTGGTTAATAGTGTTCACACTAGCTGTCTCCCTCGATTCGCTACCTCCTATCGGCGGTAGCGAATCGAGGGAGACAACCAGTTTATCAATTGCCTGTGTCTTTGGCAGGCTGATGAATGAGCAGTTTGTTAAAGCGAGCTTTAAAATAAGTACTTTTTCCACATGACTGTGTCGAAAATCAATAGATCACAGTCACTAAGTCACAGACCCCCACAATTCATCGTCATAGCAGAATATGCGCAATACAGAAGAACCTGTTTTGAGGAGCCACCTTCCTTTTTGCAAGAAAAACGTGATCTTTAAGAAACAGGCGCTCTCTCAAGAGAAGTAATGAAGATGAAGAGTCACCTGTCATTAAATACCATCATTTAGCTGGCTACAGCCACCTAAATGATTGTTTATAACGACAGGTGATCTCTGGAAAGGGTGATCGCTCGAAACAGGTTTTTATTGTACTGTAAGTTAGTTTGAGATCCTCGAAGGATGTCTGGTGGTGCCGAGCTGTTTTTGCACTACTTTCGAGCTGTCATTGTCCATCTACTTCTTGCTGTAGTGTGTCAGGGCTGAGTAGTTAACTTATTGTGTCCGAGGTACGAAATACCCACATTTTGGAGTTATCATCTGAGGACTGCATTACAATTCAGGAGACAGAACAAACATGATAGTTCAAGGGAAGGGTGGCCACCACCCTTGAACCATCATGGTAGAGCCATATCTTGCTGTGGTGTGTCGCGGGCAGAATGAGTTAACACCATGATTTACACCACATCTGGTGCAGATATAATACTCTGGATGTTATGAGCTGAGTTCTTGAAAATGTCAGTCACCTCCAAGAGTATCTGGGATGAACAGCTGCTACAAGATACACCTGGTGGGGGCTGGTCAATCCCAGATAAAAACCGGTTCTCGAAAGTTACAACTATTGGGAACCGGTTCATCCCGGCACTCTGAATGTCATGAGCTCCTGAGAATTATGAAACGGTTTCACGAGCTCCACTGAGAGTACATGGGATGGACCGGCTGCCGCCAGTTACACCCGGTCCATACCAGATACTGCTGACGAGCTGCTGAGGATCTTCTTCGTTCAAGAGCTCTATCCAGAGTATCCGGGACGGATCTGCTTCCACCAGATACTCTGGACGTCAGGCGCTCCTGAGGATCTGCTACGTGCGTGAGTCAAGAAGCACCGTCATAGTGTTTCTCCGGTCGGATGGATTGACCGTGGTGGTGACGGAAGGGACTGTAGGATAGTCAGTAAACTTCATGCGATTGTGGGTCCATCGCATCTTGCAAGTCAATATCCTGATGAACGTTCTTCTGAAGGCCGTGTTGAACATGGTGTATATGATAGGGTTGGCCAGAGAAGCCACGTAACCCATCCACACGAACACCGACATCATCTCGGCCGTGAGTCCGCTCATACACGAGGAGCAAGTCACCGACAGGATGTTGACGATGAAGAACGGGGTCCACAGGATGACGAAGACTAGGAAGATGATGCCCAGAACTTTGGAAGCCTTGCGCTCGTTGGAGGCGGTTTTATTGGAGATGAGGTGTTTAAACATAGGACGCGAGCTAGCACGCAGCGTGTTTCTGAAGCGAGCTTTCAATAAGCGCTTCTGTTTGCCGCCTCTGAGAACGCGTTCTCTGGAGCCGTTTGTGGCAGGACTGTCATCGTTGGTTCCAAAGACGTCAGAATCGTCGTGCGTGTTGTCGGCCTCGCTAGACACGACTAAGCTCGGAAGCCCGCTCGTGTTTTGCGCATCGTCGCTGCCGCTCTGCGGGGAGAGGCTTTTGCCGGGACTGGGAGGGGGATGCAGGCGGATGGTGATGACGTCAGAATTAGAGTTGGACGAACCCGAACTATCCGCGTCATTGTCCATGTCGGAGTCTGTGTCACTGTGGTGACGTCTGTGAGGTGTGTTGGGTGCGGATCGTGAGGGGGACTTGGCTTTAGAGAAGAAAGAGGGCTTGGAACGATTTATCAGGGAGGTGGTGGACATGCCAGGTACGTTCCTGCTTCTGGTCTTACCACTACTTGTAGTCGTGGTCTCACTGTCCTCATTGTCTCTTAGACAAGCGTCCATCTCTTGCTGGATCTGAAAGAACCGTCTGTCCCACTCTGCTGACTTGTAATCCGACTCCAGCCCGTTAAAACTGAGATGGAACGACCGCATGTGGTCTGCAGAAGAACAACAACTGGAGCTGGGGAGCTGGGTGTCGGACACAGTGCTGTAGAGTGCGGGCCCGATGCGCCCTCGCCGGTAAAACACCTGACTGGGAACGTCCAGATGGTTGGGTTTGTGTCTCCGCTCACGGTGTTGCCTGAAGCTGCTGCTCTTCTCGGGCGGACCTCCCATTCTGCTGAAGAAGGAATGCGGGGAGTTCGCTTGCAGGAAGAAATCGTCCACACAGTCTCTGCCTTGCGACGTGGCGCACAGGGATTTGTAGGACGTGCATTTCTCCTGCAGGAGGCGCGTGCTGGGGAGGTCCGCATCCTCGTCACTGTCAGACTCCACATTGGGTCCACGGTGAAAGCTGCTCCCCAGTTGGTCTGGCTGGTGGTGGTGGTGGCAGGCGGGCGAGGAAAGTGGAGAGGGGTTAGCGCTGTGCGGGCACGCAGGGGAGGAAACTGGGGAGGGATGTGGATGATGCGGACA
>BTPG01000007.1:59163869-59183869 GCA_036245525.1 Semisulcospira habei
TTTAACTCATTCAGCCCGACGGCCGTATTTCCCAAATTTTGGAGGCGTCATCTAATGACTATGCACCAGTTGCAGGAGATGGATCGACGATGATAATTCAAGGGCAGTGCCAGATTAGCTTGGCGCCTTTCGGCGCCAAGCTAATCTGGCTCTACCCTTGAATTATCATGGTCGACCCATCTCCTGCTGTAGTGCGTCAGGGCTGAATCGGTTAACAGTAGTGAAGGGGTTCTTGGCGTTTTTTGTTAGTTAGTTAGTCTTCTTCTTCTTCTCGAACGCTGCCACAAATGAAATCTGTGGTCTTCTGAAGCGCCTCCACAGGCCCGTACAGTTTCTCTTGTAGAGTGGCGGGCTTCGGCCATATTTCCTCCCTCAGCAGCTGTCCTGGAGGATGTGCTCTGTAGTCTGCTCTGCTTCTCCACAAGGGCACAGGGGAGATGGCACGAGGTGGAAGCGTCTGTGCAGGTGGAAATTGAGTCGGTTGTGCCCGGTCCTCAGACGGAAGACGGGTCACCTGCTCTTGTCTGGACAGCTGATGGTAACTGTCTTGAGGTCGTTGTGGTGGTCTGTACACAGAATTAATGATGGTCTTCATCTCTGTGAAACTGACTCCATTTTCATCTTGTTCTTCCTCCGCACCCAAGTTTGCCATTCTGCCAGCTTCTTCATTGACGTAGATGCCACAGTGTGAAGGGATCCACTGCAGCTCCAGTCTGGTGCGCTTAATGTTTTGCAGTGCTTCTTGTTTTGTTTGCTGTTGCTGCCTCAAGGACAGACCTGGCATCAGTCAGGAAGACAATCTGCAGGGTCTGCAGTGCCACTCAGGGTGTTTGCGGCGTGGACCAGGGCTTCCACCTCAGCTCTGTAATTTGTGCTGTGAAGGCCTGTTAGTACTGCCTCTGCCTGCCATTCTCCGTTTGGATACTGAATGTACACCCCAGCCCCTCTATTCTGAACTGCATCTGTGTCTGATCCGTCGGTGTATGCCCGTATCCATGCTTCCTGGGGATACTTTTATTCGAGCATGGCCAGTATCAGGGCTTTTTTGCTCACAGTGCTGTGCTCATCTTTGGTGGTGATGTAGGGTACCGTGGAAGAGATGGTGATGTTTTCTGGCTTGCTTTCCCATGGCGGAAAGTCACTAGCAGGATTCAGAGCCTCTACCTGCGCAGGTAGCTTTGCCTGGTGTTTTCTCTGCAGCGCTCTCGTCTCCTTCACAAAGATTGATCTATTGAGTCTCCCTGAGGTTGGTTGTTTCGTTAGTTAGTTATTTGGGTTTAACGCCGAGCAGGCGACTAAGGCCATCTCACGGCGGCGCTTTTTGTTGTCGAAACTTTATTTTTGACCGCTGCCTGGCGTTGAATTACAATGATTTCAGAAAGAAGAAAATTTGTGGCCATTGACATTAAAGGGTAAACTAAGCCGATCAGAAGCATTAGTTTGTCACCGATCTTGCAACCTTAATCGCAGCCGATCCCCCTCTCCTCACCCACCCCCCCCCCAAAAAAAAAAAAAAAAAAAAAAGGAAAAGAAAAAAATATAAACTACAAAGAACTTAACTAAAACCCCACCATTTTTTTTAGTTATAAATTAATATTTTTTAAAGGTATAAACGTTTAGTACTTCTGTGAGAAACGAATCAACGGAGAGTTCAAGAGGAGTGCCAGCTTAGCTTAGCGCCTATCAGGCGCAAAGTAAAGCAAATCTGACACTGCCCTTAAGCTGCCCTAAGCAGGCACCACCTTTCAGCTGTTATTTAATAGACGTCTTTGGACATTTGTGTGGCAAGCAGTAACAAATGACACCGTATCTCCCGATCATGACCTTTTTGTATGTGAACAAAAAAACACCCTGTCACAGGGGGAGGAAATCGAAGACTTTCCTGCCGTGACAGGCTCCACTCGTCAGCAGGATGTATCTATTGACGTAAAACCGCTTGTCTCGACTCACAGCCTGTGATTTGGATCTGAAAATAGGCATCTCATATATCAGTGGGGCTCTGTTTCAGTGCAGCCACGAAACTTCCTTTTTGTCCAGTAATGACTGCAAGTCAGACGTTCGCTGGAGACTCCTGTGGAAGAAGAATAAAACACACACCCGCAGTTTTGAGGGACAGCAGGAGCCGACTTCGTTCGACAAGGGGCACAAATTCTCATGAGCCCCTGCAGTCGGAAGGGCTCATGAGAATCTTTGCCTCTTGCTAGTGGACAGAGCTGAAAAATCAATATCTGCTCGGCGTCTGGAAATAATGAATAGTGCGTTATTAAAGGAAGGGACAATAGTACCACCCCCTCTGTCTGTCTCTGTCTGTCTGTCTGTCTGTCTGTCTGTCTGTCTGTCTCTCTCCCCGTGTTCTCTGTTCTATGTGAAATCTTAGCAAACGTATTATCAGGATACTTTGTACAGGCTGTTTGACATCAAAGCGCACAACGTTTATCCCAAATATCACCACAAAGAAACAATTTTCTGTACCACTTTAATAACAAATATTCTGTAGTGCCAACTGACTTAATATGGATTTTTGTTTTGTTTTTACTGAACTCCTATGATTTGTCGATTTTGCTGTAAAGTCGTAAACATTTAGTGAAAAGCAAGAACAAGTCAAAATTGATCTTTCTCATACTGGGCTTAATATATCTGGGGCACATTTAAGGATGTCGAATCAGTCATTTCATGAAAAAAATTCGGATTATTTATGACTGTACAGCAAAACTGACACATTGTTCTGGTTTTTAAAAAGTAAATCGTATTGGTTCAACGGACACTAAATGATCCTGGTTTCTCTCTCTCTCTCTCTCTCTCTCTCTCTCTCTCTCTCTCTCTCTCTCTCTCTCTCTCTCTCTCTCTCTCTCTCTCTCTCTCTCTCTCTCTCTCTCTCAAGGCTCTTCTTCTTCTGAAAAGCGTGTTGAGTATGGCGTGCCCCAGGGATCCATACTAGGACCGTTACTCTTCTGTTTGTTTATAAATGATCTTCCACTTCATATATTCAATCCAAATACTGAATGTGACATGTTTGCCGATTATTCAACTCTTCACGCGGGTGGGAAAACTGTACCTGAAATATCAAACAATCTTCAGCTTAGTCTTCAGGAGGTCTCACTGTGGTGCAAATATAATTAAATGCTTGTTAATCCATCTAAAACAAAAAGCATGCTAATCACAACACACCAAACGCATCAGCTCCGCCCCCATTCACTTAGCCTCTCTTTTGATTCAGTTCCCATTGAGCAAGTCAAGGAATGTCGTCTCCTCGGGGTAATTGTTGACGAACAACTGTGCTGGTTGCCCCATCTAACACAACTAGGGAAAACATTATCAAAGAAGCTATTTTTACTGTCAAGATTAAAATCTGTTATTGATACTAAAACACGTAAGCTATTTTTTTCAACTCCTACATAGAACCTCACATTGACTACACATCTACTATTTGGAACGGCTGTATTGAGGCTAACCTTAAGAGGATTAATTCTCTATACAAGCGCGCAGTTAAACTGATCCTCCCAATCCCCTCTCTAACTTTAAGGCCCCGCCACACATGCCGATTGTGCCAAGATTTTGTAGCCGATTCCGATCCGATTGCGATCGGATGACGTCAGAATGCCTCTTTGCATCCGATCCGATCCCAATCGGCTGGGAATCGTGTGTTTAGAGCCTGCTCTATTTTTCCAACACGAATCGGCCTCGATTGCAAGCTTCAACCAATCAGAGCGCGTCTCGCGAAGCACGTCGTTTCAGTGTGAAAATGGTGGAAGATCAGTACCGTGACCTTCGTTGCCGATGTTTCGCCCGCCTCTTCCCGAATATGATGCAAAACTGCTGCTAATGCAAGCACATCATCATCACTGTCAAAAACTAGCAGCCATTTTGCAGAACAGAAAGCTGTTTACGACCTTGATCTTCGGTTCAAACCGGTCGGCTAAAACTGCGTCGGGGAACGTGTGGCAGTGCACACGTTTTTGTAGTCCGGCCCGATCACACTCCGATTGAATCGGTTCTGGAAACTGCTCGAGAATCGGCCTCAAAATCGGCATGTGTGGCGGGACCTTTAGAGGAAAAGCTTCAGGCAACAGGGCTCCTTCTTTTACATCAACACCTTACGTTAAATAAGTGCGTACTTGTGCACAAAGCACTGAACGGGAAAGCCCCCCTCTACCTGACTAAGCTTTTCACTGAGAGCAACAGGGTCTAGAGCACTTCGAGGAACAGTCTCCGCGTCATTGAACGGCCCCGAATTGACTTGTTTAAATCCAGCCTTTCGTACGCGGGTCCCTATAATTTTATGGAACTCACTTCCCCCACTTATACAGTAAACGAGACATCATCTTCCATTGTTTAGGACAAACGCTTTTAAATACATCTCAGAGCAAAAGAAAAGTAGATAATGTGTCCAAAGAGCCATGTTTTTTTTAACGCATTGTTGTGGTCCTCCGTTTTGCACTTGTTAGTTTTTATTATCTCTCTTCTCTGTAGTGTTTTTCCTGTTCACTATATTCCTACATAAGAGTAGCTGTATCATAAGCGCGCAGTCGCTGTCTATAAACACTCACTTTACAAGACCCCCCCCCCCCCCGACCCTGTCAATTGGTGTGTGTGTGTGTGTGTGTGTGTGTGTGTGTGTGTGTGTGTGTGTGTGTGTGTGTGTGTGTGTGTGTGTGTGTGTATGTAACCTTCAGCAACTTGTGAACTTATATCGGAATGTAACACAAGTGACCTGTAGGTGTAGCCGCTTGTTTGTGCTGTTAACATGTTGTTTTAATGTTGTAGTTTAGCAAGGACAAACACGAAAAGGGCCTATTATTTCCATCCTTGAGAAATAAAGTATCATTCATTCATTCATTCATTCATTCATTCATTCATTCACTCATTCCTGCTCACTCACTCACTCACTCACTCACTCACTCACTCACTCACTCACTCACTCACTCACTCACTCACTCACTCACTCATTCTCTCTCTCTCTCTCTCTCTCTCTCTCTCTGCACGTCTCCCCGTCCTCCGTTAAAACAAATTACTATAATTTTTAGTTAGTTATTTGGGTTTAACGCCGAGCAGGCAACTAAGGCTATCTCACGGCGGGCAAATTACTATAAGACAGTACATGCCTGGATATACCGAAGTCACGAGTTCCCCCAAACTAGCGTGCTCTTTAGCGCGAGACTAGGCGATAAAGCGCAGTGCGAGCAGGAACACTACCAGTATAGAAACAAATTATTCAGTGAAATCGCCAAAAATAGCAGATGTATTTACTGTTGATATAACAAAGTTAAATAATTATACTTTCTGTTGAAACGTCGTGGCAGACCATTTTCCGAACCCATCATAACTGGCTTCATCAACATTATGCAGTTTTTAATGAACGGTGAGAGATCGTTTTCCTAAGCACTGTTTCCACAAAAATAAACAAAGGGTGTATTGTAATAACTGTATGGCAATGAAGCAATCGTCTTCAGTCCTTTGTCAAAGTAAGCTTACATTTTGCCTCATATTACTTGTGATTCACAGCAAAACAGTATCGGCTAAGCGTCAGAGTCTAGTCTTGGCTCAAAGTCGCGTAATCTAGCGTGCGTTCTCGCGCTGCTCGGGAACCGGCCTGTTCAAAGTCACCGTGATTAATACGTGGAGGGATTTTTGTTGGCTGCAACTCCTTGCGATATATTGCCCAAGTGACACGCAGCGTGTCTTGTGGCATCTGGTTGGACGGTACGACTGACAAGCGGCTGCGAATGTCAAAAACGTTCCGATCAAAATCCATCCCAGGGATAAGTGAATCGGGTAATGCTGATTTATTTGAAGCAGTTCAAGGGTGGTGCCAGATGAGCTTGGCGCCTTTCAAGGCGCCGAGCTGATCTGGCACCACGCTTGAACTACCACGTATTGATATCGTGACAACTTCCTTGCAGTATGTCGCATGCGACAAGACAAAATCGCTACATGTGTAGTCACTCTTAACGACTACAGATTATGTTGTTTTTTTTCCCCAACACTTTAGCGCTAATTAGCCTCTTCTCGTGAAACTTCTTTTCCCCCATTCGTCACGTTCTCATAGAAGTTCACGAAATGTATTACGATCACCCGCCCGTAATGAGAGAAAGAAAAACACTTGTTTGTAACCGACATGAATGAACAGTGAAAAGCATTTGCTTGCAGAACTGTTTCGTAACGTAATCGAAAACAGTCCGTAGAAAGCTAAATTTAATCAGTTCTGTAACTGATGCGGACGGAGAGAGAGAGAGAGAGAGAGAGAGAGAGAGAGAGAGAGAGAGAGAGAGAGAGAGAGAGAGAGAGAGAGAGAGAGAGAGAGAGAGAGAGAGAGAGAGAGAGAGAGAGAGAGAGAGAGAGTTTTCTACACCATGCAGTCCCTCGAGTTCCTTCCCATAATCCCCCTGTCAAGATGGCGCTTAGTTCCAGACAGCCGGAAAGACCTATTTCGGTCCGGACCCCTCCATCCATCACCCACGCCTTCCACGTGCAAGATATATAGTCACATGAGGCCTTGCGAATACAGGGCCTCATGTGAATCGATGTCTCTTTCTGACCCAGTCCGAGTCAAATCTCTTCACCAATTGAGTGTATGATGTGACTCCGAGTATTGCGCACGACAGGCACGGCAATCCGTGACTTTAATAGTTTCTGACGTACAGATCTCGTAACAGTTCTAAATGTGTACGTATATATCTAGAGAAATTTTTGAAATATTTTGTAGATCGTAAATCGTCTTCATCTTGAACCCCCACTCCCCCCATCCCCCACCCTTTCAAGATCCTTAACCCATTCAGCCCTGACGCAATACAGCAGGAGATGAGTCGACCATGATATTTCAAGGGTAGTGCCAGATTAGCTTGGTGCCTGTCGGCGCCATGCTATTCGGGCACTGCCCTTGACTTATAATGGTCGATCCATCTCCTGCAACTGGTGCATTGTCATTAGATGACGCCTCCCAAATTTGGGAAATACGGCCGTCGGGCTGAAGGAGTTACTGAATCGAAACTGTAAAGCAACACTGTTCCTTCTGAACTTACATCCAACTTTGGCCCTTGGAAAAAAAAAACAAAACAAAACCTCTCAACCAAACCAACAACCCGTCCCTTTTCATCAGTAGGCAAAAAATCATCGAGCCGATGTCGGCCCGAGGATCTCTTGCTTACTGAGTCTCCCCCCCCCCCACTTCCTTGTAGTCCCTTCCGCAACTGAAAACGAAAAACCCACAAACGAAAGAACGTAAAAACTTGACGAAAAACGTAAAACAAAACGCCCAAAGAAAAACGAACGACCAAGTCAGCGAAAAACCAACGAAGAAACAAAATCAGAGGCAGAAAAATGTCCCAAAATACATATATATATATATATATATATATATATATATATATATATATATATATATATATATATATATATATATATATATATATATATATATATATATATATATATATATATATATATATACAATGCACTTCTTCCCTTTCTTAGGCGCGAAGTTGTAGAAGTTGTAGGTTTCACTTCAGAAAGATATAAGTAGTGCAAGGACATTTCTGTCAGTATGTCCATTATCCCATTCAGCCCTGACGCACTACAGCAGGAGATGGGTCGACCATGATAATTCAAGGGTAGTGCCAGATTAGCTTGGCACTACCCTTGAATTATCATGTCGATCCATCTCCTGCAACTGGTGCATAGTCATTAGATGACACCTCCAAAATTTGGGAAATACGGCCGTCGGGCTGAATGAGTTTTAAAAAAAAATTGGAAGCCGTTCAGTGCCGAGAAAATCAACCGTGTTGTCAATGTCCTTTGATGTTCCGAAACGCTGCACACAGGTCTAGTTATGGTTCATTTAGACACAGGACAATCCAGTTCAGTACATGTCGTTTTAATATAAAGTAACCTGACAATGACTCCACTCCGTTCTATAAATACAGTGCTATCAGTACGAGAAACAGATAAAAATAGTTTGAAACGCTAACGGCTGCACAGAATAAATAAGTGCAATTACGCATTTGCTGTTGCTGCCTGTCCAAACTGCTGTTAAAGTTCATTAGGTATGTCAACAAGACATAACAAACATAAATGGTGCAAAAACGTTTCTTCGGATTTATGCGTAATGGTACTTTAACGTTTGCATCTTGATGCATCACCCTTTCCTCCTAGCCTTCCACACCAACCCACCTTCTTATCTCCCTTTCCCTCTTCACCCCTCCCCCCCCCACCCCTCCACCCCAAACTTAACTCAGCATTACAGTTGTTTTGGAAGCGCTCATTTGTTTTCAGTTTGAGTCCGTAACCGAGTTAGCGCCGTCTGACCTGAACTGAATGCCGGTGACTTAACCTCCTGGCGCACGCAGCCATCGGTACTGTTTACAGTACCGGTGGCTGCATGAACAAGAGGGTTAAAGCAATGCTCAGGCGTTGTTAACCGGACCCAGCTGAAAATGCCTAATGACCTCCCCTGTCTAAAAACAACAACCCAACAGCACATAAAACACTAGTGTACTGTAGCTAGTCAGACGCATGGAAACTCATACTCATGCATAAGCTCTCGAACAGAAGGTGATGGCTGGAAAATTCTATTTGTAGCTCTATCAACGTGCGTGGAAATGGAGACAAAAGAACTAACCCTGTTGCTGTCGGTGGCGGGTTTTAATCATCGCGACAAAAACCGCCACCGACAGCAACAGGGTTAAATGCACGACCTCCGCTGTCTCCCCACAAAAACATAGATGCAAAATTAAAAAAAAAGGGATCAGTAACAAGCGAACATTTTGATGAGATTTTCAGTTCACAGTACAAAAAGGTACTGGTCTGTGATTTCGGACCTTACAGTGAAATCAGACACAGGCTAGCACTCAAATAACGAAATAAATCGACGTTGCAAAAAAAAAAAAAGAAAAAAAAAAAAGAATGATGACCTCTTTCGTCTGAGACCCCCCCCCCCCCCCCCCAAAAAAAAAAAAAAAAAAAAAAAAAAAAACCCGTCAGCAAGAGACATAGAGCCTCATGAGGATGGGGTCTTATGAGGCTCTATGCCTCTTGCAGACTGAGCTAGGGGTGAAGAGTGGATCTTGCACTCCTAGAAAGCATTTAGCTGCTCGTCTGAAAGCGTGCACTAGAGCTGGAAAAGAACAGACAATCCGTCTGTGCAACCCTGCGTTTGTCTCCCTTGGGTAGAGAAGTAAGAAAGATAGATGGCACGAAAAACAAGGCACAAAAAGCAAGTCGGGGTAGGATACCACCCCACCCCCAACCCCGACCCCCTCCCGTACACCCCCTCCTCCTCCTCTGGGTATGTTTTTTTTCAGAGGTTTGGGGTGGGTGGATGAAGGCTAACAAAGGTTGAGGGATTAGGGAACAGCTTGATCGTGTTTTTGTGAGTGTTCAAGCAGATGATCACAAATTGGAGTTACTCGTTTGTTCCAACCTGAACCGACTTCAGCGCATCATATATACTAATACAAGGATGATAAAGCATGCGTTGAAAGATGCTGCCTACAAGCCAGATTCACGATGATTCCTTTGTGTTGTTCTAAAAGCTTAATTTATTTTTTTACTTCTTTATTTTATTTTTTTTTATTTTTTCGACTGGTGCAACCCCATAGCGCAAAGGCCATCGGGCCGACATCGGCTCGATGGCATTTTGCACATTGGGACAGGTGATAGACATATTTGCAGGTCGACGTACAGGCCTACAGACAAGTTTGTGTGTGTGCATCATTCCTTCTTGAGTTTGTTAAATTATTTGTTTGCATGCCTTTGTGAAATGTTAAGTCCTTACTTGACTTCGCACGAATGTATTGAGCACGCACGAAATCCATTTAGCAAGTGCTCCAAATATATAATTAACAGACAGGTGAGATGCGACCATGCCTTGGAGTGCACGATTGATTAATAAAATCCCGTGATCCCTGACTGAAACTGGTTGTCCCCTTCAGTCGCTACCGCTGATCGGTGATAGTGAATAAAGAACCTGGTAACCAATGTGGTCATGGCTCAGAGTTAATCTTGTTCTAAGAGCATAATTCTTCTCCCTGTGATGAATTACTGCAGTGGAGTGCAACACTGACGTCACACGAGGAACAAGAGAATGACCACAAAACACAACATGCAAGTTGAACCAGTGAAGGCTTACTCGGCACACTATCCGAGTTATGTCCCTTGACAGTAGCCTCTACAGAGACTCGAAGCCGCTCTCAAGGGCCACAACTCGTATACGTTTCCGAGTCCTGTATCATAGGTTTGTTGTGAACTTCGAAGAACTTTCCGCGAATGTTGTTCGCAGAGACTTAAATTTAATATATGGTCAGACTGAGGTTAACATAATTATATACTCGGACGCAATACAAACGCACTGAGAAGCAAATTTCCTGTGAGATGTGTTAATTCACATGTTGTGTGGATTGCAGTGACGTTATTAGCTGTCTCAAAAGAACTTTGACTCACAAAATTCACTACAGAACCTGAACTTCCGGTGCACATCATTTTCTTAATAACTCTTATTTTATTCATTGTGAATTATTTTCAAACCATTTTTATGCTCCAGTGATTGAGAAAGAGATAAAGAACACAATCATATCCATTTCATCAGATAAATATGTCGCCATATTAAAAATAAACAACGATTTGTTTTTCGTGTTTGCAAGTCATGTTAATTATTAAAGTGCCTTTGATCGGCTATTCATTTACACGGACACTTGTGACACTGCCCACTGGTTTGTTTTCAGCTGTGTCCTGTGCAGATGATCCCCATTTCACTCTCAATATCCCGCTGATGACGCCATAAGGCATCGATGAGAGATTTTTAAGAGTAAACATTCCATTTACACGAGACACAACACACTCTTCAAAACATTCTTTAACAAATGACGTCAAAATAACCCGGATTAAAGCATATCTACGAAGAAAAAAGCTATGGTGAAAAATTCGCGGTTTTATTGCCTCACGGTTTATATTACTGTGAATGATATCCTCCTTTGAAGTGCTTTTACACCTTTCTGATAGCACGTGGTGGAGGAAAGCCGAAGGGAAAAGCTCCTCATGGCAGCTTATCAAGAGGCATAGATTCTCATAATTCCCTGCATCTGCATCTATGCCTCTTGCAGGTCTAGCAACATGGCAGCCAGATGCACTGATTGCATCGGATTACAGTATCGGGACGAAATACTCGCACAATTCTTCGTCTGAAAGACCTGCGCGTACTGAAGTAAATGGGATGTCTATCATGAAGATTGGTTGATTCTCATGAGTCTTTAATAATAATAATAATAAGCGCATTAAATAGGCGCTTTATCCCAATTGAAAATCGGCTCAAAGCGCCGCCGCGAACTGAACCCAACAAGCACGCTCACGTGAATCACGCGCATTCACTCACACACTGTACATAAACATAGAACATTCACGTGGTGCTGTACTGTAGTTTTTGGAAATTCAAAATCGTTTGTATTTTGAAATTGATTAAGTGGGCTGAAACTGGTACCAAAGTGGAGGGGGAGGAAGAGCCGGAGTACCCGGAGAAAGAACCCCCGACGGTCCGCCCGAATTAACGGTGACACTTACTAGAGGAGAAAAATCCGACGCCGGAACCCGTAATCGAACCTCGCACCTGTAGCATTGGTGGCAGGCGCCTTAACCACTGCGCCACGGACCGCCCCAGGGTAGGTGCGGGTGCTCATTAAAAGTCAGTGATTCTTCAAACATATCCAAGCGGCAGGCTGAACGACTTATTACTTATGGTGACCGAACCAAACTGAAACACTGATATCATCCTGCGTCAGAAAGACTACTGATGTACTATAAAAAAATTGGACAGAGACAAGAGGCATACATTCTCATGAGTCCAGTGCATCTGCAGGGGCACATGAAAATCATCTATCTCTCTTGCAGAGGGAAGTGTCAGCCTCAAGGACTGATTACATCTACACAGCGACAATTTATATCGACTGAGGGACCAGAGATGCAGATGGAACCAGTCATTACCACAAGAGGTGCTGACTCTCGTGAGACCCTGCAGGGTGCGACGGCTCCTATGCCTCTTGCAGATGACCTGGGACTAGCTCGTTGACTTGTGGACACAATGCTAGATGAAAATCGCGCTACATTTCCGTCGCCATGCACACTCAAAGGCCAACGTCCAAGAACAATACCTAAGCCAGCCCCTTTTTAAATGCAAGAGGCATAGATCCTCACAGAGCCCTACATTCGCAGGGCCTCATGAGGATCTGTCTCTTGCTGACAAAGATCAGCTCCATTTACCCGCTCATGATGATCTATGAATTACTCAGGTTTAACTGTGCAGCCGAGAAGGGCCGGTGATGAAAGGGAATCCACTCCTGCTGCGAAGTGTCGGCAATTTATTTCCTGTAACTTCCGGTGTTATGAGATAGTCATTAGGGTTTGACGCCGAGCGGCAGTCGACTAATGCCATCTCAGGGCGTCCGGTGTAATAAGTCGAGGACAGTTCTCAGTGCGTACTCAGCCGGGACCGACGATAAAATCGATGGATGTCAGCCCGAATACCTTTAGTTCACTGGGGACTACCGGCGGACAGAGATGGAGAAGTCCTATACTTTGTCTCGTGAACGGAACGGGACGTCGTTTGTCTTGTCTTGTGTATACAGCAGAAAAGGTGCAAAAAACAATGAAAGCCAAAAATGAGGTTTAGGCCCCAGGCGTCATCGTCCCCCGCTAGAGAGATGCTGGACTAGCACGCTACCCGGCGAGCAACGGTGCCCGGGCTGAACCGGCCGACATCAGCCGCAGTCAACCCATTACATCCTGAGACTGATTTGAAAAAAAAGGTGCTTATTGTCCTATGAGGGCTACATTACAGATCAGCCACTTTTGCTCAAGGGTAGTGCCAGAATGGCTTGGCGCCTCGGGCGCCAAGATATTTTGGCACCACCCTTGAACTATCATAGTCAAATTAATCTCAAGCAGTAGCGTATCAGGACGAAAAGGGTTAACTGCCGTGACCATTCTTCCAAGAGAGACGCTGCACTGGCTTGGTCGCGCTACCTACCCAGTGTCCAAAATGTCATCAGGCCGCCGTCGGCAAAAGTTACGCTGGCCGACGTCGAGCGCACTGTGGCCCGCGCACGGCTGTGCGCGGGTCACATAGCGCCTAACGTCGGCCAGAGTAACATTTGCTTGCTGGGATGTGCTGCCCCGCGAAAGGCAAAAGACAATCATATGTCGATTTCTGTGAAAAGCATTATCTAAATCTAGCTTTTCACAACGATGGACTTCTTGTCTTTACCCATCACTGGGCAGTGTGTCGACACTTTTCAACAGTTCCTTGATTAATTATAAGCCTCTCGCGCCCACAGGCAATGGTTGAGAAATAACCTTTTCACTAAATGCATCAGTCGATTCACAGTATTGAGACCTCAAGCAAGAAATAATCGTTGTTTACCCCAGATTCTCATCGGCGAGGAAGCATCTACCATCCTCCTCCTCCTAAACCCCTTGGCTGCCGAGAGAAAGTCAAACTGCAAAAGACATAGATCCGTTTATGCCTCTTACCGAGACCGATTTGTGTCTATGTTTCCTGGGCGCTTTTGGCTTTCGGTCGTTGAATAGGCACCCAACGGAAAAAGAAACACGCTTAGAAAAACAGTTACACTTACAACACAATTTATTAATATTTATTATATTTATTTAAATATTAGTCGCTACTTCATCTTCATTTATCGCAGAAGGAATGTGGCAACTGCGATAAATGAAGATAAGTAGCGAGTGATCTCTCTGTTTGTTTGTTTGTCTATTTTAAAAAAGGGTATTTACTCGAAATATTAATAAATTGTGTTGTAACTGTTTTTTCTAAGCGTGTTTCTTCCTCCGTTGTCTGCTTCATTGCATTTTACACACTTGGCAGTTACCTTTTTTGGTCTGGATTTTGTTGAATATGCACAGACTTCAGAATAAAAAACGTACGTACAGTGGCAGGAAAGCGGTTAAAGCGTGTTTCCATGTAGCAGTGCGAAAGAGGTGGCGACATCGGGAAGGGGGGGGGGGGGGGGAATCGAGAACATGTAAATAAAGAATGAGTGTTTCAGTACGCGCGCTCAATAGCGGAGCGAAACACGACAGGGTCCAAGCAACATGAATACAAATCAGGTGTCAGCAGGAGGTATAGATCCTCAAGAGCCCCCGCGACTGCGGGGGCTCATGAGGATCTATGTCTCTTGCGAGTTTAATTTTTTTCGGCGGGGAAGGGGTTAACGGTACGCGAAGCTAACGATCCTCGGACCGGTTCCGTCGTAGACACTGTGGCTTGCCCGAGGGCCAGCTACAATTGATCAGGACTAACGAACTTGCTCGGGCGCGTACGACGCCTCCCCTCTCCTCCTCCCTCTCCTCCCCCCCTCTCCTTTCTCCCCTTCCCACACCCCTGCCCCCGGGGGCTTTTTCGGTTCCTTTAGGGACACAATTCCTGTACCGCCTTGCTGTAGTCTCCAGCGTCTGCTGTATCACCTTTGAGCTATCGTGGTACGCCCTTTTTCTGCAGCGTCAGCTTCAGGGAAAGGACGACCATGCCCGTTAGCTCAAAGGCAGTAGTGATTATACCATACAAGTGCTTTGTCCTATCTCTCTCTTTACCGTATCCTAGTACACGATAAGCATGGCGGTTGGAGGCTGGGTTCCGAAACGTATATGCACGTGATTCCTAACCTCTTTTTTTGCCAGGAAAAATCGAACAATACCCAGCTGCAAGAGGCAAAGAACTTTATGAGCCCCCGCAGATGCGGGGGCTCATGTTGTTCTGTGCCTCTTGATTCACCATTATTTTTGTCTATGTTCCTTGAACAGATAGGGTTATTCGGCTTTGAGTGTGCCGTGGTTTCCAATCATAATTTGTCTACCGGCAAGGCGATTTTTTTGGTTTCGGCCGTCTTCCACAAGTAGGGATAAGGGGCAAAACGCGTCAAGACTTTAAGGCCTGCATCCACGACAAGACATAGCAGTACGACAGCGTCGGATGATCGACGCCTGACCATAAGCCCAATGACATAGTAGCGCCACATGCTCTGGCACTGCTTGACGGAAATCAAAGCTCAGGCTCTGGCGCTACGTTCAAAGGTCTTGGGAGGCGTGTCGTATGACCGACGATCAATTTCGCTGGCTGCCGGACGCTGTCGGATGCCTCATGCCTGATGACAACAGACCAAGTTTTCAGTGTCCCCGTCGGGCATCCGACGGTGTCTGATCGTGATGTTACTTTCAGCCCGTTCCCATAGCATCTCAAGTGATCCGTCACTGCAATAAAGGCACCGCCCCATCGTTGATTCAGGCCTTAAGTCTTCTGAAGCAAATTACTCTAGTCTGCAAACTTTAAAAAAATTATTCTGAAATTATACCCTACTCAAACTCGAACACAGAGTTTATCCTTAATCAGAAGTAGGACACAAAGACACGGATTTCACATGTTTTATGAATTCAGCTATCATCCGTTACATTTGAAAGAGGCATAGATTTTCATAAGCCCCGGCAAGAATGTATGGCTTTTACTAGCAAGAAGTGGTCTCATTTACACCCCCAGCTGATCCGTTGTTAGCTGAATGACATTCACAAGGACGCATGCCGAATCGATCGCGGCGATAGGACGACTGTAACGGTCCCTGTGCACAGCTTGGGCATCCACACTGTCAACGGGCACTGCCTGCTGTCTTCGAACTAATTCTATTAACACATTAAGCGCATATGTCGACATCATGAGATTTATATGTTGACTAATGAAAACTCAGGGGATATACAGAAAATACAGCCTACATCGACCATGATAGTTCAAAAGTGGTCCCAGAATAGCTTAGCGCCTGGAGGCGCTTGGTTATTCTGGCACCACCCTTGGACTATCATGGTCAGTCCACTTCCTATTGTGGCCGGGAGCTGTGTGGCAGTGTGGCTCAGACTGTGTGGCAGTGCGTTCGACTCTCGTCCACAAGGTCACGAGTTCGAGCCCAGCTGGGCTCAAAATGACTATATTCTGTGACCTTTGAAATCATCGTCGTGGTGGACAAAGACGTTAAGTCCCTGAAACGTTTTTTTCCTGTTGTAATCTTCTTGGGATCAATGCGTTAGGAATTAAACTCCTATTCAACTATTCGGATGTCGCTTCGACCCGCTCTGCGTCCTGCCCTACTTTGCAGTGCGTGCACGTTCAACATGAAACCAGTCACGATCTGACACTATTCTTGACTGCATCGGATCTGGGAAGCCCTGCGCGGGGTTTCTGGGGACAGCGTTTAGCAAAGATCGATGACACGTAACACGTTTGAAACGGAACTGCCGTTTCGGAAACAGATGAGAGGTGTCAGCAAACCGAGAAAACATTTAATCGGAGACAGACGGACGAAAAAACTGGCGTTCATAGTTAACTCATTCGACACGTGCCGCATTCGGATACGCGGCCTAAAGCCGCGTATCCGGATGCGGCGCGTGTCGAATGTGTCAAGAGTTTTTTTTGTTGTTGTTATTGTTGTTGCAAGTATGCTACCTCATATACTAGTTTATAATTTACAGTCACAATAGCCCTGGTACACTTGCACTATGCTGTGAACGATTTTATATACATGTGATCCATAATGACCAGTTTTGGACGCTTGTGGGAGCTGAAATCTCGCGAGAATTAAGCACTAGTGCAAATATCGACATGCAGGCCTAACGTTAAAAAATGTGCAAATTCGACTAAAACCGCAGGTTGGAGAGGAGAAATGGGTGTTCACGGTGATTATCAGTGTGCAGTATTTCTTTCTTTCAAATTAGTGTAAACAGTGCGTTAATGGAACTTGTTCGGAAATAAGAAGTAGAACAAAACTGCGCCGTCGTTTTTTGTGTGTGTGACGGAAACTGCGGATTGAAAAGCCCGGACAAACATGCAATATCGCATGTTTGTCCGGACTTTTAATCAACTGGTTTCGTCGAAACACGATGGTGCAGTTTTGACCTACTTTTGATTTAACTCATTCTACCCCAGACACACTACAGCAAGATAAGGATCGACCATGATAGTTCAAGGGTGATGCCAGAATAGCTTGGCGCCTATGGGCGCCAAGCTATTCTGGCATCACCCTTGAACTATCATGGCTGATCTGTGTCCTGCACTGCAATGCAGTCTTCCGAGGACAACGGCAAAATTTAAGGATTTCGGTGTTGGGGTAGAATGAGTTAAGGAAATCGCCCCTTGAAGAAATAAGTAAAGTACTTTGCTAATAAGAATAACTGTGAAAACATATCCCCCACTGAGTCCGTGACTAAAACCATCAAAGTTTACCCCACTAGCGCTAGTGTTTGATTTTACCGGTGTCAGTGGCTGTATGACCGCAGGGGATGGGGGGACATTTTGTGGACTGGAGCCGGACCCCGTCACTGCCAACGGACGCAAATGGAGGTCATCCCTAATCAGAAGTAGGTCAAAATTGAATAAACTTTAAACACTGAACATGTTTGCCGATCTATGTAGACTGTTCCACCTGCAAGAGGCGTATATTGGCTCATTAGAATCAATGCAAGAAGTTGCCTCAGTGACGCCGACATTTTAAGGTACTTATCTAGTGTTGCGACTTCTATGAGGACACAAGCCACACAGACCGGGGCGATCTAGCAAAGCTGTTTCTTCATTAATGCGTGGACGTACTTACTATTAAGAGTCGCAACCTGACTCTGATTTGAAATAACCTTTGTTATATCGTTTAAACTTTCCATCTCTATGTTTCATTCTCTATGTTATTTCTTAAATCTATCTCTTAAGCATAATTACGTCAATCCAGAAAACAGATAACCACGGGGGCAAGCAAGAGGCAAAGAACCTCGTGAGCCCCCGCTTCAGCGGGGTCTCATGAGGTTCTGTGCCACTTGCAGTTGGGTGCTGTCTAGCTGTTCGCACTGTCCCGGCACTAAAGGGATTAACCGTGATCTCTCTTGCCCTCAGCCGGACACGGCCGGAGAGAGTTAATTGGCTTTGGAAGTCCGTCTGTGATCCCGCCTATCTGATGCCTTTGCTGGTTCCAAGGTCTGTTTTGCCTGAGGGGGTACACCCTGCACAGTTGTATACCTAGCCCCCGATTAACATTCGTGCTTTGGGGAACGGCTGGAAGCGATCATGGTCAGCAAGAGGCGTAGATTCTCACGAGCCCTTGCAGGCTGCTTGGGCTCATGAGCATCTATGCCTGTTGCAAATAGAGGAGAGTGGGCGAGAGGGTTTCTGAAAAAGGAGTCTTCGAAAAAGTGGCGACGTCTAGCGCACGTACTCTACGCGTCTTCCGGCGACAGTGTCCGTGCAAACAGCGGTAGATGTATCGAACCGTGACCGTGACAGCTCATGTGTCATTGTGTCTATTTAGCAGTATTGTATCCCTTATTTGTGGCTTGTATGAAATTGCCAAAGAAGCACTAGCCCCCCCCCCCTTCCCCACCCCTGTAACACCCTCAATTTGGGGAACGACTGGAAGCGATCGTGGTCTGCAAGAGTCGTAAAAATAAGCCTTTAACAGGAAAATCCAGGCGCCAAGCTAAACTGACACTTCCTTTGAACTATCATGACGGTTTCCAATTTTCGCTATGGTTCCTTAACTCATTCGAGACGCGCCACATCCGGATACTCGGCGAAAGCCGCGTATCCGGATGTGGCGCGCCTAGAATTAGTCCAGACTGAATGAGGGAAAGGAGCTCGGTGGTGAGGAGCGGCGTTAAATCGGCTGTGCTCTGTTCTGGTCATTTAGACGGACACCGCACCCTCAGGGCCAAAGATGGACACGACACCGTTATTAAGGACGGACTGTACTCTCTCTCTCTCTCTCTCTCACACTCTCTCTCCATTCCACCCTTCCTCCTTCCCCCGGGGGTGGGGTGGGGGTGTCTCTCTCTGCCTTCCTCCCTCCTCCCCCTCTCTCTCTCTCTCTCTCTACGCCTCTGTTCGTCCTATGTTCTTTATGCCTATTTTTTGTCAATAGTTACAGCTGTTTTCTTCGCGCCAGTGTCGGTCAGTGTGTAGTCTTGTCAGACGCGGCGCAATTCGTGATCACTGGCATTGAAGGAGTTAATCACCACGGTCGCTCTGCCTCTTGTTGTACTGCGTCACTGAGGGATAGAGGGGTGAACAACTGAGACTGATTATACACGTAGCTGTCTTGAAAATGAGGTTATTTATAGCCACCCGTGCATGCGTGGGTGACGAACTTTATCCTTCGGAAAATTCAATGCAAATTTATCATCCAGTCAAAAGAGGAAGGCAGTGGCGGTGTGTGTGTGTGTGTGTGTGTGTGTGTGTGTGTGTGTGTGTGTGTGTGTGTGTGTGTATCCAGGGCGGGGGGGGGGGGGGAGGGGGGTAGTGAGGGTAGGGGGAGTAGGGGGGGGGGTAGGGGTGTAAGGGGGTTAGGGGGGAAGCGGAATTATGGGGCGGGGGATCTCGTTTTCAAGAGATTGGACACGGTTCTGTCCGCCCTCGGCATTTTTCACATTTTCAAAAAACAATCAATCTGAGCACAGAAGGTCTTTTTTGTTTTAGCCAATCAGACACAGAGCGACACACAGGTATCGAGTGAGGCACATGTTTTTCAAGCACTGCGAAAATTCGCATTATCAGTCTCTTCTGTTTTCACTATTTGTTTGCTCGTACAACAGAACTTATTTTGAGCGCTCGCCTTAATGAGACGTCACCTGCCATTAAAGAAAACCATTTAGGTAGTTGCAGCCATCGAAATGATGATCTTTAATGATAGGTGACACTGTTTGACCATCAAGACTCTTTTGGGGAGAGCACCTGTCTCAGGCCACTTGCTTTGCAAAACAGATTCTGTAGTGATGTTAGATATTTGCACTCTTCGGCCACAAACCGCAAGTTCCGAAATTCACAGACCATAGAGTATAATAATAATAATAATAATAATAATAATAATAGTAATAATACAGGCGGTTATTTTATAGGCGCTTTCCCAATTCTGCGAATCGGCTCAAAGCGCCGCGAACTGACCCCAACACGCACGCTCAAGTGACACACACGCATTCATTCTGAC
>BTPG01000007.1:59188869-59296369 GCA_036245525.1 Semisulcospira habei
GAAGACATTCCTGGGATCGATTTCACTGCTAGGATTTAAAGCGTTCTGCTGCATGGAGGGATTTGATTGTTAAAATTCGCCCATACAATGGGTTATCAATGTTGCCTTGCCCCGGATAAGAACTTTTTCTGCCTTTCTTTTCACAACTCGTGTGCACAGGGCACACGTACCGGAGGTTTTCACCTGCCCCTTTGAAGGTCAGGGAAGGAACTCTTTTGCGTGTAAACTCGAAGAAGAGCAGAGAAGTCTTTCATTTTACGAGATTCAAACTTCATCATTTAAATTACCATAGCTGTAAGACACACTAAAATAAATTGATTGTTACGATTGTGATTGTGTTGTTTTGTGAGAACGGTCATGCATAAGTCGTAGGAAACGATACGATATTTATTTGAGCTATCATGACTTCGAATCACATATCTTTTCAGTGAATTTCATTTTCGTTTACGAATAGTGCGATAATGATTGTCTGTTGCCGTACGGAGATGAGTCAGGAAAAGTCTAGAAGCAGCTCGGATATTCATTTGTTTGCTGCGCGCGTGTCGCGTAGCTTTCAGTACTAATGCACTGATCGCGTGTTTATCACTTTAAAGCCGGCAAGGTCGTGACCTGTCTGGCCTACTTTTGTGTGACGTCATGGCGCGCCGGGGATTTACCTAACATAGATGTTGAAGATGGAAGCCAGATATTTACAGATTGTTCCAGTAAGAATGTACCTTTGAGTTTTAGTTATGTACTGTGTTTTGATTGGCTGTGTTGTATGATTTTGCTTGATTTTTCTGGAAAACATAACACTATAAAAGAGCCGTGCTAGGAAGCACCTGTGTACATTGTTCAGTTGTAAAATTGCGATGTAACAGCGTCGGTACAGTGTTCAGTTGTATAATTGCAGTGTATCGAAGAGTGTATTGACATTGCGAGAGAGTGCGCAAGATATCGTGATTCATTGTCAGTGACGGAGTTATGCAGTGAATGCTGATGTACATTGTATGAGAGACGCATTGTGTCAAAGTTGGACATTTTGCTGAGAAGAGATTTTGTCAGTGTTGGTGAAATTGTTAACGCATTTCGTGGAGATCGCATCGCTGTAATAAAATATTGTTGGAACTGTTACTCCAGTATTGTCTACATCATTAAGCCACGTGTGACGGATTGCAGCTGAATGAGGGTTATTTAAAAGAACTCTACGTGTGTGCGTTTGGTGTAGTTATAATTTCTACGGCCACGATTCAACCACGTAACATTTTGGCGACCCCGACGAGATCTCTTCAGTTGGTTCAGTGGAAAGGGTAGCAGGAGAAAACAGCCAGCAGTGAAACACAGACATGGCTACATCGGAAATGGAGACATTCCTGAAAATTGGAAAGGAATGTGGACTGGAGGGGGTTCAGCTCCTGGACTTTGTAAAGGAGAGAGAAAAAGAGAGACTGGAGAGAGAAAGAGAAAGGAGACTCGAAGAAGAAAAGAGACGAGAGAGAGAAGAAAAAGAAAGATTGGAGAGATAGAAGAAAAGAGACGAGAGAAAGAGAAGAAAAAGAGAGATGGGAGAGAGAAGAAAGAGTTAAAGAGCGTGAAATCAGGAACCTCGAAATTCAAGCAGAAGAAGCAGAGAAACAGCGAGAAGAAGCAGAGAAACAGCGAGAAGAGGCGGAGAGGCAGCGACAACATGAAATTCATTTAAAGCAGATGGAAATAGAGGCACAGAGCCAGAGGGTTTCTGAAGCAACAGTCTTAGCCAGCAGAGAGCAAACAGCCCGTGCGCCAAAGCTTCCACCTTTCGTTGAGAACTCAGATAAGATGGACGCTTACCTAGAGCGATTCGAGCGTTTCGCAAGCAGTAATAACTGGAGAGAAGAAACTTGGGCTATCAAACTGAGTGCACTTCTAACTGGCAAAGCACTTGAATTTTACACCCGACTGCCGAGAGAAGAAGCCGAAGATTATATGCAGTTGAAAGCCGCCCTGCTGAGACAGTATGACTTCACTGAAGAGGGTTACAGGCGACGATTTCGGAATTGCAAGCCTGAAGAAGGAGAAACACCCGGCCTATTCATTGAAAGAATCAGAAGCTACCTAGATAAATGGATAGAGCTGGCTGGCCTAAACAGAGAGTACCAAGGCCTGTGTGACCTTTTCATCAAAGAACAAGTTTTCAACGCATGTTCTAAGGACCTGGCCGCCCACCTCAGAGAGCAAAAAGACCAGTCCCTGAAGGCCATAGCAGACTTCGCTCAAAGATACCTTGACGCCCATAACATGAAGTTCGGGTCCAGTAAACCGCAGCGTGTGTCTGCACCAGCAGAGGAAATCCACAACGTCAGAGACAATCCGAGATACAAGCCGGTGGAGAACCTGACATGTTTTCTCTGTGGAAAGAAAGGTCACAAGGCGATACGGTGTCCTTCTAAAGATGTTCCCCGAGGCGACAACATCAGAAGATCCAACCAAGATCGCGGGATAGCAGGAAGAAGTAGTACTACGTCTCAACACAGAGCCGCCGCTGTATTAGCCAATGATGTGACGTCATCCAGTGACTGTGAAGCTAGAAACAGAAAGATGACACCGGAGCTGATTGAATCTTTCCGAAAGAATGGACGCATCCCAGTCGGCGATGGGACTACATTCTTACCTGTCTGAAACATCACGCTGCCTGAGAATGAACTGCCGAACATGCCGGTGGTGTCAGGATTTGTCCGCGACACACCAGTGAGAGTGCTGAGAGACACTGGTTGTAACTGTGTCATCGTGAGAGATGATTTAGTAGCTGAAGACCAGAAGCTACATGAGTGGACAACCCTTGTCTTGGCTGACGGAAGTGGGAGAGTCACCCCCCTTGCCAAGGTCAGTATCAACACTCCGTACCTGACAGGAGAGGTGAAGGCGTTGTGCGTGAAAACACCAGTCTACGACCTTATCATCGGAAACATTGATGGTGCCAGAGACGCAGACAATCCAGATCCAGAGTGGAAACCTGAAACCTGTGTTCATCATCACTCGCTCGCTGCAGCCGGACTGAGCGGACGGTTTCCCCGCGCTCTGCCCACAGCAAGCCACGCTACGCCCAGCCCTGCCCAGCCACCACTCAAGATTCGCCGATCAACATGCCTAACCGAAGACGCCAACCCGCCCTTCTCAGGGCGCCCAGCCAGACAGAAAACACGCCAAGAACAACAAGAAGCCGAATGGACGACATCCCAGCCATGCCAGTAATGGACCCAAGCGAAGACGTCAGCGTCTACATGCAACGTCTGACAGCCTACACCAACCTGGTGACGACAACGCTCTCACCATATAGCGAAAACGGCCGCTTCACAAGAGAGATAACCGCTCACCAAGCAGCGTACCCTACAAGTACCCCCATCGCCACCTACTCACCAGTACACGAGGCCGACCATCAGTCGGAGCCACGATCCGAGCCGGACTCTACACCAGCCTCCCCGCTGGTCCATATCCCAGAGCACCTGTCAAGAGAGAGGGAGTGGACCAAACGGGAGAAGAAAGTACGCTTGGGGTCAATGGACCTTGATGGCCTCGTGAGACTGCTGACAGCAGCCGCGCCAGCCATCATCTCCGTAGAGGGAGACAGCTACCACCGGGCGCTAATCACCACCCGGTGGTTATTCGAAAACGGAACCCTAAAAGACTTCCACCCGCCCAAGACAGCCAGCCTCGGGTGTCAGGGAGCCCCCCTGACACAGGAGGCAGAAACCCAAAGCTCCGCACAAGTCACCATGTCAACGGGAAGCCAAGCCTCCCCACTTACAGAAGCCAAAGACACCAACACCGCGACAACGACCACTAAAGAAACGGGCAGCGAGACCGAACCCCACCCTACCAGCACGGAAGCCGGCACTTCCACAACACTAACCACGAAGGACCAAGCCACAGACCCCATCCCGACCAACGGGCCCACTCACCTACCACATCAACGACGCAGACGACCACCCCTACACATCCGAACCCGGGAGAAGAAAAAAGACCAACGGCCACCCCTACTACCAACACCGCCACCACACCTCCGCCGGCCACCACAAAACCGCTACCCACCACGCCCAGTCCCGCGCCAGACACCAAAACCTAGACTCCACTGGCCGCCACCACCACTACCCTACCTCCCCAGACCCTTCCACAACCGGCTACGGTTTCCCCGGCCGTTACCACCTCCACCGCCACCACTCCTGCAAGACTTCTGGGAGTGGCTGGCCTACCACCACCTACCAGCCTGGCGATAGGCGACGGTCACCCGGCCTCCCACCTGCCTCCTTCACCACCAACCACCCGGCCCCGGCAGCACCATCAGCCAGCTGCGCGACGGAGCGGCAGACAGTCAGCGAGACAACCTCCCCACCCAACCCCCTGGCCCACCACCCCCCCCCCCCCCGGACGAAATCAACGGAAGTTGGAAGTCCCTGTCCCTGTTCAAGTTCATCATCATCAGCACCTGTGTACATTGTTCAGTTGTAAAATTGCGTTGTAACAGCGTCGGTACAGTGTTCAGTTGTATAATTGCAGTGTATCGAAGAGTGTATTGACATTGCGAGAGAGTGCGCAAGATATCGTGACTCATTGTCAGTGACGGAGTTATGCAGTGAATGCTGATGTACATTGTATGAGAGACGCATTGTGTCAAAGTTGGACATTTTGCTGAGAAGAGATTTTGTCAGTGTTGGTGAAATTGTGAACGCATTTCGTGGAGATCGCATCGCTGTAATAAAATATTGTTGGAACTGTTACTCCAGTATTGTCTACATCCTTAAGCCACGTGTGACGGATTGCAGCTGAATGAGGGTTATTTAAAAGTACTCTACGTGTGTGCGTTTGGTGTAGTTATCATTTTCTACGACCACGATTCAACCACGTAACATTGATAAAGGAGATATTGCGATTTATTAACTCATTTATCCCCGCTGCCGTCTTTCCCAAATTTTGGAGGCGTCATGTAATGACTAAGCACCAGGTGCAGGAGATGGCCGGGTCGACCATGATAATTCAAGGGTAGCGCCAGATTAGCTTGGCGCCGAAAGGCGCCACTCTAATCTGGCACTACCCTTGAATTATCATGGTCGATCCATCTCCTGCTGTAGGGCGTCGGGGCTGAATGGGTTAACCCGTTAATACGTGGAGTAGGTCCCTGTAAAGCCGTGTGCAAGCAAAGACGATCGTTTCACGTTATGAGTGTAATGGTCTGTGATTTTGGACCTCCCGGCTGCCAGGCGTAGGGTCAAAAATCACAGACTAGCGCACATTGCACCATTCAGCGTGAAACAAGTTTTGAAGGGTGTTGCGAAATGAACTGCGCCGTATACATTTCGATGGAGGTCGCGCTTAAAAAAACCACATTTCCAGTCTTTTAAAGAGGCATTGATTCTGTTTTCATTTGGTGACGGTCTAAGTCTGAAAAAACAAACAAACAGAAAACCTGGCGTGGGCACACTATAATATTTGTGAACGCCAGATTACCATAACTTACCAGGAACATTGGTATAAATAAGAAACGCAAAGACATACACGTTCATGAGTCACCACAGTGTCTCTCTGCAGTTGTCTAGTTCTGCTTTTCGCACGTCCTATGGAGGAGGATGAATATAAGCATGTGAAAAGCAAGAGGCATAGACCTTCATGAGCCCCCGATGTCACGGGGGCTCATGAGGGTATATGCCTCTTGCAGCCGGGTGGCGTTCAGGGAGTTCAAGCGTTGAAAGGGTTCACGCGATGCGGCGATAAAAAGTTGGTTATGGAGTTTTAAGTTCAGCGTCAACGTTTATCGTCTGGGACAGAGAGACAGTTTTCTGTGGCTAACTGCCGTCTCAAGTACAGTTCTTTTACTCGTGTAATCTCTTTTCTTGTATATCTTTCTTATTCAGTGAAATACGACGAACCCAGGGACACGCAGACAGGCACAAACAGACTGACCGACAAGCAGGCTGAAAGGCATGAGCAGACAGGCAGGCAGGCAGGCAGGTAGACAAGACAAGACAGACAGACAGACAGGCCGACATCCAGGCAAGCAAGCGGGTGGAAGGCATGGGCAGACAGACAGGCGGGCATTCAGGCAAGCAGGCAGGCAGGCAATCAGGCAGGCAGGCAGGCAGGCAGGCAGGCAGGCAGGCAGACAGACAGACAGGCAGACAGACAGACAGACAGACAGACAGACAGCCAGACAGACAGACAGACAGACAGAAGGACATACCATACACGCTCGTACTCACTACACCACAAACAGACGCGATCAGAGGAGATAGAAAGTTTGGAACTGTTTTCTTGTGTGTGGTAATTTCCGGATAAAAGCTTTATTGATACCTTTTCCTCCAGCTTGTCCTTCAAAGAAAACAGCGAACAGCAACATCCCCCCTCCCCCATTTTGTTGTTATTGTTGAGAGATGATGATGATGATGATGATGATGATGGTGATAATGATGAAACTTTATTTATCAACGGTAAAAAGTTTTGACAGAAACAAATCGTCATTTTACAAACTTGCCGTTGCTAATAACTACAACATAGAGAGAGAGAGAGAGAGAGAGAGAGAGAGAGAGAGAGAGAGAGAGAGAGAGAGAGAGAGAGAGAGAGAGAGAGAATCAATGAATCAATGAAACTTTATTTTACAATGGTTAAGGCATTGACATCATTGACACAGCCATTTTACAAAACTGCCGTTGCTAACAACTACAAGACTATCTACACATAATAATAATAATAATGGCGCATTTCTCATATTTATAATATAACTCAATGCGCTAGCCGCGAACTGAACCCAACAAGCACGCTCACGTGAATCACACGCATTCACTCACACACTGTACGTAAACACAGAACATTCACGTGGTGCTAAGGGCAAGCTCAAGCGAGCTACTGACGGTATTTGGAAATCGTTTTGTATTTGAAATTTTATTAAGTTGGCTGAAACTGATACCAAAGTGGAGGGGGAGGAAGAGCCGGAGTACCCGGAGAAAGACCCCTCGACGGTCCGCCCGAATTAACGGTGACACTTACTAGAGGAGAAAAATCCGACGCCGGAACCCGGAATCGAACCTCGCACCTTTAGCATTGGTGGCAGGCGCCTTAACCACTGCGCCACGGACCGCCCCGCCACATGGACATACATATAAGTAAAACATAATACTTGCAAACAGTTGACAACACTGTTCACATAGGCAGTAGTTCAAATGATAAATGAAAAAGATAACAGGCTTAATTGCGAATAAATTGGACCAAGAAAGAGACATATAATACATGTAGTTAAGGCGTCCCTAGGCCCTACGAGTGATCCACGAAATACTTGCAGGCTAGCGAGGAGGCGGATTTTATATGGTCGGGAAGCGCATTCCAGATATGTGTCCCTGAAAAGGATAAGCTGGTTTTATATAGATCGATCCTTGATTTTGGGACTATGAAAAGCTTTCTGATGTTTCCAAGCTTGGACTCAGACTTGCAGAACAAAGTGGAGGTGTACTCAGGTGTTTTGCGCTTCCACACGTTGAACATAAAAATTGCTTTGTTATATTTGGAAGAGGCAGGAGACCTGGTTTTGTGAGCTTTAATTCTGTGGTTAGGGGTGGATCAGGGCAGATTAATTTGGCCGCCCGTCTGTGTAGGGAATCGAGTCTCTTTACATCCATCCCATACCGTTGACGCGTAATCGACGTGAGAAGGTATGTGAGCATTATTAAATAGTTTACGGGTATCTGAATCGGTATAATATTTCAGTTTTGATAACATAAAGAGATTTTTTTGCTACTATTTTGCATAAGACGTCTGTATGAGCTTGCCATTTTAGCTGGCTGTCGATTGTAATCCCTAGTACGCGATGTTCGTTTACCTGTTCTACCTCACTACCTTTAAGTGAAAGGTTAAGTAATAGAGGCGTTATCTGCTGTTTTTGGCGCGTGGCGACTACCATCGATTTCGTTTTGACTGGATGAACAACCATATAATTGTTTATACACCAAGCTGATACGTCATGAAGACTTTGTTGTAAGTTGTCGGAAATTACCTGTATATCTTTACTAGTAGTATGAACTGAGGTGTCGTCAGCAAAAAGGTCGCATTGTACATCTTGGCAAGTAATATGTAGACGCAAATCGTTAATAAATAAGCAAAACAGCAAGGGGCCCAGTGCATACCCCTGGGGCACACCGAAACCTACATCTTTGAGAGAGGAGTATGAGCCATGAACAAGAACGAGAGAGAGAGAGAGAGAGAGAGAGAGAGAGAGAGAGAGAGAGAGAGAGAGAGAGAGAGAGAGAGAGAGAGAGAGAGAGAGAGAGAGACACACAGAGACACAAATAGATTTGAACTGATGATTGTAAGACTGGAAAGATCGCCTATCTTACGAGCTAGACCAGCTAGAAATTAACTGGTTGAACAGAGACAGTTTTTTTGCTGACAAAACATCGAGCCCAAATCAAACACATCAACAGTTAGTGTCATTATTTGCGAGAATGGCTCTTACCGCGTTATAGTCGACAGAAAATTTCTTTCTTTATTTTAATTGTCAGCTCCTTGGCTAGGAGTCATTGTTGTTGTATTTATGAACAGGTGTTTTATCCAAGAAGAAGACCGTCAAGATTAAGCACACGTACTACTCGTTTTAAAACGTCCAAGTCTGGATCGAAATTTAATCTCATTAACTCATTCCGCCGCATCAATAGCTGCGAAAATGTCGTATAGCGTTGCCGGCGGCAACGCTATGCGACATTTTCGCAGCTATTGATGCCGCGTGCCTTCTTCTAAAAAATATTGTGTGTGCTGGCCTGTGATTTTGGACCTTACGGGCTAGAGCCGTAAGGTTTAAAATCACACACCGGCACAAGATTCTATATAACATTCCGTTTCTTAATTTTTAATTAAATTTTCTTTAAAAAACATTTGAAAAATATTTGTATTTATTTACTTTAAAATTTATGTTTGATTATTTTATTTATTTACGTTAACATTTATTTTTTGATTATTTTTATTTATTTACTTTTTAAATTTTTTAATTTTTTTTATTTATTTTTTATTGACGTGTCTAGTGAAGGGTTGGGACCCTAGGGAACGTAAATACATTATTCCTAAAGCATTTTCATGGATTTCAAATCGCAGTGCATGTGAGTACTTCGACCTTAACAGCAAAGACGTAGAAAAAAAAGAGGGGATTTTGGGGGCTCAGGTTACCTGTAAATCTGAAACCTGAACGCATGTCAAAAACTTAAGTCACTTGTAATGAAATCTTTTCGTTTTGTTTCGTGCCTGCAGAAAATAATTTATTGTTCCGCAAAACGATTTAACTCGTAAACTCCCAGAACTGAATGACTTACATTTTGAAGAGTCGAAGTCATTTAGTTCTGGGAGTTTTAGGGTTAAGGCGCAAAGGCGCTTGCGTATCGCGCGCTGATGTACGCCTTAAACAACACTGGATGGCATGCTGTTCTACAGATTACATGGTTTTCAGTGAAAACTGCCTGGCTGTTTTACGGATTCAGTAAGTTTAAAAATAGACTGGATAATTCAATTCAATTCAATGACGATTTTTAAAATAGGCTCTTTGTTCTACAGATTCAGTGATTTGGAAAACAGGGACAGGCTGTTCTAGAGACTAAATGGTTTTCAAAATAGGCTTGCATCTTTATTGAGTCTATTCCTGCGTGACCTGTTACTCAGCAGGAAAGAAGATGGGATTTGAGTACTTGTGGACGGGAAATAGTTCTGAAGTGGAGAGGCTAAAAGGTCACTAATGAAGAAAGGAACGAGCTTTCAACAGGTGCGATCGCGATGATTGGATTTTCCTACACATTAACTCATTTAACCCCGACGCACTTGATGCAGGAGATGGATCGACCATGATAATTCAAGAGTAGTGCCAGATTAGCTTGGCACCACCAGGCGACAAGCTAATCTGGCACTACTTTTGAATTATCATGGTCGATCCATCTCCTGCAACTGGTACATAGTCGTTAGTGCCAGATTAGCTTGGCGCCACCAGGCGCCAAGCTAATTTGGCACTACTCATGAATTATCATGGTCGATCCATCTCCTGCAACTTGTACATGGTCGTTAAGTGACACCTCCGAAAGTTTTTAAATTGATCTGAACGCGATGACTGAATTTTCGATGCATTCACGTTTCAGCGGTACGAAATTCGAGGGTGGATAAGGGTTTGGGGCGGGGATTGGGGGTGGAGGGTAGGGGGCGGGGGGCGGGAGGAGAATAGGGTGAGGAGGGGGGAGGCTGAGAGGGTGCTGGTGCCTGATCATGGTGTACTCGTACTGATACTATCTAGGAGTGCCTTGAACACAGACATGAGTCGGAACTTCAAAATTGCCTTGTAAAGACAAGTACAGTACCGCATTATCCGTTCTTATAAAAAGCGAGATCTTCGTTGCATTTCAATGCAGATCTCGCTATTCACAATAACTGACTTAATGTCTTATGCTTTCACAGGACAATAATAGACAGATCTTCGTGCATCCTTAAGAGCCAGGGGCCAGTTGAATGAGTGAAGACTCCTGCGCAAACCACTAAGCAAGGAGCACCTTGCTTAGTGGCCTGCGCAGGACTGATTTAAGCACATTCGTTGAGCTGACCTTAGACGCAGATATCCGCTCACTTCATGCAGTTTGCGAGGGCTCATGAGATTCCGTGACTTTTGCCGTGACTTTGTCCGCTTTGTTCCGTAGTAGACCAGCGGCAGTTTATTGAGTCTACGCTACATTCTTCCTCGCAGATTTCTGCACTCTGTGGTAATTAGGTATCCATGAGTAGCTACGCAGAAAGCGACCGTCCATCTGCTGGAGGCTTAGATTTTCGTGAGTTTATGCAGCATGCTCATGAGAATCTATGCCTCATGTATACAACGATATAACTCTGTTTATATCCTCGGATGAAGACCTGCCAGTGTTAGCTGAAGAGGTGGAAGCAGCCGTACGCGGCCTGAAGGGAGGAAAGTCTCCAGGTGTAGACAACATACCTGCTGAACTGTTGAAACATGGAGGAGAAGTAACAACGAAGGTCCTCACTACACTCTGTCAAAAGATCTGGGAGCAAAAGAAATGGCCAGTAGAATGGACACAGTCTCTAGTGATCCCGCTCCCCAAGAAAGGAAACCTGAAACAGTGCCAGAACTACAGAACTATCAGTCTGATAAGTCACCCTAGCAAAGTAATGCTTAGAATCATTCTCAACCGCCTCAAAACTTTCGCCGAGGAACTGCTGGCAGAAGAACAGGCTGGCTTCAGAGTTGGAAGAAGCACTGTAGAGCAGATTTTCAACTGCCGCGTCCTGATCGAGAAACATCTGCAGCATCAGCGCGAACTCTACCACAACTTCATTGATTTCAGGAAAGCATTTGATCGCGTCTGGCACGACGGACTCTGGCAAGTCATGAGATCGTTCAACATAGAGGAGGGACTGATCCAAATGATAGAAGCGCTTTACAAGAACGCCTGCAGCGCAGTTCTACTTAACAATCAGTCAGGCGAGTTCTTCAGGACGACGATCGGTGTCCGTCAAGGATGCCTGCTCTCTCCTGTCCTTTTCAACATATTCCTGGAGAAGATCATGCAGGAAACCCTCCACGACCACCATACTTCAATCTCTATTGGTGGCAGATCCCTGTGCAATCTTCGATTCGCAGACGACATTGACCTCATGGCAGGCAGCAATAGTGAGCTCCAAAACCTGACAGACAAACTTTCAAGTAGCGCAGGGTCTTATGGCATGGAGATCAGTACGGATAAAAGCAAAGTGATGATCAACACCACAAGCGACAGCAGCAGCAACATTCACATGAACGGCCAGAAGCTAGAAGAGGTCAATAGCTTCAAGTACTTGGGAGCCACCCTGTCCAAAGACGGTAGTTGCATAGCAGAGATCCGTATCAGGATAGGTACAGCAACATCCGCAATGGCCAGGCTGGACAGGATATGGCGAAGTAACTCCATCAGCTTCACCATCAAGTACAGGCTTTACAAGTCCCTCGTAGTGTCTATTCTACTCTACGGCTGTGAGACTTGGACACTGCTTGCAGACTCAGAAAAGAAAATCCAGGCCTTTGAGAACAAGTGCCTGAGGAAGTTGCTCCGCATCTCGTACCGCGAGCACAAGACCAACGAATATGTACGGAGCATCGTCACTTCCCTGGTGGGCCCACATGAACCCCTTCTGGCAACTGTGAAACGGCGCAAGCTTGCTTGGTTTGGCCACGTGACCCGACACAACACCTTGTCCAAGACTATCCTCCAAGGCACTCTCGAAGGAAGTCGTCGGCGAGGTCGTCAGAGAAAGAGTTGGGTCGCAAACATAAAAGAATGGACCGAACTCGAGATGCCAGACTTGCTTGCCACCGCCCAAAATAGAACTCAGTGGAGAGCACTGTCTGTTGCTGCTGCCTTTCAGTCCCCCCAACGCCCAGTTCGGGCAAGGGACTGATGATGATGATGATGATGGAGCAATTAATCCGGTTAAATCCTACACTTGTGTAAAAGAGGCCGGCGACTTTCTGCACTCTGCGGTTATTAGCTACCCTCAGTGAACCCTCAGCCACCAAATTTCTTCCACCTGCATTAGGACATAGATTCTCATGATCATCGGCTGGTCTCATGAAAATCTATGCCTTTTGCTGCCATAGACCGCCTTCATTTATACGAACTGTAAGACATCGTCTCGATTTTAGTTTGAAGGCCCACTACCACCGTAATGGTTCAAAGATACACGTCTGTAACAGATGTATTTACTGTATTTACAGGACAATCCATTTCAGTACACGTCGTCTTTATATCAAGAAACCTGAAAATCACTCCATTACTTTCTTAAAAATACAACGCTGTCAGACCGAGACTGAAACATCTAAAATTAGATTGATGTGCCGCTGGTTGGTTGGTTAGTTCGGGTTTAACGTCCACAGCACCGAGGTGATCATGGACGGCCCTGACGGGCGGGTTATGGGGGACAGGGAAATCTATTGCCTATGGAGTACGACCTGAACACTGATCAACTCAGGCGCACTCCAACTGTGCCACTTTGATTTACCAGGACCTTTCAACGGACATGCTATCGAGCAAATCCGTTTTTCCCCCCTGGATTGTGAGTCCAGCTACCGGGGCCGGGACGGGATTCGAACCCACGACGGCGATTCCCTTCGCTCTCCTGCTCCGACGTTTAACCGCCTGAGCTATTTCGGACTCTAGATGTGCCGCTAACGGCTGCGCAGAATAAATAGGTGCGATTATGTGTGAGCTTATGCTGCGTGTCACAACTGCTGTTAAAGTTCATTAGGTGTGTCGACAGGGCATCATAAACACAAATGGTACTGAAATGTGTCTTTACACATAATGATACTTTAACTTTGCAGTGGCGGGGTACTTCATTTGTGCAAATAACTGATGCGGCGATTAGATATCAAGACTGCAGCTCCGCAGTCTTCCAGGCGGCGCATGATTTTTAAATTAGTGGTTCCGAGGTGAATCGTAGGGCCAACATCAATCTTCCACAGCTCCACTCAAGTTTCGACTTTCGAGTGGCCTTTGATTTGAGCAGTGTGTGCTGGTCTGTGCGTTTAGGCCTTACTGCTGCAAGAAAGACTGTGTGATGGTCTGTGGTTTTGGACCTTTACGGCTCCAAAATCATAGCCCAACACACGTATACAGTCAAACCTGTCCAGGCGAACGCCAGTGCAGGCGACCATTATCTAAGGAGACCACTCATTTCTTTTGGTCCCACGTTTTTTTTTTTGTTTTTTTTTTGTTCCTTAGATGTCCTTGTGTAAAGAGGCCACCTGTGGAAGGCGTCCACTTTTGGACAGTCCTTTGGGTACGTGGTCGCCTTAAACAGGTTTCACTGTAACAGATGGTCAGTTGCAAGGCTCTGTTTGGTTACGGACTGTTAGATTTTAAGGTTGTCTCCGGACACTTTAGTGATCGGGCAATAGTGTGGTTACGAAATGCGAGGTGATTTTATATACACCCTTTGGAATGTGCTCCGACTTTTAGTATTTTATTTTAGTATGACCAAAGAAGGTTTCACACTGGTTGTCTCCGGGCCTCGATTCGCTACCGCTGAGAGCGGTAGCGAATCGATCGAGGCAACAAGTGTAAAAATGTCTTTGCTGAGATGCAGGATGCATTTGACACTTTGTCGGTTGTTTGAGCCAATACTCGTAGCTGTTAACTTTGTTATAGACAAATTTAACCTCCAGCAAAATAGAAAACGATACACGTTTAGGGCTTAACGCCTTTTGTCCACCACGAAGATGGTTTCAAAGACGGAAATAGGGTCTGAACAGATTTTGACGCAAGCTGGATTCGAACCCGGGACCTTTCGGTCGAGAGTCGAACGCTCTACCACCGAGCCACCCAGCTCCCACAGCAAAATACAGGGTAGGGGTCGGTATTGTCTTCTATATATTCAGACGTCTGAACTATTGGTCAACAGCCAATTTCCCCTGTTTTTTTTAAAATTATTTTTATTTTTATTTTTAAGAAACTAAAATAAAACACCAACCCGGCTAACACCAACAACAAAACCAACAAACAACAACAAACAACATCAACAAACGACACAACAACAATAACAACAAACAAACATAAACAGCAAACACTTTGAAAGGAGAACTCATTAAATATATTTTTGTATAAAAAATACGACGTGTCTACGACAGCTGTTTTAAATCATTTTTCTCTCCAAGTTTAATGATAACAGTGTGTCTGTTAAAGCGACCTACTCCAGGCAGCAAGGGGTTAATAGTTTGCAAAATCTCTATTATAAATGTCCTTTAACCCATTCAGCCCCGACGCCCTACATCAGGAGATGGGTCGACCATGATAATTCAAGGGTAGCGCCAGATTAGCTTGGCGCCTGTCGGCGCCAAGCTAATCTGGCACTACCCTTGAATTATCATTGTCCATCCATCTTCTGCAACTGGTGCATAGTCTTTAGATGACGCCTCCAAAATTTGGGAAATACGGCCGTGGGGCTGAATGAGTTAATATGTCTTCGATTTAATCGGAACAACAGGGCTAAATTAAATTATGAAACCTGAATGTAAAATGAAAGACTGTTCTGCTCTTCTTCAGTTCTCCTTTGTACGCAGTTACGCTCAAAGGCAGTGGGAACCTCTAGTGTGTGCGGCTTACATGGATTGTAAAAAGAAGAGTAGAATAGAATGTTCGTGAGTCCGAAATAGCTCAGCGGTTAAGCGTCGGAGCAAGAGAGCTAAGGGAATCGCAGGGGTCGTGGGTTCGAGTCCCCGTCCCGGCCCCGGTAGCTGGACTCGCAATCCAGGGAGAAAAGACGGGTTTGTTCCATAGCATGTCAGTTGAAAAGGTCAGTCCTGGTAAATCAAAGTGGCACATAGGCAATATATTTCCGCACTCGCCCGTCACGTGCCGTGGACGTTAAACCCCGAACTAACCCCAAGAATAGAATAAGTCTTGGTTGAGGCAAGACAGAATTGATAACCCGTTGTATGGGCGAATTTTAGCAACGAAAGCCTGTCATGGAGCATATGCTTTAAGAACATAGTTTTCAGGAGTGTTTCTTTGCCTCAGGATGTGATTAGTAGAGAGACGCCCTATTTTTTTTGTGTGGCGAATCCTTACAAGGAATTGTTTTGAATTCACATTTTTAAAAATGTGGGCTGTTTCCGCAATATAATTAAAAGCCGCAGGCAATGCAACACGGGGAAAAACACATTTTCAGCGAAATTCTGCCATCTGTAAGAGTCATAGACCTTCATGTGCCCCCGCAGCCTGCGGGGGCACACGAAGGTCGATACCTTTTGTTAACTCATTGGAGACGTGCCGTATACGGATACGCGGCGAATCGCCGCGTATCCGTATACGCGCGTCTCCAGTGAGTCAATCCAGTTTGCACAGCAGTAAGAAATGCTCTGGAATTGATCGTATATTTAAAAAAAAACACGGACATGTACCACCAGATTAACAGCCTGATCTGACCGTGTGTAGGGCATGAGAATCTATCTCTTGCAAATGAAAAGGATTAGTCTGCAGATTGAGTACGAGAGAACTTGACAGCTCAGTGCCATTCGGCTCGTTAAAGATGCTATCCCTGCAATCGGAAAGGCCCATACGCGCGTGCTCATCCCCCCCCTCCCCACTCCCGCTCCATCAGAAATCTTCCTAGAGTTCCTTTCTGTATCATGCCGATGTTGTCTGGTTTGCTACGAATCCCCTTATGTCCTTCCAAGTCTGCCTAGCATCAGCTGCATTTCTAATTACCTCTGCTACTGAGGCGAGCGATTGTGTGATGCCCTTTGATCTGTTATTGGGAGTCCTTTCTGAAGTTTCTTGCCACGTTTGATCTGTCCATTCGCAAACCTTGTGTGAGTTCAGCCTTGCCAACGACGTTGTCCTCCAAGGTTCTGGATTCCAGCATCTCGAAACGGAACGCATTGCAACGAAACGGTCAGCAGTGCGGCAGAGATAACGCAATCTTTGTCACCACACGTAAACTGAGACACGTGGTCGGGATAAAGGTGTGCGAGTTGTACAAATAACGTAAAATGGTATGAGGTTATATATGATTGCAAAGTACTGCATATGCGCTTACTTCAACGGTTCTTGTATGCACGCAGCTCTACGACATCGTATACAAGAGACTCGGTCGTACATAAAATGCCAGCATCGTTTGTTGTAAGCAGTTTTAGAACACCGTTGGGGTGCTTCACCCGGAACGACAGAGCTTACCATCCGGATACGCGGCTTTATGGCGCCTATGCGGTACGTCCCGGATGCGGCACGTCTGAGTTGACCCTTTGGCTGTCACCGACAGCCAAATGGTTAACACAAGTCGTGGAACTGGCAGTGCGTACCGCTCCTTGTCCATAACCTACCAGACCAATTCATCTCACCCCTGCTTAGTATTCTATGGCCTACCAAAAGAAGTCCTTCCACGGATGCCAGACACAGATGTCCATGTGCACCCCAAAAGCGCAGGAGCTCTTAAAGAAGTATAGTGTCTGACTGGCTGAGGTACTCCTCATGTATGTGTCTTTCTTTAGACTTGTCGGAGAAATTTGGAGTTCAGATCCTGCTATTGTTGTGTCCTGCTTACGGTGACGTGTTGGAATCATCGGGCACATCCGCAAGAGACCGATTCTCACGAGCCCGTACTGCAAGGAACAAAGATCCTCATGAGCCACCCGCAAACCTGCCGTAATTTAGTTGCGGGAAGGGTAAACGTCTGGTCAGCCAATTTAAGAGAAAAGTCTTAAAACATGATGTCAATACAGTTTAAACGTATTCTTGGCTAAAAGGTCGCACAGGTCAATCGTACATTTTGAAGTTCATGAGACTACAAAGACTCGTATATTGTAAAACAACTTGGCTTCCTATAGAAAGCTGAAGATTTTGTCCGGGGGAACGTCCCGAAACAAAACATTCCAAGAGTCTGCTGTATAGTGTTTCCGCCTTATATCGATTAGGCCAGCACATAATTTGGCATAAGTATCTCCATGTTTGAGAAAATCGTGATTTTCATTGTTTTTCAATAAAAATCTCGCTCTCCTCAAAAGCCAGCATGTCTATTTTTTTTTAAAATCTCGCTTTTCTAAAAAAAAAAAAAAAAAAAGAAAAAGAAAAAAAGAAAAAAAAGGCACATACTGACTTTTGTCCATTAAAGGCAGAACTGCTCTGGCAGTTAGGTGTTAGATGGCGTCTCTTTTTGTTTCTCGGCGGAGAAAGAGTTAAGCATGTTGTGACCGATGCGTCTTGCCGGTGACCACAGGCCAGTGGAAATGGGAGGGATAAAAGTCACCTCGTGATGGAGCACTGGTTTTACACGGGTTCCGGTCTCCCGTCGTTACCGCCTATAGGCGGAACACCCTGTGACATCCTCAGTTTGAGAAGAAAGGGACTGCAAATGTAAATGTGGTCAATGCAGAGTCGTCCTAGTACGCATAAGACTATCAGGCCGCAGTCGGGCGCAGTGGGCTCGCGCACTGTCGTGCGCGGGCCTACTGCGGCCGACTTCGGCCTGTCGGGCTATGAGCACTGGGGTCGACAATATTAGTACGTGACTTGTCAGCCGTCGCGCCCAACGTCTGTGAGTATTTCTATAAAATCATGCCAGACTAAAAGGATTACTGCCGAGAGTGTAGAGCATAAATAAATTCCCAACTAAGACAGACACACGCTTAGAAAGGAAAAAGTACAATAATATAATACAAAAAAGAAACACGCTTGGGAAAGACAGGTACATAACAATAAACTGAAATGTACTTAACTCATTCAGCTCTGATGCACTACAGCAGGAGATGGGTCGCCCATGATAATTCAAGGGTAGTGCCAGATTAGCTTGGCGCCTGTCGGCGCCAAGCTAATCTGGCCCTACCCTTGAATTATCATGGTCGATCCATCTCCTGCAACTGGTGCATAGTCGTTAGATGACGCCTTCAAAATTTGGGGACTGAAATACTGCCGTCGGGCTGAATGAGTTAACCATTTATTCTAAGCGCGTTCCTTGCTCCATTGGGAATTTCTTTGTGAATTGCGTCGTTAATATACTTGTCCTTTGCAAGCGCATTTCTTATACATGTGTTTCTTATATGTACTGACGGGATGTATATGACCGTCTTGTTATTTATCTGCGTATTTTCTGCGGGCTGGCGATTGGGTGCCTGATAGAAGCGGGCAGGGGACCTAACCGTGTCCTGCGCTGAGTATTTCCCCTTGGCACATCATGTTTCCACCACCATCAGCGCTAGCCTCACCAGTTGGTTTGTACGCGTGCAGTCTTGCTTTGTTGGTCATTTGTATGTGTGTTGTGTCGTACTTATCCTTTCTAAGCGTGTTTCTTTCCTTGAAGGGAAGTTCTCTGTGAGTACTAATGGTGGGATTGCATACCGGAAGCGAGCGAGTCTATCCCATCGGTCTGCTCTTGTCATGTCAAGAGACAAATTGAGATGAAAAAACATTCCACGGTTATTGACCGGAACAGCCAAAATACCACCCTCATATTTTAGGGCGAAGCCGCTGGAACCGAACGCGGCAAAACAAGAGACATTGATGCGCATGAGAATCTGTCCCTTGTTGATGGAAAAATCTGGCTGGGTCAGCTTTTGAGGGAAGCAGCCAAAAGCCGCAAATCTAACATCTTTATCTCAAACGCTTGTTTCAGTTGAAGCCGTACACCACGTCAGGCATGTTTGCTCAGGAAACCCGGACAGCAAGTATGTGAAGATGGCTCTCCAGCCGTCAAAGAGATATAGGTAAGGTACGAGAGAGTGTGAGAGATGGTTATTTTTGATAAGTTCGTAACAGCATCACCCTACAGTCCAAAACGCTGTACGACCTTCTCCTCGTCAGAAAAATATAGATATAAATTGCGCCAGAAAGAGGCACAGATCATCATGAGCCCGCGCAGAACGCGCCGGCTCATGAGGATCTTTGCCTCTTGCTAGTGATCGCCAGTGCAAGCGGTAAAGAAATATCGTCAACTTGAAGATCACATGCTCTACAAGGAGTCACAGGTTCTTGGTTTAAAGCTTTCGACTAAACCCCGATGGCACCCCCTGCTTGAAGGACGCAAACGCGAATGAGTCTAATTCTGGTAAGCAATAGGCACAGATCTTTAAACCCTACCGTTTGCACAATTTAAATCACATACTTTTGGAAGAGCGGTCACATGTAACTTCGTTAGGTACACATTGGGATGAAACTCTGCAAGCTGCAGGAGACTGTGAAACTCTATGCTTCCTTTTGACCTCATTAACATCCTTGTTACTCAAGACTGAGCACTGAATGGTCTAAATGTTCCAGTTTTCAAAGGACTTTTGAAATCAGCATCACGGTCCTGTTGTTATCAAGGAAACAGAAGTTGAACGTGTAGAGTTCTACAAGTATTTAGGTGTTCTTTTTGACAACGCGCTCAACTGGAAACAAAACACAGATGTTATTGTGAAAAAAACGCATACCCGTCTTTACTGTTTGAGAAAACTCAGATCATTTCATGTAAGCACTCAGCTTTTACAGATGTTTTACTGCTCCGGTATTGTTAGCATTTTAACTTTTGGACTGACGTGCTGGGGGAGAAATTTATGTAACAGAGACCAAGATCGCCTTTAACAAAGTAATCCGGAAAGGGGGCGGGGTGATTGGTAGGGCACAGGATAATTTGGACACACTGTATAACAGACGGATTACGAACAAATTGGCTGACATTCTTGATGACAAAACACATCCACTTAGATATGAATTTGACAGCAGACGTATCGAAGGAAGTGGCAGTCTCCGAGTACCCAAAAGTCGTACATCACGTTATGCCAACTCTTTTGTCCCTCAGGCTGTTACCCTTTTCAACAGTAATATCAGTAGATAGTGTCGGTCAACATTCTTCCGTCCTTAGTACTAGCCCTCTCAGTATCAAGTTATTATTATTATTATTATTATTATTATTATTATTATTATTATTATTATTATTATTATTATTATACAAAGGTAACAATACGTTTGTTACAGTTCATTTCTTTAATTGAGTGTTATGGGTTATATAATGATTTTTTTAATGAGTGAATGATGATGTCATGTGTTGTATGGGCAGACAGTGAATTTCCCCATGAGGGATTAATAAAGTATTATTGTATTGTATTGTATCTTCTGTGGAATAATGAAAGCACTGGAACTGACAAAAGGTATCGGTTAAATGTTTGGGCGTACTATCAACCCAAAACAGCAACCTAGATATTGAAGGAGATGGGGAACTCATCTTGGTCAGCGAGAGGCACAGATTCTCATGAGCCCCAGCAGAACAGGGGCTCATGAGAATCTGTGTCTCTTGGAGATACCACATTCTGGGCGAGCGACCTCAAGGGTATCAATGGAAACCCAAACCACTCGTAACTTTTCAATTTGAAGAGCGGCCGCTCGAAGCGAGTTTGGCCAGAAAGAGCCAACAAATCTTATTAGCCTCTGCAAGGTACAGGGGCTCATGAGACTCTATGTCCCTTGCAGATAGAAGGTGTTTTACCCCCTTCCTCGAAAGGTATCGCTCGCGAACGATAGGGGCGACTCGCATACCCGTAAATATTGTCTGTTTACTGACTACCCAATGTTGATAGACTCTCCAGTCAAAATAACCTCTCCGGAACCGGAAATACCACTTGTCAATCCTCACGCTGAAAGGCAGATAGCTCCGTCTTCTGAGGCGCAGTGATGCAAAGTGGCCTGTAGTATTTCTGTCTGTATGTCTCTTTTGAAAACTTGCAAAAACATGTGTTAAACTTGTAAACCCCTGCACTGCCAGTGAACGCAGATTATGTTTTTGTTAATGTCTGTTAATTTAACGCCAAATGCTCCCAGCCGTGCAAAGAACATGAATACAAATAGGTGTCAGCAAGAGGCATAGATCCTCATGAGCCCCCGCAATTCTGGGGGCTCATGAGGATCTATGTCTCTTGCAGTTGGATTGTGTTCAGTTTGTATCGGTACTGAAGTGTTATAACCCGAAATGCAATAATTCGTGACAGTTGCCTTAGGTAGGTGGTCATGCACCCTGTACAGGGTCATGTGATAAACGAAACCAAAAATTATTGCTTACAGTCACTTACTCAGCACCTCCCCCCCCTCCCCCATTTCTCCCCCCTCCCCCCCACACAAACACACACATCCCATTTCCTCTTTCACGTCATTGTTTGGTGTGTTTAGGTCAACAAAACCTATGATCTTTGGTCTGTAATGCACAACAGGTCTGTACCTTCTCAGTGCATTTACCTAGCTGCTTGGTACGTAAGTAGCATTAAGAAAGCCGTGTGAACACAATTTTGGTATCCTTAGGCAGGTTGTCGTCTTTTATAGATAGTCTTTATAGAGAGGCTTGGCTGCACCAGCCATAGGCCAGTCCATCTGGTCCGTCCCTCATTACTGATTTACTGCTGCTGAGGCTCACGAGAATCTATGCCTCACAAGATCGAAGGGGAACTGATTAAGCGGAAGCTCATGAGGATATACGCTTCTTTAGAGTGAGAGGGATTGGGGAATGATCAACGCACTGCGCTCTGGACCGCTCCAGGTATGCTGGGTCAGACGAAACATCGATAACACACCGCTTCTTGGAGAGGTCTGAAATCTGAAGTTTTCACCGTGCTTCCGAGAACAGTTCCAATTACCGTGCTATCAATCCCTTTACTGTCTAACACTACCAGCGTGCAAGAGGCATAGATCCTCATGGGCCCCCGCAGTCGCGGGGGCTCATGAGGAGCCATGCCTCTTGCTGGCACTTTTTGTATCTGTCTGCCTCAGGTAGACTGGGTTAACCAGCACTAAATACGTGATTGTTTCAGAGATCACTTCGTTTCTAGTTTCTATAGCACTGATGCGTTTATATAACCTTAAGCTGTATTGCTCTTTGACGCTATCCACATGTGAAATTTAGATAAAAGTTGGACCAACCGGCAGTAATGATCTATATCAGACCCCTTGCAGACCGCAAAATAGCATTAATATCTGTGCTTGATGAAGGCTATGGTGATGAAATCAATGGAACGAGCAAGGAACAAAATTCAAAGAATTCTCACTGGCGTGTCCGGTTTTCACATGAGCAAAATCCTACGCCGGTTTATTTCACCTGCAAGAGGCACAGATTCTCATGAGCCCCTGCAAATGCAGGGGCTCATGAGAATCTGAGCCTCTTGCTAGCACACATCGTCCATACTGATTTACCTCCTCACTCAGATTGATGCGGCCATCTGCGTTACGGTTTCAATTTGCAGACATCTTCGAAGCATGCCCGCTCCACGAGTTCACAGATATCTGGTCAGGTCCAGAGCATTCTAGTTCACACGTGATCGCTCCGGCTCTGACCTGCTTTGTCTCATTTGTCAGTCTAAACTTAGAAACTACGAACATTTATGAAAAACAGCCAGACATAAGAAACGGCGTGAGATAATAAGAGGAAATTGCATGATGCTGATGGAATATTCATCGAGGTGTCAAAGACAGGGTAAAGCCCGCCGCCCACGAAAATGCGAAGATTGCTGCAAAGGAGACGCGATGATATGTAGCATAGGAGTGACAGCCCTGCAATGGACCGTCCAATTTATTCAGTGCCTGATTAACTCATTGTACCCCAAGACCGAAATCCCCAAAGTTTGGCGTTGTCCTCTGAAGACTGCATTGCAGTGCAGGACACAGATCGACCATGATAATTCAAGGGTGATGCCAGAATAGCTTGGCGCCCATAGGCGCCAAGCTATTCTGGCATCACCCTAGAACTTTCATGGTCGATCCATATCTTGCTGTGATGTGTCTGGGGTAGAATGAGTTAAAGGGACCTGCTCCAAGCAATAAAGGGTTAACAGTTCGCAATACTGATTTCCTTCATGAATTTTTCTTAGTATGTCTTACAAATAATTCCGAACAAAAAGGCTAACGTAACTTACAAAGTCTGATTGTCCGTAAAATGAAAGAAATTCTGCTCTTCTTACTCTCTTGTACACAGGAGATTACCACACAAGGGGCAGTAAAAAATACCTCCGTTACGTGTGCCTAATCGAAAGGATTCTAAAACAGGGCAGAAAAGCCTTGCTTGAGGCAAAAACAACACTGCTTAAGAACCCTCTGAATCGGCACATTTTATCAATCAAAAGGAGCAGATCCCTCGAACTCATTGCACACCAGGACCGAAATCCCCCAATTTTGAAATTGCCCTCTGAAGGACTGTATTACAATTTTAGACAGATCGAGCATGGTGGCCACGCTAATCTAATAATAATAATAATAAAGGTAATTTGTATAGCGCCTAATCACCAAGGTGCTCTAGGCGCTTTACAATCACAGTAATGAAACACAAAGCAAAATACAAAAACAAGCACATACAACAACAAAAATACATTGATTTACAAGGAGCAGAAAACTCTCTCTCTCTCTCTCTCTCTCTCTCTCTCTCTCTCTCTCTCTCTCTCTCTCTCTCTCTCTCTCTCTCTCTCTCTCTCTCTCACACACACATGATGAGCCGGCAGACAAAATGGTCTTTACATATATGCAACAGAGAAAAGTGTGTTTTAAGCTTGGATTTGAAAATGGAAAGAGATGATTAGTGGCGCACATCAGCTGGGAGAGCGTTCCATGTAATGGGACCAAAATACGAAAATGCACGATGACCTTGAGTGACCTTATTACGTCTGGGGATACGGAAAACACGAGTGTCTGAAGCAGAGCGTAGTGAGCGGGACGGAGTATACAGCTGGACAAGATCAGATAAATAAGGAGGGACAGAACCAGAAATGATGTTGAAACAAATAACAGACTTCAGTTATACTGAATTCTGTATGAAACGGGCAGCCAGTGCAAATCAGCTAGTAGAGGCATAATGTGTTCACGTTTCGGTACACGAAAAATCAGACGTGCAGCACAGTTCATGACTCTCTGGATTTGGTCAAGAAGATTTTGCGGAACACCGGACAAAAGAGAATTGCAATAGTCTATTCGGGACAGCACAAGGGAGGTAACAAGTGTTTTGGTAACTTCAACAGTCAGCAGATGTCGAACAGTGCTGATCCTTTTGAGTTCAATGAAGGCAAGCCGCTGGCAAACTTTCTTCACTTGTTCCTTCATTGTCAGCCTGTTGTCAAAAATGACACCCAAGTTACGGGCCGAGCTAGAAAAGGAGATGGCGCTCTCGCCCACCATCATTGACTCAGGAAGATCAGCACTGCACGTAGAGGAGCACGTCATTCGGAGGGACTCAGTTTTGTCACTGTTCAGCTGGAGCTTGTTCTGTGTTGTCCACTTCTGAACATCACAAATACAAGCCTCCATAGACTGCACCATCTGATCATCATCCGATCAACACCGATCTGGCACCACCCTTACACTATCATGTTCGATCCATGTCTTGCTGTGCTGTGTCGGGGCTGAATGAGTTCAACATAGATCGTCATTATCCCCCTGCAGCGATGGAGACACGCAGCTGGAAATAAAAGTGCAACTAAAGCATTCAGTGCAAGAGCGAGGTGATACCAGTTCATCTGTATGAAATCGCTCTTGTTGGAGACTCCACGCTTTTCGCATTGCTTACTTTGTAATTGATCCGCAAGAATAGGTCAATGCAGCACGTGACTCGGACTACAGCACTCTGTATTGAAATCATGCAGTTAGAACGTAGTCTGGTCACAGACAATTAAATTCTATCACTGACTTCGCGGTGCCGCTGCAGCCGGAAGGAGTGTCCTCTTACGGGCTTTACGAAACCTGTGCCCAGACGGAAAATGGTGTACTTTCAGCATCAGGAATAGATTGGATGGCAATGTCAGGTGCAGCAATTTGTGATGATGATTAGCGCGAACAGTTTCACTGTACAGGCGGCGAACACGTCATCAGTCTGCGTCTGAGTCTGAGTCACCGGGACCGGTGTCGTGCGCCGGCTTACTCCGGGTCTCCGGGTGACTCCGGGTCGGTCTGACCTGAGAGTCATTTGGCTTTTAGAGACATTTTAGCGCGCAAGGCTCTCAGACGCAGTCCCTCTTCCAGGTGAAGATTTTGCAACTGATGGCTGGGTTAGCACGTTTGTTGGCGACTTGCATACTTTGCATAGCAGCGCAAAACTGTTTACTTAACCCGTTAGGCCCCAACGCACTACAGAAGGAAACGGATCGACGATGATAATTCAAGGGTAGTGCCAGATTAGCTTGGCGCCTGATGGCGCCAAGCTAATTTGGCACTACCCTTGAATTATCATGGTCGATCCATCTCCTCTAACAGGTGCATAGTCGTTAGATGACGCCTCCAAAATTTGGGAAATACGTGCGTCGGGCTGAATGAATGAAAGCAGTCTGTTCTAGGCAATCCAGACCAAAAAGGTGACTGCCAAGCGTGTAATATGCAAAGAAGTACCCAACGGAGAAAGAAACACGCTTAGAAAAGACGGGTACAACACAATTTATTTATTGTGTTGTACCCGTCTTTTCTAGCTAAGCATGTTTCTTTCTCAGTTGGGTACTTCTTAGTCTGCTCTAGGGCGGGCGTTGATTGTTAAAATTTGCCGATGCAACGGTATCTGAATACTGTCTTGCCTCAGCTAAGATTTTTCTAAAATTGCTTGTAATATCCATGTGAGTAGGCACACGTAACAGACGGGTTTCTACTGCCCCACGTGCGAGTCGAAGGAACTCCCTACGTACAAAGGAGAAAAAGAGCACAAAAGTCTTTCCTCTGATGACATTCAACTTTCATAGGTTAGTAAGCCCTTTTGTCCAGCATTACTGTAAGACGTGCTAAAAACACTAAAAAAGGAGACATTGTGAACAATCAACCCGTTCTTTCCTGGAGCAGGTTCCTTTAAAAGTAAACTGTGTTGAGCTTTCACTTTTAAAGCGTGTTTCTTCCTTTCCATGGTTATATTTCTTTGCATTTCACACGCAAGGTTGGTCTGCATTTTGTCCTCTTCGGCACTCACATCGAATAACTTAACGAAGACAGAAACACGCTTAGAAAAGACAGCTGCAACACACTTTGCAAATATTTGTTGTTAAATTCATAATAGTGTTGTAACTGTCTTTTCTAAGCGTGTTTCTTTCTTTGCTGGGTTATTCTCTGCATTTACACCCTTGTAGTCTGGACTTGGCATTAACAGCGGAGTTCAAAGTACGGACACTATTTTCCATAAATGAAGGGCCGGGATACTAAGGTTCGCGAGCTTCAAATTAGACGCTAACAATAATTAGCGATCCCAGACTCTATTTTGGGCAGTCTTATTGCAGACAATCGGCAAAACGGGAGAAGGCGTAGGCGATCATAAAAGGTGGCGCGAATATGAAACGACGTAGTGCAGCGCTCTGAGAATCAAAGGACTCATTAAGCGCTGGTCTGTGATTTTGGACCTTACAGATTCCAGCCGTAAGGTCCAAAATCACAGATCAGCACTCATACGTGAGAACCGTCCCTTTGGTTGGCTCACAAGGCGCTCCGCATCGATAGCTGCGGGTGTCATATGCCTCGTTGCCGGCGGCAACGCTATACGACACTTTCGCAGCTATTGATGCGGAGGACGCCTTGAATGAGTTAAACGCTGCGTACTTCTCGCGGGCGGTGGATTTTATTGATTCTGCCTGGTGGAGGCAGAAGGCTGTATGTCGATTTCATCGTAAATACAATGAGAATCTCAATCCTGACCAAACAGGTGACTTGCCAAGCGTATAAAATGCAGAGAAAAACCCAACGGAAATAGAAACACGCTTAGAAAAGACGGTTAGAACACAATGTATTAATATTTTTGGAATGTGGCCATGAGTTGCCACATTCCTTCTGCGTTAATAAAGATAAGTAGTGACTGATCTGTATATTTGTTTGTTTGTCTACTTTGAAAATATTTCGAAATATTAAAATACTAACCCATTCAGCCCTGACGCACTACAGCAGGAGATGGGTCGACCATGATATTTCAAGGGTAGTGCCAGTAGTGCCTGATGGCGCCAGCTAATCTGGCACTGCCCTTGAATTATCATGGTCGATCCATCTCCTGCAACTGGTGCACAGTCATTAGATGACGCCTTAAAAAATCTGGGAAATAGGGCCGTCGGGCTGAATGAGGTAATAAATTGTGTTATAACTGTCTTTTCTAAGCGTGTTTCTTTCTCCGTTGGGATCTTCTCCTAATGAAAATCTCGCTTTTTACGAAAGTGAACTTGCTGTCTTTTGCCTCCCATACACACAGCAGAACCGACCACAATACCACACACGCAGCGCCTCCATAATCGACAAGGGTAGTGCTAGATTAGCGTGGTGTAGCACTACTAGAAGCACTGCCCGTGAGCTAGCTATCATAGTGCGTATGGGGCTGACAGCTGGAACCGGATGGCCGCTGCCTGGAAAAGAGATAAAACGTTCAGATTTCCCGCACAGCTCCCAACAATGGCTTCTTTTGATTGGGTGTATTTTAAACAGACGAAACTGGACGGATGGCGTGGGGTGGGCCGAGTTTCGGGGTTCTCGTGATACGTAGTGCTAGGGATACGCATCCAGTGTTGGTGGCGTCAGTGGTGGGGGCGGTGTAGAAGTTGGGGGGGGGGGAGGGAGAGGGGTGTTGGGGTTGGGGTTGGGGAGGAAATGAGCGTTACAGTTAATAACCTTTAAAAAAAAAGCAACAAAATCCCCAGAGAATCACGGTTTCATGACAGAAATTGATGTTAAGAATTACAATATCCAGCTATGAAAGTATGGGGGGTGGGAGAGATTTTAATTAATTGCTTAGTAAACACACACACACACACACACACACACACACACACACACACACACACACACACACACACACACACACACACACACACACACGCACACACACACACACACACAATAAAATAAAAAAATAAATACTCACAAAGCCAACTAACCAACCAACCAAACAAACAATCAATAAAACGTGTACGAACTGCAGTTGTCGCCGACTTATCAAAATAGTTAACCCCTTCGATGACAGCTCGCAGATTGTGTGCTCAGAACTCTTGGTTAATACAACGAAAAATAGTCTCTTCCGTCCACTCAAGACTTGAAACGTGAACGTAAAGCGGTGTTAGCAAGAGACATAGATCCTCATCAGCCCCCTCTACTGCGGGGGCTGATGAGGATCTATGTCTCTTGCAGCTGGATCGTGTTAATTTGTTTGTCCTCCGTGAAGGAGCGGCTTATGTGCAAGAATCATAATGATATTTGAAAAATCCCAAAAATTGGCGGAGAAAAATACTTTTTTTTGCACCGCTCTAGATAAACTTTTCCCTACAAATATTTGCTCACAACATCTGCGCACGGCTTGGGCGTCACGGTGACCTTGACATTCAACTCGAGGCTCAAGTAAAGGTGCAGGAGGACTCTAAAACCGCCATGATTCTGCCGTGTGTTGGCAGAAGACAGACAGTCCACTATTCAGAAAAGCGAGATTTTCATTGTAATGCAACGGAAATCTCGCTTTTCACAAAAAATAAACATGTTGTCTTGTGCCTTCAAGGGAAGATATGCATGAACGCTAGTTCTTTCAGTTTCAAGGAGAGGACAGAAAAACAACTGTGGGAGATGGGCAGATCGTGACAAATACACGCGTCAGCAGCAGTCTAGGGGTTAATTAAAAGGTACGCGTCTTTTCCTCTGAACTGTATCGTCAGTAGCAGCCAAGGGGTTAAAACCATGAAGCCGAAGTTCCTAATTAATTTTTGTATGTTAAATGATAGTTCGAAAATGGTGCTAGACGACAACTTGACGCATGGCAACTTCATACCAGCTCAAGTGACAGATCGACCATGATAGTTCAAGGGTAGTGCCAGAGCAGCTTGGCGCCCGTAGGGTGCCAAGCTGTTCTGGCACCACCCTTGAACTTTCATGGTCGATAAATCTCACGTTGTAGTGTGTCAGGTTGTGATGTCTTAAACGCAATCCTTCTCCTTTGATGAAAAACATTTCAGTTGACAAGAACGAGCCTCAGTAAAGGCGATGAGCCAAGTTAATTCATCACTATCCTACAATTGTCTTGTGGATCAGTTTCCCGCAAATTGTGCGTCCCCGTCAACTGACGGTTTCACGATCTTCCCTGGTTGGGTCTGGGTCGTGAGAACGCTGAAAATGCTTGCACGTGGGTCTCTGGAACGGTGTCTGTTCCCTGGGTTAACCTTAATAGCTGATGCTTTGGGTGACTCCGCTTTTGTCTTGCATGTAAAAGCGTCCAGTCTAGGCTGAACTCCCGTTGACCTTCTCCATTTCTGTCACAGGAGCCAGGAAAGCCAAGAAGAGTGATGCGCCCCTGATCAGCTTCGAGTGCCAGTGTATATGCCTATTGACTCTCGGGGCCCTTGTCAGTCAGGGGACAGAACTCGGCTTCCCAGCCCTTTGGATCGGTGTAAAAGCCGCTTACATACCATACGACGGAGAATCAGTCACTCAAAAGCTGGACAAACAAGAAATCCATTCTATGCGGGTGAACAGTGCTAAGCGTGTAAAATGCATAACAAAGAGAGAGAGAAAACGCGATATAAATGAATTAAATGCAAATGTGTAGACTGTTTTGTTCTTGGTTCTCTAAAGCGTGTTTTTACGAGTACTTTGTTAGATTTTCCCCCTCGAACAGGCAAATCATCAATTTAATATTTTCTAACCCTTTTACCCTTTTCTTATGGCATCGAATCGCCTGCCCGTGACTTAATTCATTGTGTCCGAGGTACGAAATACAAACATTTTGGAGTTATCCTCTGAGGACTGCATTTCAATTCAGGAGACAGATCGACCATGATAGCTCAAGGGTATAATAGCTTGGCGTCTCTAATAGTTCAATAGCCTATAGGCGCCAAGCTATTTTGCCACCACCCTTGAACTATCATGGTCGAACCATATCTTGCTGTGGTGTGTCGCGCGCAGCCAAGTTAATCCTTAAGCTGTCGGTGGCGGTTTTTGTTGCGATGATTACTGCAGGAATCATCGCAACGAAAACCGCTACCGACAGCCAAAGTCTTACAAAATGAATTAGAGTACGGTCAAACCACCCAAAGGACTACAGAAAGAGATCGACATGGTCTCTTTCTCAGGGCCATCTATACAACTGAAATAGAACAAGTGACCAAAAAAAATGGGCGGTTCCTATAGGCTGGTGGGCGGTCCGTGGCGCAGTGGCTAAGGCGCCTGCCACCAATGCCAAAGGTGCGAGGTTCGAAAACAGGTTCCGGCGTCGGACTTTTCTCCTCTGGTAAGTGTCACCGTTAATTCGGGCGGACCGTCGGGGGTTCTTTCTCCGGGTACTCCGGTTCTTCCACCCCCCACCACCCATCCCCCCACCCCCCACACTTTGGTACCGGTTTCAGGCCACTTTACAAATTTCAAATACAAGCGATCAAAAATCTCTGTAACTTCAGTAGCTGAACTGGCCCTTCGTCTGTCTTGTACTGTGTTTGTCTTAAATGGCGTAAATCCGTGCCTGTTACGTGAGTGTGCGTGTTAGGTTTCAGTTCGCGGCGCTTTGAGTCGATTTGCCCAAAAATTGAGAAAAAGCGCCTATATAATAACGGTATTATTATTATTATTATTATGGTGGACGCCCTGACGGGTATGACTTTATATATAGTTTGTTAACCCTTGCCCAATTTTAGATCTTTAGTCTAGATGCGAATAAAGCAAATAAGAGTCACAAATTATCATAACGCCCCCTTACCAAATACAGCGACCCAAGATCATCTCTGCACCGGTTTCCTGCAGGTCGATGGATTTCGCTGAGAGTTGAATTAGTGGCACATAGTGTCAAGAAGCCTCTAGCGGAAGCAGCTAGGGACCCACAAGCATCCGTTAATCTTGCAGACAGAAGTATTTCGCTGTGCGAGTTTAATTAGTGGAATTGAATCAGGCTACAGTCAGTTTCCTATCTGCGTGATATCCGTCCAGAAACCAGGCAACCTTCAGGAAGAGGCATAGAATCTCATGAGCCCCTTCGACAGCAGGGGCTCACGAGACTCTATGCCTCTTGCCTGGCGAGATCAGCACTATCTACCAGTATACATATCTGCTTCTCGAAAAGAGTAAGTCGATAAGGTTTAAGCCTGTTATTCATACGAGACCTCATGGTGACCCGATCCGTCTGTTGCCCACGTAACTCAGAGCGCATCTTTTTTTAAATACAGGACAACGCAGCTTCCGACGACAACCTAAGTTTCAGGGACACAGACGCCTTACGGTGAATACAACAGAACCATGAAAAAGAAAATAGGTCCTAAAATAAGAGGTGCTCTCGAGGTTTAACGCCAAACAGGCTTGTCTGGCAAAAAGTGCCACCTGAATGATGGTCTTTAATGACAGGTAATCGCTCAGATCAGGATCTGCTGTATAATCTTTTAAAAATATTAATGATTTAGAAATTCTACACTTCTCGGTTGATGGCAGGACTTATTTTTGGAGTTTTTCTCTCACCACTTGAAGTCATACACCAGAAGTGCGAAGGGGTGGGGGAATTGGGGGGGGGAGGGGGGGAAGGGGAGGTCGGGGACGGGAAAAGTAGTGGAGTAGGACTCGAAGGGAGACGGAGGGGGATGAGGGGAGGGGTGGGACAGCAAGTGTTTGCTGACCCGTCGACACGAAACAATATCCGCCAGACGACACTTTTGCTTCCGGTCCTCACCATCGATTTTGTATCATGATGTGTCACGCGGTGTTCTATTTCTGTGTTCTATATAGATAAAGGGATCTGCCCCCGACAAGAAAGGATTAACCATTCAGCCCTGACGCACTACAGCAGGAGATGGGTCGACCATGATAAATTCAAGGGAAGTGCCAGATTAGGGCTTAACCTTGTGAATGTCACTCTGTCTCGAGGGTTCTTAGGCTCACTAGTCACCCAAATCTTTTGTCAATGGCAGAAAAGGGCCCTCATTCAAAGAATCACAAAAACACATGGTTTCCTCATCAAGCACAGTGTGGGTTCGTGTGACGCTATAACCAGCGAGACACATCGTCATGCTTTTACACGTGACCTACTGTAACGCACGCAGACTTGCCCACAGTCGTACGCACAGACTCTCACGCAACAGACGCATACACCGCCACTGACTCAGACGGGCGCATTCATGTGGTAAAACACAACACACGGGCTCCCTTTCTAAAGTAACCTTTATACATTATAAATGAAAAAGAACGACTTAAATGATTATCAACTATGTACACTGTTCTATTATCACACACACACGTATCACAATATCTTTGCCAGGCTAGGTCTTAGTCTTACATTGCCTCCAACCTGTTTGATGTTGTTGCCTGGTTACGTTGGCCCTTCTCACGTCTAGGCGTGAAAGTCCTTCGTCGTACGCTTATTGCCGTCCTGTCTCTTTTGCACGGACGTCCTCGTTCTCGTACGGTACTCAGTTCTCGTTTTGACTTGGGTGTCTTGGTCCCAGTCAGACTCACTCTCAGAAGAGCTGGAGGGATGACCTCACGTAGGTCCCACCTGTGACTCGACGTCTCGGCGCCCGTCTTTTCCACTCTTTACAAGAACTCTGAATAGACAACAAAAGTCCCAACGTAACACTTGCTAAACACACAACATATTGGATCAATGAGAAACGTCACGTAACCTGGCTGATACAAATAACTCACACGTTCATTCACACACACACACGTGCTTCATAAACTATTTTCGTATCACCCCCATATCTCTGTCACTATCTTGAAACAGACTATAGCCTAACTGACACTCTTGCTATACCTTACTCTATACCCTGGAAAAGACTATGCTTACCCAACCACGTACTATCTTCAAAGCGGCTTAGACATACACACTTCATATTCCTTTAGTCATCTAACTCGGTAAACAACTGTATACAAAAACACCGGTTACTTCACCGAATTCTAAAATACTATAACTAAACCAAACCGGAACACCGCTATACAACCACATTAATCTTACCACGCATACTGTCTTTAACTAAACAACTATCAATACTACGTTTATAGAAACATACCTGAAATCTAGGCTTCAGAGTCTTGGAATGCGGGCTAGGTAACTCAAACACAACCGTTCCATAGACAAGACAGCCCGCACTACCGATCTAGACCTCTGACAGTCACAGCTTCCGCCTAGAACTCACTAAACAGAACTCACTAAAAATCCCGTGCTAACCATGTCTTACAGATTTCCACGTGCGTCTAGTGCCACACGGACTATCGGCACAAACAAACCGTCAACAAAAACCGTACCGTACTAATCCTACTGTGCGAGCACAATGCACAAGCATAGAGCTTCATCATAATTTCCCCTTCCTCGGGAAAAAAAAAGAAACGACCGAGTTTCTTTTTAAGACTACTCGACGTAATATTATGCGAAAACAGGAAAGGACTAACTTTTAATACCTAGAATACAAGAAAAAAAAATTACAGCCTTACGCCTCAACGCACAACTTAAGATCGCACAGCGACAGCAAAACAGAACTAACGCGTTAAACCTCCAGAAATGAAAAAGATCCAACGACTGCCCACACGATCGCGAGATCCCAGTCTCCGACCTACCTACAATCGCGAGATCGTAGTCTCCGATCTACCTAAATATTGGGTGCTGAGCGGCATTTCTGTCCGCAACAGAAGTATGCCGTCTCAGACCAACCCGACTTTTGGGCCACACCCGCTGACCGATTCCCTGTTTCTGGACGGAAATAACACGTTCCCTCTGCCCACGAGCACGCTTGCTCTGAGCTCTCGTCGCGAATGCACCGCTAGGAACATGAGCTCGCTTAATCGCTCCAACTTTAGCGATGACTGGCTGCACACCCTTCATGTTACCCAGAACTAAATCAACTACTGGCTCGTCGATGACACACGAAACCAGACTACCTGTAAAAAACTCTGTGTCAATCTCTATCTTAGCTAACGGAAAAACTTCTATCTTTCCTCCAAACGAAACTACTTTCTGTGACTCGCCTGTGAACTGATCTGGTCTAACAAGGCTACGCCTGACCCCCGCGGTCGTTGTACCGGAGTCACGGAGAACAGAAACAAGACATCCATTTACAACCCCGTCTACCAGCGGTAGGGAACCACCTCCCTCAGCTGAACACACTGCGCCCAGCTGTGGTTCCTCCCCGACTGGGACCGCAAAACTGGCTACGTGAGCGGGCTGCACCGCCCCATCCACCATACCAGGACTATTAGGACCTTGATGAGCGAGATGGCCGTGCTCCTGATAACTAGCCTGCACTGTAGTACGGACAGCTCCGACTGAAGTGCCCGTACCCACGACAAGAAAAACACTGCGTGTCCGAACTCGCAACACGACCACGACCATACCCACGCAAAGAAGTCCCTCCACGTGCGTACGGATCGCTACCGCCATTGCTGTTACCTCGATCACCGCGTCGAAAACGCAAAGTACCTCTACCGTTAATCCGCTGGGCTCCACGTAAAGTATTGACCCCCCGGTAACCCTCAGTCGTGTTAGCAGCGACCAACCCGATTGGCAGTGTCTCGGTCCTACGCGCGAGGTTTTTCGTAGGATGCGCCATCCGAAAAGCCTCCGCATTCTGTACTAACTCGTCCGTAGTCTTGAGGTTACGCTCCCTCAAGAATACCGCTAGATCCTTGAAAACGCTACCAAAGAACTGTTCAGCCAACATGAGATCGAACAATGCGTCGTACGTGTGGTCGATCTTTGACAGTTCGACCCAACGTACGAGCAAATGCGACAATCGTTTGCCAAACGACATAAACGATTCCCCTGTCTCTGGCCGACAAGCTCTCAAGCGTTCCCTAAAACCTTCCGCATTACACTGGAACTTCTGCAAGAGACAAAGTCTCGTACTCTATGTTCCCCGAAACGCTCAAACTATGGTAAAGACTCAAGGCCTGTCCCTCAAGCACAGATGAAAGCAAAACGGGCCAGTTGGCAGGAGGCCAACTCAACGCCTGCGCATGAGACTCAAAACGGCACAAAAAAGCGTCAATAGAGTCCACGGACTCTTTAAACATCGGCAGTTTAGGAAAATTGCGTATGCCTCGGCCTACTGAATCACTACCTGGTCTAGATCCCGCATCTCGAGCTAACTGTATTTGTACATCCCTATCTTTCTCCTCTTTCTCTCTCTGGTATTCCAATTCTTTCTCTCTCAAGGCATGTTCCCTCTCGTCCTTCTCTCTCTGAAACGCTAGAGACTTCTCGTCTTTCTCTCTCTGAAACGCTAGAGACTTATCGTCTTTCTCTCTATAAAACGCTCTCTCTTCTCTTTCTCTCTCTCTCTGTACTTCTAATTCCTTCTCCTTAAAGACTCTTTCTTTCTCTTCTCGCTGTCTCTGAACTTCTAATTCTTTCTCCTTTAAGACTTTCTTTCTCTTCTCGCTCTCTCTGAACTTCTAATTCTTTCTCCTTTAAGACTCTTTCTTTCTCTTCTCGCTCTCTCTGAGCTTCTAACTCTTTCTCCTTTAGCTCCATTTCCTCTTTCTTAAGTATTCTGTCTTTCTCTTCTCTCTCTCTCTGAATTTCTAGCTCTTTCTCCTCCCTCTGTATCTGCATTTCCAACTCTTTCTGCTCTCTAAGTCTACGAATTTCTAATTCTTTCTCGTCCCTCACCCTCTGAACCTCTAACTCTTTCTCCTTTAAGGCTTTCTGAACCTCCAGTTCCTCTTTCTTAAGTACTCTTTCTCTCTCTTCCCTTTCTCTCTGAGCTTCTCTTTCTCTCGCTCTATCCTCTCTATCCCTACATTTCTCTACGTAATCAAAAAGCTTCTCATCCTTAAGTCCTAACCTTTCACCCTGTTTAATGTAAGCCTCTACCGGGTCTACCTCCATATTTGCTACAACAACTTCCCAAAACTTGAAAACGTAAATATACAAATACCACAACCAAATGACGGGGAAAAAAACTTAATGAAATCTCACAATATCAACTTACGCAGAAACAGTGACCTACTTGACGTCCAGATGGAACGAAAAATAAGAACGATAGAAAGAAGAGCAAGGAAAAAGAACACTACCTATACAAAAGGAAGAAAGAACTAGCTCCTCGTAAGATCCCGAAAACTACAGAAATAACGGATCTTACCCCCTAGAATCGGAGAGGGGAATCTAACACAACAACATGCACATAGCAACAAATCCTACTCTAAAATCGCTACTCACTATCGCCCGCAGATACTTCTAATCTACCGCTAAAACAGGGTCACCACTGTAACGCACGCAGACTTGTCCACAGTCGTACGCACAGACTCTCACGCAACAGACGCATACACCGCCACTGACTCAGACGGGCGCATTCATGTGGTAAAACACAACACACGGGCTCCCTTTCTAAAGTAACCTTTATACACTATAAATGAAAAAGAACGACTTAAATGATTATCAACTATGTACACTGTTCTATTATCACACACACACGTATCACAATATCTTTGCCAGGCTAGGTCATAGTCTCACATTGCCTCCAACCTGTTTGATGTTGTTGCCTGGTTACGTTGGCCCTTCTCACGTCTAGGTATGAAAGTCCTTCGTCGTACGCTTATTGCCGTCCTGTCTCTTTTGCACGGACGTCCTCGTTCTCGTACGGTACTCAGTTCTCGTTTTGACTTGGGTGTCTTGGTCCCAGTCAGACTCACTCTCAAAAGAGCTGGAGGGATGACCTCACGTAGGTCCCACCCTGTGACTCGACGTCTCGGCGTCCGTCTTTTCCACTCTTTACAAGAACTCTGAATAGACAACAAAAATCCCAACGTAACACTTGCTAAACACACAACATATTGGATCAATGAGAAACGTCACGTAACCTGGCTGATACAAATAACTCACACGTTCATTCACACACACACACCTACTTCATAAACTATTTTCGTATCACCCCCATATCTCTGTCACTATCTTGAAACAGACTATAGCCTAACTGACACTCTTGCTATACCTTACTCTATACCCTGGAAAAGACTATGCTTACCCAACCACGTACTATCTTCATAGCGGCTTAGACATACACACTTCATATTCCTTTAGTCATCTAACTGGGTAAACAACTGTATACAAAAACACCGGTTACTTCACCGAATTCTAAACATACTATAACTAAACCAAACCGGAACACCGCTATACAACCACATTAATCTTACCACGCATACTGTCTTTAACTAAACAACTATCAATACTACGTTTATAGAAACATACCTGAAATCTAGGCTTCAGAGTCTTGGAATGCGGGCTAGGTAACTCAAACACAACCGTTCCATACGACAAGACAGCCCGCACTACCGATCTAGACCTCTGACAGTCACAGCTTCCGCCTAGAACTCACTAAACAGAACTCACTAAAAATCCCGTGCTAACCATGTCTTACAGATTTCCACGTGCGTCTAGTGCCACACGGACTATCGGCACAAACAAACCGTCAACAAAAACCGTACCGTACTAATCCTACTGTGCGAGCACTATGCACAAGCATAGAGCTTCATCACACCTACCGACAAGGACCCGAAATGTAATTTACGCCAGCAAAGAGTCATAGATCCTTATGAGCCTTTTCACTTGCAGGGCTCATGACGATCTGTGCCTAGCCTCTTGAGAGTGGACCGATTCGTCGCGAAAGTACCGCTTCGCTAATGTAGAACAAGACGGGATGAACCATAATAATAATAATAATAATAATAATAATAATTTCTATGGCTCCTAACCTCACGTAGATCTCTAGACGACTTACAAATTTTAAAAATACAATTACAAAAACTGTACACAATATTACACGCACGCACGCGCGCGCGCGCGCACACACGCACGCACGCACGCACGCACACACGCACGCACACACACACACACACACACACACACACACACACACACACACACACACACACACACACACACACACACACACACACACACACACATTCCCTGGCACCACAGCAAAACTACAACAGAATCCTCGGCAGTCAATGATTAATCAGTGGGGTAATGGAGTTGGAAAAGGTGTGTTTTTAGCGCAGATTTAAAAACGTCTTTTGAAGCACTGTGGCGGACATGGGAGGGGAGTTCGTTCCAGTACAGCGGCCCAAGATATGAAAAAGACCTCTGGCCAAAAGACTTGGTACGGACAAAAGGTACACGCAAAATGCGGCTGTCAGCAGAGGATCTGAGTTGTCTTGAAGGAGTGTACAGCTGCAGGAGAGAGGACAGGTACGGGGGGCTTGATGTGGAAATGCAGCTGAAGCAGACAGAAGAAAGTTTATACTGAATTCTTGCAGCCACAGGGAGCCAGTGGAAGGATTTCATTACAGGTGTAATATGATCAGTTTTGCGCTTTTTGGTGATGAGCCTCGCAGCAGAATTCTGAACTTTTTGAAGCCTGTCAATCTGGTATTTGGGACAACCTGCATACAGTGAATTACAATAGTCCAGCTTGGAAAGAACAAATGCACAGATGAGGGTTTTTGTGGCTTCGATGGTCAAATAGTGTCTGATAGAAGAAATGCGACGGAGCTCCATGTAGGCTGTGCGACAGGTGTTGACAATCTGTTGGTTCATGGACAGTGTTTCGTCCAGGGTTACTCCAAGATTCGTGGCGGTGTGTGAGAAATTGATGATGCAGGTTCCTATGGCCATGGACGTGGGGAGGGAAAGTGTACTGGTCAATCTGGGGGGGGGGGGGGTTGATTCTAAGAGACTCAGTTTTATCATCATTAAGTTGAAGTTTGTTTGATGACATCCATAACCATAACCCACAATGTCCCTTCTATATGAGAGCTGTCCTCGCTGTCAATGGTCTCTACCTTTTGTCTTTGACCTGATTCTGATGTTGAATTATTTCCTATTGAAAACGTCTCACAGATCTGCCAATGCGTCAGTGAGTTCTCTAAGGGGCGCAGGACATATACGTCATTGATTTGTCAAACGTCATTTGTCATAACGTAAATTTTAGTTTTTATATTTTACGTGATATGCGTTTTACTTTCGCTTCATAGGCTTGAGAAAATGGTGACAAAACTAGAACTTCACGGTACAATTTCAGTCTTGCTATAATTTGTGTGAAAGCAGGTTGACTTTACCTAGCTACATGATATACTAAGTACACCTGCATGTTCTTCTGAAAGCGCGTCGATGTGTGTGTGCGTGTTAGTGCGTGCATGCGCGCGCTCCAAACATCTCCGTGAGGCACAGATCCTCATACGACTGGAGGGCGCATGAGGATCTATTCCTCCTGGAGATGCGCGCATGTTTGTGTGTGTGAGAGAAAGAGACGCATGTTTGTGTGTGTGAGAGAAAGAGAGCCGCGCGCGCGAGAGAGAATGACGTCATATTTAAAGTATTATGTCAGTGTCTGCGTGGTTTTTCGTTACCGCCACTGTCTGACTTTCTCCAGAAGTAAAGTTTTTTTTTTAGTGTTTTAATTCTTTTCTGAAATGAATTAATTTTTACTAAAGAAGTTGAAAGGATACAAAGTTGGCTAACGGACTCATCCAATGTCTTTCTCCAAACTAGCTATATGCAAAAGTTCAAGTAAATATGACAAAAATTACGGACTCTAATCTGGGTCAACCGACGGTTGTTTATGTCTTCAATGAGACATTCAATTACAATATGCTCGTTGGCTCTCTTAGCCACCCACTTAAGAAAGTATTTCGCCAAGTTTCAAGCTTGTGTGCACAGAAATATTGGAGGTTCTCTTGTTTACATACATACGCGCACACATACAAACGCACATACATACGCACATACGGCTCTTCGCGCCAAATGTACGTTCAGCAGCGAGGTTAGCGTAACTAGACATGACGTAATTTTAATCTTGTTACTTCAATTGTTAGAAGTTTAGGCCTGCCCGCCTTTGACATCATGGACATGCTATTAAATTCGCCACACCGCGACCCGTCCTAAAAAGTCCCTTCTAAAAATAGAAGGGACTTAAAAAAACGTTCTTGGGCCACTGATGGGCAACGACGAAATTGACATCCGATATCCAAATTCGGATCAAATACTGATCAAGGCTGAAATACGTAGGCACATCAATCAATGCACAGGACTGTTTATTAACCCCTTTGTCCACGCGGTCATCGGTACTGTAAACCGCATGTACCGCATGCACAAGGGGATTAACGAAGACGTCATTGGGGAACCACGACGATGAGGGACAACACAGCTCTCACACACCGCACATTGTGCGTAATCGGTCAGTCGCCGATAGGGTGTGGTGTTTTGAAAATGCTTGATCTGTCTAAAGCTGGTGTCAAAGCACGTGTTAGAGGGTTCTTCATAACAGACCATTTATTAAACACATCAGAAATGGCTTTGCAAGGAAAGCGATACTGCATTCTATTGAAAATATTGTTTTATATTCATAATGGTGCATAAAAAGGAAAATATCTAATTGTGTAGACACGTGCACAAAAAGCACAATTCTGTCAAAAGTTTATATGAAAATATTGAAGTTTAAGAAAATGTTAATATCTGTGAAACAATACTTAGTAATAAAGAAAAAAAAAACCTCAGAATTCCGTGAAAAAAAACAACAACACAAAAAACAAAAAATTAATAAAAAGTAATCAGCGCTATATATAAAAAAGAAAAGATAGGCTAACCTAAAACAAAACAAACAAACAAACAAACAAAAACAACAACAGGGGGTGGTGGGGAGGGGGGGGGAGGACTGAGGAGGCAATGAACAACATACGGCAACCCACCTTTTGTCCTGTAGCAAGAGGGCGAGGTGGGGGGAGGGGGAGGGGGTCTCATCAGGATTTATGACTCTTCTTAGTCGTGTGTTGTTTATGTTCTTTATGGTCGCATTTTATTTATGTTTTTTTTTCTCGCAAATGTCGGTCAGTGTGCGGTGGTTTCACTGAGACGCGAAATCCGTGACCACTGGCAGCGAAGGGGTTAACAAATACTTCAGACGTGAAAGCAATCCGCGACCACTAGCAGCAAAGACGTTAACTCATTCAGCCCTGACGCACTACAACAGGAGATGGGTCGACCATTATAAATTCAAGGGTAGGGCCAGATTAGCTTGGCGCCTGTCGGCGCCAAGCTAATCTGGCCCTATCCTTGAATTATCATGGTCGACCCATCTCCTGCAACAGGTGCATAGTCGTTAGATGACGCCTCTACAGTTTGGGAAAGACGTACGTCTGGCTGAATGAGTTAAGATATGACGAATAAATCATTCGTTCAGTGACTGCACAGGTGAGAGCGGACAGCCGCAAACTTTCACCCGAAAGAAAACCTGTCCGCCTCAGTTACACGTGATGCACGGACGCTACTTAGTCCCAGATTGGCCCGCCCATGTTTTCAGACCGCGAAAAACGCGCTTGCTAATTTCATGTCAGACTTGCAGTATTAAACACCACATCCTCACCGCGTGAGATGCACAGACTTAAAAGTGTGCTGAAAATACATATTAATGATGTGCAATTAATACCATTTGCGTTTGCTCAGGTGTTTGCCCCTGACTTCATCTAATTTCACTGGAAATCTGTAGGAGGAATAGAGACCCAAGGGACACCACAGGTGCAAGAGGCATAGATCCTGTTGATCGCTTGAAGATGCATGGGATCATGATGATCTATGCCTCTTGTGGACTCCATTTCAGTTATGTCATAAGAAAAACACACTTGCAAATTGGTGCAATCAGAGTGCAAGAGATTGTTGTGAACGTCTTGTTTATTTGATCGCCAGTGGGAGGCGGCCTATATAGATCCTCATGGTCCTCTGCATGTACAGGAGCTTATGAAGATATACCTCTCTTGCTGGATGCAAATTGGTGCAGTTTTCTCATTAACCAGGCGGTGAACCAGAAGCCTTCGACTCTTTTGAGCGGATGGTTAAGTTTCTTATTCGATACTTGACTAATCAGTGTCACTGATAAAAACGTTAAATCAGGACTCATTACAACAATTTGAAGTCTCTCTCTCTCTGGTTGGTATGTGTGTGTGCGCGCGCGTGTGTGTGTGTGTGCTCGTGTTTGTTTGTGTGTGTGGGTGCATGTGTGTGCGGCGTGCGTGTGTGCATGTGTGTGTGATAAGTGTTATTATTTTTCCTGTATGTAATGATGCTATTGGGTTTTGTATGTAAATATATATATTTTAGTTTCCTCTATTTTATGCTGTAGATGTTAGCAACTGCAAGTTTGTAAAATGACGATCTGTTTTCTGTCAAAACTTTTTACCGTTGAAATAAACTTTCATCATCATCACCATCATCATCATCATCATCATCATCATCATCATCATCTCTCTGCCTCTAGTAGTGATACACGCTAGCTGAGCTCTAAAATTTAAACTTTTCAGTCACACGCATCACAAATGTGCCACTACTAGTAAGATAGACGTCTGCACCATACAATGACTTTCACAAGACTGTACACCATGTCCGGAGAATAGTCAAACACAGAAAAGGTTCAGGAATCCCACGCGAAAAAAAAAAGTCCCCTGACGGCTGCTCTTCCAGACGGTTCTATTCTATTGTGTCACTGCGGCCTTTTGCTCACCAATTTGTCGGGCATTTTGTTGTTGTTGACCAAACGAAACCAGGAATAGCGAGATTACGCATTGACATGTGGCGGACAAACCGGAGCAAGGAGATAACACACAGACATGCGGCGGAGAACGACCGGAGCAGCGAGATAACGCAGTGACCTTGTGCTGGAGGACAACTGGAGCATCCAGATAAAGCACTGCTCTCTGGCGGAGAACACAGACCACATGCAGATAATTATCGGTTTTTTTTTTTTTTTTTTTTTTTTTTTTTTTTTGGGGGGGGGGGGGGGGAGCCACAGCGTCTGTTTGAGTTTAGGAATGCTTATGAAGCTGTTCTGGAAGAAACGTAGACGTCCACAGACCTTCGGAAAATTCGTACTCAGCAGGGGTTTATGAGTAAATGTGCCTCCTCCTGAAGGAAACGTTTTACTGTAGCGCCTACTCAGTCCGTATGCAAAGATCCCATCCGCAGCAGGCCTTACGGAAGTATCCTCTTAATAGGCCGTTCATGGGAATATGTACCTCTTATTGGTAGACATCTGCACCAATTTACTTACATTTGTACTTGTTAAGAAAGCGCAAATCTTCGTGGTACAACACACTGAGTCCAGATGTAAACTCCCAAAATGGGAGCTGTCCTCTAAAGACTGGTAGTATTTCCGGAGACAGTTCGACCATGACAGTTCAAGGGTGGTGTCAGAACAGCTTGGCGCCTACAGGCGCCAAGCTGTTCTGGCACCACCCTTGAACTTGTGACTAGATCATGGTCGAACTGTCTCCGAAAATACGCGCCAACTGTTCTGGCACTACGTTTGAACTACATGGTCGGTCCACAATCTTGTTGCACCAGTGTCTCTGAGCTGAATAGGTTAACTCAGTCATTCGAGGCGCGCCGCATCAGAACAGGCGGTATAAAGCCGCGAGTTCGAATGGATCGCGGAGCCTAGAATGGGTTAGGTCAAGTGAATCATGTGGCGGAGAACATTGACCAGTTCTAGTGATGAACCCCGAACAGCAGGCGCACAGGTGTAGCTGACAAAGCGGCGTATCTGTGTGGCCAGATACAAGCGTAACGCCGATAACTTCCTCGCTCTGAGGCTATAAACCATCCCAGTTGCCACAAAACAGGAGGCATACATTCTCATAGCACCTGCAGGGGCCCATGAAAATCTATGCCTCTTGCAGAAGTAAGTTGACAGAGGAAAGACTTATGGGATGTGGACTAAACAAACTACCGACAGTTTGTGTAAATAAGACAGCATACAGATTGATGTAAATCAACAAGTCTCATGAGCCTTATGCAGCTGCCGGGGCTCATGAGGATCTATGCCTCTTGGAGACGAAAGTCAACAGAGGGAGGATTTGTGCAAAGTGGACTGAACAAATTGCTGGCCGGCAGTTGGTGTACATAGACAATGCACCGACTGATGGTAAGGGCCTGTTTGGAAAAGATGAAAACAAACCCACCACTGATATAAATCACGGAGGAAGTTAAGTTGACTCAAAGGGTAGAGTTCGCCCACTTCATTTTTTAATCATTTTATAACATCCAGAATTTGTACATATGGTCTGTAAATAATATAACCAGTAAATTTCCATTCTTTACACACCCTGAAGGTGCGGATAACGTAAGGAAAGAAATTCATTTTTTTATATTAAAAATACAAAAATAACACGAAACAGACACAAACTCCGTCTGCAAAAGGCCTAGATCCTCGAGATCTCCAGCAGGCTGTGGGAGCTTGTGAATATCTTGGATTCCTGCCGGTCAGATTTACGTATGATCCATCGAAATTCAAGTATAGTTCTCAAGCGTCGTTCATTGTAAACAACAACAACAACAACAACAACAACAACAACAACAACAACAACAACACACACACACACACACACACACACACACACACACACACATACACACACACACACACACACACACACACACAAAAACAACCCAAACGCTTCAAGTACAACGGTGTAACGTACTCTTTCCGAAAAGTTAGAAAACTGTTTTGAACTTGATTTTCGAAAGGGCTTTTCTTTGTTTTTGTTCTTTTCCCCGAACCTTTTTACACGCAATGCAGTCACCTTTTTTTTTTTCTAGATTTATGCAAAGAACACGGATTTAAAAACCCATCCTCCTAAGCCCGCTCGGCTCAGGAGTTTTAATTTGTGTGTGTGTGTGTGTGTGTGTGTGTGTATGTGTGTGTGTGTGCGCGTGTGTGTGTAAAAAAGACCTGTTGCGGTAGGATGAATACTGTCATTCTCCCGGCAGTTAAGCCGATTAATTCACACATATGTATGGTCTGGATCTGGGAGGGTTATCTGCATGCTGGTCTCCCAGTGTGCAAAGGCCATCGGACAGATGTCGGCCGCCATTGGTCCGCGCACGGCCGTGCGCGGGCCAACGGCGGCCGACGTCGTCCCGATGGCCTTTGCGCTTGGGCTGTGATTTCAGACCTTACGGCCTTATTGTACCTCTCAGCGCGCGGCTGTACGTGTCCATTGCTGTTTCGGATGGGGTTGAGACAATTCTGATGAGCTTATATTGATCAGCGTCATCGTCTTTGCCAGCACGCAGATTGATCATGAATGAAGCACAAGGAGTCGATGGCGGAAATCGATTAGAAAAGCGCTTCTCAACAGCAGCTTGTTTTACTTCATTTGCAAACTTAACCCCTTCACCGACAGCAGAGGCAGATTGTGTTTCTAAAATCTGTGTTAATTCGACGCCAAAGAGTCCCATGCGTTCACGGAAGACGAACACAAAGTGGTGTCAGCAAGAGGCACAGATCCTCATGAGCCCCAGCAACTGCACCTGAAATCATAATTCACTTGGTTCGCCAAAACAAAGATCGCGAACGTTTGATAAGCCAAAATGACTGAACGCGAAAACATCGACATTCTTAGACAAGCAAGTACCAGAGGAATGACGAGTCCCACTGTTGTTATTGACTTATTCATGCCCTACTGACGCGTCATTTTTCTAAATTGTAATATAAGCCCAATTGTAAAGGTTAAGTGTCTGAAAGCCCCACCCCATAAAAACACACATTGCTACAGAAACGCCAACAAGAAAACCAACAACTGACTCGGCCCTGGGAGAGGATGGACCTTCAGCTGGAGGATTTATGACGCGGGGTGGTGAAAGCCGAAAGGAAGCCACTCAGCAGACTACCATCCTTTCGACCAGGGCAACCATCAACATCGGAACATGGAATGTGAAGACCATGTACGAAGCAGGGAAAACAGCTCAGGTGGCAGTGGAGATGAGGAACTACCGTCTCGACGTCCTTGGCATCAGTGAGGCCAGATGGACGGGCAGCGGACAGAAGAGACTGACCACAGGAGAGAGGCTGCTGTTTTCCGGCCATGAGGAGGACAATGCACCACACACAGAGGGAGTGGCTCTCATGCTCTCCAAAACTGCGCAGAGTGCTCTCATCGGGTGGGAAGCCCATGGCCCACGCATCATCACAGCCTCGTTCAGAACACAGCAGAAGAGGATTAGCATGAACATCATCCAGTGCTATGCCCCAACCAACGACAGCGATGACGAGACCAAAGACCAGTTTTATAACAGACTGCAGACCATCGTTGGAACCCTCTCTAGAAGAGATTTCAACATCATCATGGGCGATTTCAACGCCAAGGTCGGCAGCGATAACAGGGGCTTCGAGGAGGTTATGGGGCAGCAGGGTTTTGGAGTAATGAACGATAACGGAGATAGATTTGCAGACCTATGCGCCATAAGCAACCTTGTCATAGGCGGCACAGTCTTCCCGCACAAGCGCATCCACAAGGCGACATGGGTATCACCGGACCATTTAACCGAGAATCAGATCGACCACGTGTGCATCTCGAGAAAGTTCCGAAGATCTCTCCAGGACGTCCGAGCGAAGAGAGGAGCCGACGTTGCTTCAGACCACCACCTGGTTGTTGCCAGAATGAAACTGAAGCTGAAGAGGAACTGGACCGGCGAGACCTGTCAGCGCCAGAGGTTCAACACTACGCTGCTGAAAGATTCAGGCAAGCATGAGGAGTACAGACTCGCCCTCTCCAACAGGTTCCAGGTTCTCCAAGAGCTTCTGGACGAAGGAACCATTGACGAGCAGTGGAGAGGGGTGAGAGACGCAGTAACTGCAGCATGCAAGGAGGTGTTGGGCTACAGGAAGCACACTCACAAAGAGTGGATAACACCAATGACACTCGAGAAAGTAGTAGATAGAAAGAAGAAGAAAGCAGAAGTAAACAACAGCCGCACAAGAACAGAGAAGGCCCGCGCTCAGGAGGCATACACAACAGCCAACAAAATAGTAAAGAATAGCATCAAGGCAGACAAGAGAAATTTTGTAGAGTCACTGGCACAAGAAGCAGAGGAGGCAGCCCGACATGGAAACATGAGAGAGCTCTACAACACCACAAAAAAGCTTTCAGGGAAGTTTGTCAAGCCAGAGAGGCCAGTAAAGGATAAACAGGGAAGAGCCATCCAAGGAGAGGAGGGACAGAAGAACAGATGGAAGGAGCACTTTGAGGAGCTCTTAAATAGACCAGCTCCACAAGACCCACCAGACATTCAGGTAGCCGAGAGAGACTTGCCGATAGACTGTAGCGAGCCCACCAAGGAGGAGATCCGGAAAGCCATCAAACAGCTCAAGTCGGGCAAGGCAGCCGGACCCGACAGTATACCGGCAGAAGCGCTAAAGGCGGATACTGAAACCACAATCGAGATGCTCCACCCCCTCTTCAGGAAACCCCACCCGGGTCTGCCCTGGGGGACTTGGATGGGGTTAGGTATTTTTTAGTTCCCAGGGTCACCCTGGTCAGCCCCACAGGGTGGGTTTTTCTCTCTATTCTGGGGCATGTGTTTCTGTCTACCCTTTGTCCATTCACCTGTATTTGCCTTTTTAAAACTCTCCCTACTGTCTGCACTGCCTGTAGCTCTTGATATTGGATGTGTGTTGCTAGATGGTCTTAGCTTTATTTAGGCCCCATGTGTTAGGTTTATTTAACGTATTTGACCGGTTGGCGACATACATTCAATGTTCTGTTTAGTTGTTTTTTTTTTACAAGCAGTGCAGGCACGTCCTGAGAAAGCCTTGTTGCTGTTGGGACGTTAAGCAATGTACAATCAAACCCTCTTCAGGAAAATCTGGCAGAGAGAACAAGTGCCAGCAGAGTGGAAGGAGGGTTACCTGGTCAAGCTGCCAAAAAATGGAGACCTCAGCAACTGTGCCAACTATAGAGGAATCACCCTACTGTCTGTCCCAGGCAAGGTCTTCAGCAGGATCCTACTCAACAGGATGAAGAACACAGTGGACCCCCAACTTCGAGATCAACAGGCGGGCTTTCGCAAGGACCGATCATGCACTGACCAGATCGCCACGCTGCGAATCATCCTGGAACAGTCGCTAGAGTGGAACTCGTCCCTCTACATCAACTTCCTTGATTACGAGAAGGCCTTCGACAGCGTCAACAGAGCCACCTTGTGGAAGTTGCTGAGACACTATGGAGTACCTGAAAAGCTCACCAACATCATCAGGAACTCCTACGAGGGACTGACCTGCAGAGTGATCTGTGGAAACCAGCTCACACACGCCTTCCAAGTCCGGACAGGGGTGAGACAGGGGTGTTTGCTGTCACCGTTCCTGTTCCTTCTGGCCATCGACTGGGTCATGACGACATCCACAGCACAGAAGCGAAATGGCATCCAATGGACACTTTGGACCCAACTGGACGACCTGGACTTTGCAGATGACCTAGCCCTGCTCTCGCACACCCAACAACAGATGCAAGAAAAGACAAACGCAGTGGCAGTGAACTCCGCAAGGCTAGGCCTGAACATCCACCGTGGAAAGAGCAAGGTGCTGAAAGTCAACGCTGCCAGTGGAACGCCCATCACACTGGAAGGCGAGGCGCTAGAAGAGGTGGAGAGCTTCACCTACCTCGGCAGCATAGTCGACAAGAAGGGGGGGACGGATGCTGACGTGAAGACCAGGATAGGCAAGGCCAGGGCAGCATTTCTCCAGCTAAAGAACGTCTGGACTTCAAGAGATCTGTCAGTCAACACCAAGATCCGACTGTTCAACACCAATGTGAAACCAGTACTCCTCTATGGAGCAGAGACCTGGAGGACCACAGTGTTGACCACCAAGAAAATACAGACGTTCATCAACAACAGTCTGAGAAGGCTCCTCGGGATACGCTGGCCGGACAAAATGAGCAACGAGGAATTGTGGCAGCGGACAAAGCAGAAGCCTGCAGAAGTGGAGCTTCAACAACGCCGCTGGAGATGGATAGGTCACACACTAAGCAAGCCAGCAACCAACACCACAAAGCAAGCCCTAAGATGGAACCCACAGGGAAAAAGGAAGAGAGGTCGGCCACGAAACACCTGGCGACGTGACCTGGAGACAGATGCCAAGAAGATGGGCCACACCTGGGGACAGCTGGAGAGACTCGCCCAGGACAGAGACAGCTGGAGGGACCTTGTCGGCGGCCTATGCCCCAGGGGGGGTGATGGGCGTAAGTAAGTAAGTAGTAAGTAAGTGTCTGAAAGACTGACAATCAAAATAGTGGACCGCGTCTTATGAAAATTGGAATCATGGTAATGAGGTCAGTTCAGACCTCTTGAGTTTCCTCGGTATCTTTTCCCGCTTTAGGAAGGATGTGAGGTATTCCGTTAATGATTAAACTGTCGTGCGGGAATAGTCAATCTGATCAATCGCTTACATATAAGAACAGTAAATTTGACCAATCGCTTACAATTAGAAGAGTCAATTTGACGAATTGCTTACAATTAGAACGGCCAATTGGACCAATCGCTTACATCTAGAAACACTTAAAACTGGAAACGTCAATTTGACAAATCGCTTACAACTAGAACAGCCAGTCTGACCAATCGTTTACAGCTAGAACAGCCAATTTGACCAATAGCTTACAACTACTGATAACAGTCAGTCTGACCAATCGCTTACAACTAGAACAGCCAATCTGACCAATCGCTTACAACTTCAATCTGGACAATTGCGTACGACTTAAACAATTGAGGTGGTTCGAGACAATCTCGGATCGAGAGCTACTGTAATGACATGATATGATGAAATTTGAAGGATAATAGACAGAAGGTGGGCTGCGAATGATACTGAACATCGAAGTTTGCACACCAAAATGAACAAAACATCCGCCTGACACCACCCACTCCTTCAGTTCTCACAAACAAACGATAAAAACCTCCCACATATCACTCGTATTTCCCTAATCTCTCGCAAAGAAAAACGGAAAACACAATAAAACGCGCTGGTCTGTGATTTTGAACCTTACGGCTAAAAGCCGTAAGGTCCAAAATCACAGGCCAGCGCATGGATGAATTATGCACGCGCGTGCCAATAAATACGCGTGCGGTTTGCGCGGAAGAATTCATCAAGGCGAGTTACTCGACAAACAGAGCTTGCGCCCGAACCAAACAGTCGTCAATACGTAAGTTGGGCTCTATGGGCAGAGTTCGATCGTTTATGTCGGTTTGTATTACTCTCAGTTAGTTAAGCCCGTGGGAGCAAAGTTCGAACATTTTTGTCGGTTATTTTACACGCTGGGTTTATGCACAAAGAACAATCAATCTTGTGTAATCTGTCAAGTGACAACGACACAGCCTAGCACTCTTCTGGATGAATATTAGTAGAATAATGGAATATTCCGGAAGTTTTGCTCACAAGTGCGTAGGCTTGTTTCAACACTACATTAAGCACAGATATAGAAGTGCAAAACCTTAGCCATTAATAATGGTACGTTTCCGGAGCCCTCGTGAAACGTACGCCCAATCTCGGGAGAGTTGAACGGCAGAGGTAAAAACCAGTTGTATATCAGCGTGGTAAACTGTGGTTTAAGAAAACTTACAGTATGAAAAGCTATTGGCGATGACATGAAACAAAAAAGACCCCCCCCCCTTAAACCCTCCCAAAACAAACAAACAAAAAAACCAAAACAACACCCCCAAATTAAAACCCCCCAAAACCCCCCCCCCCCAAAAAAAAACAAAACAAAACCCCAAACAAAAACAAAACCAACAACAACAAGAAAACCAACAACAAAAAACAACAACCAACAACACCACCAACAAAACAAAAACAAACACACAAACAACTGAACAAACAAACAAACAAACAACAACAAACAAACAACACCATCAATAAACCGATCAACCAGCTCGCCCAACCAACCGACAAACAAAGAAAGACAATAAAACCATCATCAACAACTTGCAACCCCGATCCAGTTCAATGGTAAACTGTAAAAACAAAACAAAACAATTGCGGCAGAGTGCGTGTTGGTAGCGGTTTTAGTCGCGATGATTCCTACTGGAATTACCGGACCAAAAACCGCTGTTGACACGCAAAGGGCTAAAAACTCTGGGTGTGAAATGCCATTGGTGAAAACAAAGCAAAAACCAACCCCTTGAGCGTAGCACTAGATTGACTGATTCTCAGCGAGGAAAACGTACTTTGGGCCGACTCAGCCTACGTCAGTGCGCGGGCCAGCTAAGGCTGACGTCAGCCCAAAGTTCGTTTCACACCGGGTTGTTTGAGATATCCGCGCGCAATGGACAGCACCCAAAGCAGAGTTAAAGACTTGAAGGGCATTGCCGGGCAAAATGCGGCATTGACACGCATGCAATCAGGAATTATTCATAATATTTGACATTTCTTGCGGTCGCTGTATTTGTTTAGCACATTGATTTGGCTTTTGTCTGTGTTTTTGGGTGCAGCTTTGGCGGTTAGAAGTGCACGCACACCGGTTGTCACCCTCGATTCGCTACCGCTCCGCTTGTGGAGTGCACGATGTCTGCCTGCTTGATTAATTAGTTGGTCTAGTCGTGGGTTGGAAGACAGACTGACTGTCGATCTCAAGGAGTGGATTGTTACAAAGCACATTACAAAAATATTGCACGCGGACGATACGTGCCTAAGTGTCTGAAACATTCAGTGTTAAAGAGTGAAGCATTCTTACAGAAATCACCTCAACAAAACGCGATACCGACATTCGAAGGGTTAACGATCACTTCCCGAACCCCACATTTCTGACCCACTGATTTTCAGTGTTGCGTTCTAGGCGTACGTCATCAAAGTAGGTGGTCATAATGACGTCATCAAAGTTGGTGTTCATTATGACGTCATCAAAGTTGGTGCACACATCATTGCTTTATGCTGTTTCATTTAGAATACCATACTGAAGTAGAACAGTTTGAACGACAAAATTGCCTCCCATAACTCTAACCCTAACCCTTGACATTCAAACTTAAGAGAGCGGATTCCGTCTCGCACAAAAGGATGGGTCTGCCTCTTATTACTATGTACGTATTACCTTACTCTGCTTCACGCGATGTAATGGAAAAACTGAAGCCTTCCTGACAATGTGACACTGGTGATCTCCATACAATTTGCTTCCCTGTGTGGTTAGAGTTCCATTGTGGAGGCTGGATATATATGGATATATATATACCACACCACCGCATACAATCGGCTGGAGATATAGGCAATTGGATGCATGGCTCCACTGGGAGTATGGGTGTTGTTCTACAGGAAACTAAGCGCCCTGTGGGAGTAAGATCGATTGAGTTACACTACAAGATATATTGGCTTTTTACCCCTCCTCTGGTGATTCTCAGATGGCCGTCAAGATGCGCTTTTGCTAAAAAATCCGACTACTCGCAAGAGGCACAGATCCTAATGAGCCCCCGCAACGCAGCTGCGGGGGCTCATGAGGATCTATGCCTCTTGCATGTACTAGGGTCTATGCCTCTTGCACCTTTTCGTCGGACATCTGTTGATGGGCTTCATGTGGATTTCTGGACTTCATTAGCGTTCTCCCAGAAAAGACGATCAGGTTTTTGCGAGCTCGCACAATTAAAGCTGGGGTTCACAAGGAGGTCTTTGTTCGCGCTGATTGCATGAACTCACACACTTGTGTGCGTTTGCAGAGGGCGACCGGGTTCCCAATCTGTGCAATATTGCGCGGATGACTCATTGACCCCTTCAGTGCCAGGGGACGCAGAATGCGATTTTAAAATCATTCTAAATTCAACGTCAAAGAACCCTATCTGTCCAAGGAACATGGATACTACAAAGCGGTTTCAGCAAGAGGCATAGATCCTCATGAGACCCCAACAAATGCGGGGACTCATGACGATCTATATCTCTTGCAGTTTCGTGTTTGTTTTTTTCACTTCATTTTTCTCGGCAGTAGAATGGTTTTTGATCGGAATCGTACAGAAACAATGAGTTCGCTAAAATAAGATTTTTCATGACAACAGCTTACGCTATCTGAATAGGGAGAGAACAACTTAGTGTCACCTTAGTCTAAGTAACACTGGTATAAATGGTGATGTGGGCTTATGAAGATCTATGCCTTTTATCCATACTTATAACACAGACGTTAATGTTGACGTGGCCTATTAAAGAATGTACGTCCGTTGTATATATGTATGGACATTTATATTCTGGGGCAGTCCTGTTGGTTCATCCACTGGATTTCATTAGCATCTAGAGTCCTATGGATGAGCGTGGAGATGGATTAACCCATACACTGCCGGGGCACCTACCAAAATGCAAGAGGCATAGATTCTCATGAGCCCCCGCAGACGCGGGGGCTCATGAGAATCCGTGCCTCTTGCTGACCACATCCATGTCCGTGTGCCTCTTTGATAGGCGAGATTCTCAAGCAGCGATCGAGTCTGGAATAGTTCTTTAGACAACATCACTTCCCTTATAACGCTGTATTCGGTGAGTCCATTTAAGCGAAAAGTGAGGCTCTCATTTTTATACATTGCCAATGAATATATATCTTTTCACAAAAATGAAAAATAAAACAATAGAAAGCGAGATTTTCAATGTAAGACATTGACATTAAAAACGCCTCTTTTGACACACCGGCATACACACGCAATATTATCTGGCCTACTGGACTTTGTGCTGATTTAATGATGATGATGATGATGATGATATTGATGATGACTGGACACTTCTTGAGCGTTGAAAACATGTTTTGCCTGCTCGTAGCGCTGTCAGTGGAGACCGGGTTGGGAGTTACAAATACGTCTGGCAGAGAAAGTGTTCATTAAGATGGGCATGAACAGGCATGCGATTTCTGGATCTGACAAACAGGACTGATACACAATTCACACGTACCGTGTGTACACACAGCTCCCACCGCAGCAAGCAAAGGCCATCGGGCCGACATCGGCCACTGTTGGCCCGCGCACAGCTGTGCGCGGGCCAACAGCGGGTGACGTCGGCCCGATGACCTTTTGCGCGCTGGGTCCCGAGAACGTGCTGACCTAAAAGGAAAGATTTCTTACGTTCGGATGCGATTATACGCACACGTAGGCCTATTATCATTCACGAATAAATTTCAAAGTTTCAGCCTACGCAACACGCACGCAGACATACATACACGAACACACACACACACACACACACACACACACACACACACACACACACACACACACACACACACACACACACACACACACACACACACACACACACACACACACGGAAGTACGGACGTCAGCTCGCCAGCACACACCCGCACACACACAGGCACACACGCACCCCCCCCCCCCCACACACACACACACACATACGCACGCGCGCGCGAGCTCGCGCGGGCTGCTTGTGCCACTGGGCTAATGGATGAGCAACCTAAATACGAGGGCACCAGATTAATCATTGAAGACTGTAAAACACACTAATGGCTAATTCGATGGTAGACTTATCCCGTGTTGACTGCCTCATTCTGAGGATGCAGGGCGTTGGGGGGATGGTCTAGAGAAATGTTAACAAGAGGCATAGATTATCATGAACCCCTTGCGGCTGAACCCCTATACAATCTGTGCTTCTTGGCGATGAAACAGAATTGCACAGGGACTGAATCTGAAATCTAGTCCGGATCACGTAAAGTGCATTCTGTGGGCGAAAACATTTTTCTAAGCTGAGCATCGGCAGTTAAGATTACGTATCGCACTTAAATAGGAAGGAAAAGCAAAAGAAACGAGAGAGAGAGAGAGAGAGAGAGAGAGAGAGAGAGAGAGAGAGAGAGAGAGAGAGAGAGAGAGAGAGAGAGAGAGAGAGAGAGAGAGAGAGAGAGAGAGAGAGAGAGAGAAACAATCTTCTTTACACCACCCCCTACAAACAAAGCAAGTAAAAAACCACAAGAAAAGAAACAAACCACAAAAAAACAAAAAACAAACATAAACACAACAACAAACAAAGAAAAAACAACAACAACGGACAAACAAAAATGAAAGAAAGAAACAAACACACAAAAGGGGGTCGGGGGTTCTTTCTCCGGGTACTCCGGTTCTTCCACCCCCCACACTTTGGTACCGGTCTCAGGCCACTTTACAAATTTCAAATACAAGCGATCAAAAATCTCTGTAACTTCAGTAGCTGACTGGCCCTTCGTTTGTCTTGTCAGTTTGTCTTAAATGGCGTAAATCCGTGTTTCGTGAGTGTGTGTGTTGGGTTTCAGGCGCGGCGCTTTGAGTCGATTTCCCAAAAATTGAGAAAAAGCGCCTATATAATAACGGTATTATTATTATTATTATTAAAAGCAAAAAAAAAAAAAAAAAAAAACAAAAAAAAAAAAAAAAAAAAAAACAAAAAAAAAAAACGCGACAAAAAACAAACAAATAAAAACCCAAAACAACAAAAATCAAACAAATTTATTTTGTAAATTTGACAAAATCTATAAATGAATGAATAATGAACAAATGAATGAAGGAATAAATGAATATAGAAGAATGAAATTAAAACCCTGACACATAAAGAAAAGAAATCAGGGTGTCTTAGAGTGAAATTTCTTTATCTTGTCGGATGAATGAAGCCTCATCTTGTTGGATAAAGCGGAGTGAAGTTTGAAGCTTAGACTTCCTTCATTTTGGCCATAACCTGCAAGTAGCACTGATATTGTAGGTCTGTGTGTAACTAGACCGGCTTAGCTTGAACTGACTAATTTATTTAATTGTGTCGGTGTAACATCATGCCAAGCCACCAACTCTCAGGGGAAAGTGGATCAGGTTAACAGGCTGGGAAGTACAAGAGGCATAGACCCTCATGAGCCCCAGCAGTCGCGGGGTCCCATGAGGGTCTACGCCTCTTGCCGGCCACATTTATAGCCGTGTTTGACTTACAGGTTGGTGATCTGGCTTTGAATCTACTCTGGCATCGGGGAAGCCGCATGTGGTTGCTGGCAGCCAAAGACGGCTTAATTGTATCAGTACAATTCTTGGAGGTTTGGATCGCTGCCCATCCGCGCGGTCAGGTTAACCTCTTCACGGCCAAGCAAGGGTGAACGCGATTCAACTACTGCAAGAGACGTAGATCCTCATGAGCCCCTCCGCATTTGCCGGGGGCGAGGGGGTCGGGGGAGGACCCACGAGGATCTATGCCTCTTGCTGACATCACTTTATATCCACGATTGTTGTTGTCGGGTTTTTTGGTGTGTGTGTTTTTATTGTGGTTTTCTTTTTTTTTGGGGGTGGGGGGTGGGGGGGGGGGGGTGGGTGGGAGGGGGGGGGGGGGAGGGGTGATGCGGGGTGATTTAGGGGGGCCGGATTTAGGATCTAATAAAGCATTAGATTAACAAAATGTTTTCAGGAACACAATCTACGTCCACTAGCAGTGAAAGGGGTGAGGCTAGTACCACAACAATAGCCGCAAAATTATTTCGGTCAGTAAGGAGAGCAAGGAGATAGTGTCTGATACACTGAACCAACTTGCCAAGAGTCATAGAGCTTCATGTGCCATATTCCGCTTACCGTTAACATAGGTACATTGCAACTGCGGAGGCGCATGAGAATATAGACCAGCTGGCTGGTTTAGCGACTTTTACTCATTAAGCGGCCCTGATGCACAAGGCAAAGAAACAGATCAACCATGATAGTTCGAGGGTGGTGCCAGGACAGCTCGGCGCCTGTAGGCGCCGAGCTATCCTGGCACCGCCCTTGATCTATTATGGTCGATCATCTTCTGAATTTGATTGTAGACTTCAGAGGACAACTTAGGGCTTACTGGGTATAAAGTACCATGCATTAAGCGTAAATCTTAAGACAACTATATCAGCACCATTTGCGTTCATAATGCGGCCTCGCCCACACACATACTGAACTTCTACGCAGCTAAACCACGCCGGTAATCACACTTGTTTATTCTGCGCAGCCATCAGGGCATCAATCTACTTTTTATTTTTTTTGCGCTGTAGTTATGGATCAGTGCGGTCATTGTCCACAAGTGTTGGACTGGACAGCTCCAGCTATGGTTCATTTGAGCACAAGAGACTGCGTCAACAATGACCATACTTAGAGCTGTGCTTTGTGTTTTAGGCGTCTGTTGCAGACGCGTTCATAACGGCTACGGCGGTAGTGCGCTGTTCAGTACAACGTCTTGTTAACCCTTATCATTCGGAATATACCAGTGGGTGAAATAAGTTTGAATAAAATAGTTCAAGGATAGTGCCAGAATAGCTTAGCTATTCTGGCACCACCCTTGAACGAAAGCCATTGATCTATATCCTTATCTGTAAGTTCTATAATGTAGATTGCATATGGCAGTGCACAAATGTGAATCTTTTAGCCTGGGTTAACTGATTGGAGATGCCGCCTCCGGCGGGACGTGTCCAATGAGTTAAAGTAGTTGCAATAACTGTGCCAGATGAGGGATAGAAATGGTCGATGAGCAAAGTCTGCAAGGTCTGCAAGAGTCATAGATACCCATGCGCCTAAAATCTCCAGCAGATGGAATGGGTATGCTGTGACTGTAGGCTTACAGGCTTATAAGGATCTAGGCCTGTTGTAGATAGAATGGTCTATCAGCAGCGAGGTACTAGACTGATCTCAGTGTTAGTAACGTATTTCTGTGCCAGACGTGGGTCAATGGTCAGTCGGCAAGAGTAACAGATTCTCACGGGTCCCATTTTAATAATACATAGTATTTATATGGCGCATTTCTCATATTTATAATATAACTCAATGCGCAGGACATAGCCGCGAACTGAACCCAACAAGCACGCTCACGTGAATCACACACATTCCCTCACACATTTTCTCTTGTGGATGTGAAATTTGCGAAGCTATAATGGACGATTTCCAGACATCAGAGATAGTGCTAAACTGCCTGTGTTTCGACGAAAACAGTGGACTAAAAGTCCAGACGAACATGTGGTATCGCATGTTTGTCCGGGCTTTTAATCCACAGTTTTCGTCGAAACACGCGCAACTTGGACCAACTTCTCATTTCCAAACAACCTCCATTACAGAGGCTCCTGGCAATCTATGCCTAATGCAGACAGAATGGTCCAACATCTTGTTAAAAAGTACAACGTGCCAGATGATCGAGAAATAGAAATCCTTGTGTGCGATGGTTCATCGGGCTGACGTTGGCCAACGTCGGCCCCATGATCTTTAGCTCACTGGAAGCGGTCGTGTCTTGCGGCTGTAAACTGGGTTGATGGCCGCTTGACCAAGTCCCTGTCTATAAAAAAGAAACCCGTCTAGAGAGGTCCACCCGCGGATCCAGAGCGAGAGCCAAGAGGTTCTAGACCCATCACCCCTAACACAAAGAGGGGGTTCCACGAGCGCTCACAGAAAAGAAAATGTTTTTTTCCGCACCCTCAGCGGAATTAATTTGTTTATTTCAAAGAGAAACAAAGCACCGCACACAATAATTACAGTGAATGAATAAATAAATGAATGTGTGAATGACTGACTAACTGACTGACTGACTGACTGACTGACTGAATGAATGAATGAATGAATCAATCAATGGAAGACGGAATCCATCCATCCATCCATCCATCCATCCATCCATCCATCCATCCATCCATCCATCCACCCACCCACCCACCCAGACTAAACAAACAAAGCCAAGGCTACCTGTTGCCTCATCCACCCACCCCACACCCCCTCCCAATCAGATCTCTGACGGACCCGCCTCTCCTATTTTACTAGTCATCTGTTTTTAAACTCCCCTCCCCTAATCCTAGCTTTCTAGATCCGCCACAGAAAACATTATTTCTTTTCACTCCTCTGCGCCCTCTCGGAAACAAATTCATTTGGGCAATATCCAATGCAGCTCTATTATTACCTCCGCCCAGACAGCCATTTTGTTTCCACAATTTCTTATAGAATGAAAAACACTCTTGGGCGTTACTAATGTAATCTGTATTGTTTGGTCAGCTTTAGTAGTGTGCATGAACGTAGAACGTAGAAAGAAACGCTCGGTCTGTTTTAAGCCCAGATGTCTTAGTCTACTGCTATAGCAGTAGGCTAAGACATCTGGGCTTAGACCAGGTCGAACGCTTCTTTCTACGTCCATACATATTGCTACAGCCGAACGAATAACTGCTGTAGCAGGCATTTTATCTGCTGATTACAGATAGCACCGTTTAATTACGGGTGTGGGTGGGTACAGTAGTCAGCCTTAGTTAGGTGGGATATTGAATCAACAAATTTAGAACCATCTAAAAACGCAGAAGAGACAAATAGGCTATGCAATGTTTAACGTTGAAATGAGATTGCTAAGAACTGAGTTTTAGGTTTTAGAATCATTGAATAAAACCAAATTTGTCAACAGCAAAGCGGTCTTGTCTGTCAGTTTGCTAGCACACCTATCAGATCTCTCGTTTTAGTCCAGGGGAAAACATTTTTTCGTATTTTTAAAACCAATACACAGGACCGGGCTCATGAGAATCTGTCCCTCTTGCAGGTAGAACAGATATAACCTCCGGCAGACTTTTTGTCGCTAACTCGCCAATCAGTTCTCATTTATTCCTGCTTTCTGATGCAGATTGGCTGACTAACGCCACCATGAGTATAATCAGTCCTTCGTCCATCCCTCCTCCTTTTGCAAGAGGCATAGAGCCACATGAGCCCGTGCAGCCACACAGGGGCTCATGAAAACCTATGCCTCTGGTCAAGCGAGATCTTCTGCAGATGTATCTGAAACGGAGGGGGACACTAACGTAGCACTAACGCAAATGATGGTCAAGACTTGTTCCACCTGCGCTGCGTTCCTTACACACGAAACAGATTCACATGAGTCTATGCCTCTTGTCGAACAGGCATATGAGACACTGTACCTCTTGTCCAGCGAGTAGTGCCTTCTAATTGATGGTGTGATTCTGCACCAACTTGACGTCGCAACAAATAATGGCCGCGACTTTTCCCATTTGCGCAGAGTTCTCACCCCTTTTTATTCCGACTGACCTACCTTGCTCTGGGATTCTCGTCACGTACCTGGCAGCTAAACACCGGTAAGCAGCCAATGAAGGGAAAATCAGAGAGGGAATCTGTGTCGATGACGACATACAACGACATAGATTCGCCAGGCAAGCGGCAAAGGTTCTCACAATAGCTATGGAAAGAATACTCGAGGACCTCTGCAAACGGTGCATTAACCCTTTCACCGCCGAAAAAGTGAACACATATGACACTCCGACTGCAAGAGACAGATCCTCATGAGCCCCCGCGGTCGCGGAGCTAATGAGGCTCTATGCCTCTTGCTGAGACTAAGTTGCATCCATGTTTCTTGGACGGTTTTGGCTTTTGGCTGTTGAATGAACAACCGTTTCAGAAACAAAAATGTGCATATAGTGGCAGGGAAGGGGTTAAGCCAGCAAAGGAAAGATCCTATGATGAACCAATGAAGGGGATATGAGAGGGATTCTGTTTCGATGTACACAGATGTAAAATTTTCTAGGCACGAGGCAAAGACGGATCCTCGTGAGCTACGACAAGATTAGGTTTGGCAGTCGCTGACACACGTTTTGATGTCCGCATCGTGTGACAACCCACAATATCGCTTTCATGGTACACGCTGCAACGCGTTCACGATGTGTTCGTACCACGTGACCTGCCATTACGACAGGAGAACGCCACTGATTGGTTGAGAGGTCGATTGTGGCTGGCCTAGTGATGGAAAGAAGAAGAAGAAGAAGAATAAAAAATCGGTTTTGTGTCGGCGAAACAGGTTTCTGCATCATTGCTGACCTTTTGGGCTCTTCTGCAATATTGCTGACACACTTAGTGCAGCCAGCAATAATGTTTTGTGCTAGCGTGTGCCATACGCATTACCGGGGCCTGCGGTCCGGGTTTGTGGTAGCGCGTGCCGAACTTATCTTAGGCATCTCGCACACGATGTACCAGTCCAGTAAGAGACATATCTACATGAGTCAGTGAACAGCAAATCAGAGCGAATCAGTGTCGATGTGTAAAGATGATGACTAGAAAAGCAAGAGCCCGGGGAAAAGATCACCGTGAGTCTACCTATTTAGCCCTGATACATTATAACAGACAATTGACTGGATCAGCCGTGATAGTTCAAGGGTGATACCAGAATAGCTTGGCGCCTACTGACGCCAAGCTATTCTGGCACCGCCCTTTGTTTAAACGCGGAGTGCAAGAAAATAAAGCTTGGCGCATGCTCGTCAACCATGATAGCTAAAGGGTGGTGCCAAAATAGCTTGGCGCCAGTAGGCGCCAAGCTATTCTGGCATCACCCTTGAACTATCACGGTTGGTCCAGTCAATCGTCTGTTATAATGTATCAGGGCTGAATAGGTAGACTCACGGCGCATAGAAGAAGATCGATGATGATTGTTCTAATGCGGTGCGCAAGAATATAAAGCTTGACGCCTGTTCGTAATAATAATAGAATGATGATGACGACGACGACGACGATGATGATGATGGTATGATGATGATAATACAACTTTTTTATATAGCACCTTTCCATGAAATAAGATCTCGGAGCACTTTACAAAGACAACATAAGCCAATGACTGAAAGCATCCACTCGCCATAAATCCACTTCTTAGCGGCACGAGTCTACATAGCATAAATCCACTCGACATAAATTATGTATGATTACATGGCACAAATCCACACACAGTAAACCCACTACCCAGCCGTAGGACTAGAGGATACAGCATAAACCCACTTGACAAAACCCCACTATTTGCGTGAATATATTCGGTATTAATCCATTCAGAATAAATCCACCCCTCAGCAGAGGCTTACGAACGCATAAATCCACTAGACATAAATTGACTCGTCCCAGTAAGCAAAGGATCCTCGGGCCGTTATCGGCTGCAGTGGGCCCGCGCACAGTCTTGCGCGAGCCCGCTGCGTGCGAGGTCGGCCCGAGGACCTTCTCATACTGGTGTACGTCAGATTGCCCAGGCAACTGCCGACGACACGTGCTGAGGCCTGAAAAATCGGCCCCCCTCTCCGGGGGTGGGGGGTGGGTGGGGGGTGGGGGGGGGGGGTAAGGGGGGAGGGACCTTTGCTTACTGGGATAAATTTACGACGTGTTCCAGATATGTATTTGGGTCTGCCGGTCAACCCGCATCTGGGACACAGGGAGAGGACATCCCGAAGTTGTCCCTGGAACACAACGCAAGTCGATGGCGTGATGTGACTGAATGAGACGGGTGAGGATGGGAGGCGGGCACTGAGGAAGGGGCGAAGAATAGGCTCGCGCATCTTCTGTCAATCCCCGAGATCTATTGATCCAGTAAATGACGGACTGACGGAAGATTGGCGTCTGATTACGACACGGCCAGATTGGAGGGCGGATAACGGCACACTGGAAGGATCGCACCGTAGAAGTTTAACGGGAAACCAGATCGGGCACGCTCAACCTGAGAAACACAGATGTAAATGAGTGAAGGTGGCAAGTGGTGTACATCTTCATTGATCTCCTTTAGTCCTCCCTTGTCTAATTTAACTCATTTGAGACGTGTCGCATACGGATACGCGGCTAAAGCCGCGTATCTGTCTGCGGCACGTCTCAAATGATTATTGGAGTAGGTTTACTGGATCAAGCCCCTTTGAGACTTCTGATGTCGATGGTAATGATGAGGATGATGCTGGTGATGAAGATGCTGCTGATGATGACATGTGTGTGTGTGTGTGTGTATGTGTGTGTGTGTGCGTGCATGTGTATGTGGCGTGCGTGTGTGCATGCATGCGTGCGTATGTGTGTGAGTATGTGCGTGTGCGTACGCTCGTGTTTGTATGTGTGTGTGCCTTCATGCGTGCGTGTGCGTGCGCGCGTGCATGCGTGCATGTTGTGTGTGTGCGCGTGCGCTTGCGTGCATGCGTGCTTGTGTGTGTATGTGTGTGCTCCTTAGGACCAAAGCTGTTTCACATCGATGGTCGATAACGGCTTCAGAAATGCTTTATCGGGTGACATAAGCGTGGCAACGTGCTACGGATGACGATAGAAATTACGTCGGTGTATCAACGCAAAACAAACAAACAAACAAACAAACAACACCCCCCCCAAAAAAAAAAAAAAACCAAACAAACAAAAAAACCCAACAACCCCGCTCATACTCCTTCTTACATGTGTGTGTGGAAAGGTGGGAGGGGGAAAGGGGTTGAGTGGAGGTGGGAGGGGAAGGCGTGTTCAGCTGGCTGAAATCACCATCTCCAAATGCTGACTTACTCACCAATCAGTCATAGAATTGCATATCCGAATGTGAGGCTGTGTGTACGTAAGAGTCTGCAAATATGGAAAGGAATGTGCTACTATACGTAACAAGCATTCACGCTTTGGTTTGAGTGTTATCCTAATGTGTTCCGTACTGCACGACCTTGCGGTTATAACTGTTGGACCTTGTTGGATCTAAGCAAGTCGAAAAATATGGAGGTATGGCCGGGGCGCTGTATAACACCTCACTTAATGAACATGCGTCATTACGACACAATGAAACAACTCATTTGAACATTCACTGCCCATTATAGCCAAGTTTTGAGAGGTCACAGCAACGAAACGTAATTCTTGTAGTTTCCAGACAAACTAACTGGGTGTGTGTCTCCGCGATAACCTTTTGCGTACTGGGTTATTGAAAGTGGGGGAAAACTAATCGAAATGACAAACAACACCTCCCCTAATAGCAGGAGCAGCAGCAACAGCAGCAGCAACAGCAACAGCAACAGCAACAACAACAACAAAAACAACGTAATACAATTTCAGACATTCGGGCCGCTCAAAGGTTTTTATTCTTCTTCGGACTGACGGAAGATTCGCGACAGGTACTCCGGCTTTCCTCCCCAAGCAAAACTGATTACATACTTTTTTTTAAAAGCCAGGTAGGTCGGGTGTCGCTGCACCGGGAAAGGCAGCCCAAATTTCCCCTCGTGGGACAATGCTAGTTGTGTAAAAAAAACAACAACAACAGTCAAACAACAAACAACGACAGCAGCAACAACAACGACAACAAAAATGAATAGTGTGTACTCACCAAACAGCTCGACGATCATGCCGAGAGGCATGACAACGATGGAGACGAGGAGGTCGGCAATGGCGAGCGACATCAGGAAGTAGTTGGTCATGTTCTGCAGGCGCCGCTCCCAGCACACGGCCAAACACACCAGCAGGTTGCCCACCACGGAACACGCGATCACCAACAGCAGGCCCAGCACCCCCCAGCGCTTGTAACCCTCAATGTCGTCACCTGCACCCGTCCCCACGTCCACATGCCCCGCCCCGCCCGAGAGGTTGGTGCGGAAGGTGGGGAGCGTGGGGGATAGAGAAGCGTTGTGGAGGTAGAGGAGCACGGTCGACTGGTTGAAGGGGAACTTACTGCTGTAGCCGCCCTCGTAGGTGTAGTCTCCCTGCTGCAAGGGGAATTTACTGCTGTGAGTGTCTGGGGAATATCCTCCCTGGAGGAAAGGGAGCTTACTGCTGTAGACATCGTCGTGAGAGTAGCCTCCCTTCAGATTAAAGGTATCCAACATGATCCTGTGGGAAAGAAACAGTGTTTGTCCCGCCTCACAGCGTGTTGTACTGGGCGAAAAACTGTCACACGCGCACAGAACTTGGCCACATGTTTAGTATTTCATGAAACATTATTGGCAATATCGGCGTTATTTTAATAAGCAATGCCAGGAGGGAACACTGTCACATAAACACGTATCCATGACGATGACAAATTGTTGGTGCCTTTGCGAATTGGCTCATATTATGTGGGTTGCATTGCAATGGCTAGAATCCCTCATAGTGCTGTTCATTGTTACAATGCATAAAAAACTGTTACATTGAAGACAGAACGTCACAGAATCTTGATCTATCAACTGTATGCTGAATAATTACGAACAGCAATCACACCTGAAGTCAGTGTTCTTTTGTCACATTGGTACATGATCCGTCGGGAGTCTGCAACAGATAGACAATTTCGTGGCTCTTGAATGTTGCAAATGGTTATTTCTATACACGTTTCATAATTTTACTCGCATAAACAATGACCTTTTGTATCTTCATACACATCTATACAAACTGTGCTGTCATAAATTATTGGCATTTTTATCACGTTTTTCAGTCTCACGATTTAAACAGAATGTATCCGAACACAAACTGTGTTGTCATAGGTATTAATGGCATTTTGATCACTCTTTTCAGTCTTACGATTTAAACAAAATAGCATGTGTCCTCGCTTGTTTGTTCGTCGTATTAACTTGCCAATGTACTACATGTCACATTCCCTGGTTGGTTAGTTCGGGGTTTAACGTCCACGGCACCGAAGTGATAATGGACGGCCCTGACGGGCGGGTTATGGGGGACAGGGAAATCTATTGCCTATGGAGTACGACCTGAACACTGATCAACTCAGGCGCACTCCAACTGTGCCACTTTGATTTACCAGGACCTTTCAACGGACATGCTATTGAACAAACCCGTCTTTTTCCCCTGGATTGCGAGTCCAGCTACCGGGGCCGGGAAGGGGATACGAACCCACGACCCGGCGATTCCCTTCGCTCTCCTGCTCCGACGCCTGAGCTATTTCGGACTCATTCCCTCTTCCTTTGAATCACACTGCGCAGTTTCCAACCTTCTGTAGACTACACAGTGCCGCTTCCCTTCAGGTTCTAGGTATGCAGCGTGGCCCAATATCCTGTGAAAAGAAAAGAGCAGCGGAAAATCCAATTATACGGCTGCAGCACACACGTGAATTACCCACCCCAGGAGGCAAAAGCTCATCGGGCCCACGCCGGCCACAGACGGCCCGCGCACGGCCGGGCCAACTGTAGTAGCCCGGCGTCGGCCCGATGATCTAACACTTACATGGAAAGATCCTTTGACGTTGTTCGTTTCCATTCATTAGGAAGACGAGACAGGCGATATTACGGTACAACACGGTATCTTTTTCAGCAGCATAATTACCGATCTCAGGTGTATGCTGTAGATGGCGTTTAATACATAGCAGAGTGTCTAAACTTTCCTGCGAGTAAGCGGAAAGGGGGCGGGGGGGGGGGCAGGGGGGGGGAGGGGATGGGCAACCGGGGGGGGGGGGGGGAGGGGGAGGGGATGGGCAACGGGGGGGGGGGGGGGGGATCCCATTGAGTAACTCATTTAGCTCGACGGCCGTATTTTCCTAATTTTGGAGACGTCATCTAATGACTATGCACCAGTTGCAGGAGATGGATCGACCATGATAATTCAAGGGCAGTGCCAGATTAGCAGGCGCCACGCTTCAGGGCTGAATGGGTTAACCCCTTCAGTCACATACAGTGGACGCGGATGTTTCTGCAGTCCTCCTTTAATGCAACGTCCCGGGGAACAGGGGGACATGCATTCAAAGCGGTGTTAGCAAGAGGCATAGATCCTAATGAGCCCTCGCAACTGTGGGGGGTTGATGAGGATCTATGTCTCTTGAAGTTTTACATTTTCCTCGGCATTTTAGGGTTTAATTTCTAACTTACACAAAGGCCGTTCGTCATATCAACAGGATTTTCGTAAGTTGCTCTAAACTCAGCTCCTTAATCCCTTCAATGTCGAGAGAAAGTGACCACGATCCAACTGCAAGAGACATTGATCCTCATGAGCCTCCGCGACTGCGGGAGGGCTGATGAGGATCTATGCCTGTTGCTGACACCAATTTGTATTCTCGTTTCTTGGACGGTTTTCGATTTTGGTCGTTGACTGAACCAAGATTTCAGGAACAAAAATATACGTACACTGTTCTTTTCGAGTTAACCCCTTTAACTGCTGAGAAAAACTCAACACGACCTAACTGCAAGAGACATAGATCCTCATGAGCCCCCGCAGTTGTGGGGGCTCATGAGGATCTATGCTTCTTACGGACACCACTTTCTACTCTCGTTACATAAAACGGCTGTGTTTCGTAAAATAAACGAAGATGTTCATAAACACAACCTGCCTCCACTGGGCGGTGAAGTCCCTCTTTTCAATCATTTCAGAGACACAGCCTGCGACCAACGGTGGTGAAGGGGTTACGTTGACAATAATTTCAGGTACACGACCTAGGGTCACTTGGCAGTGAAAAGACCAATGCCGCCGGCCTAGTTTTCAGCCTCGCCAATCGTCTCGCACATGACCTTAATTCTATTCATAGAGCTGTAGGTGAGTGAACCAGAGCAAGAGGATTTCTTTGGAAAATCCAATTACACCAATGAATCGCGCGCGTCACTGACCTCAGTTCCCCACCTCTCAAATTAGCAGGAGCGATGCCCGGTGAGGAAAAGTCCTCGGGCCGACGTCGGCCCGATGGTCTTTCGCTTCCTGGCTACAGAAAGTAGCATACCGGCCACTGATTCAATTATGCAACGCAGATAAATTTCATTTCTTCCGCACTAGTTGTAAGTAAAAGCAAGAGCGGTCCACTTTTCACGGTAACCGGTGTTACGACACGGCCCACGTGGGGTCTTTTGCATAAGAAGCCACTGATACAAATCTGCAACGCGCACAAATTTCCTGCCTTCCACGTGACACTAGTTGTAGGCAATGTCATTTAGGACGGCCTATTTTCAAAGCGTTACGGGTCTGGCCCATACGTGTACCGCGATACCTTGGGGCCATCAAGCCACACTCGGTTATGTTTGTGCGTGCAAAGTTAACCCATTACACCCTGAGGCTGATTTAGTAAACTATGCTTATTGTCCTGTGAAGGCTACAGTACAGATTAGGAGATAGATCAACTGTTTTAGTCCAAGGGTGGTGCCAGAATAGCTTGGCGCCTTCTGGCACCACCCTTGAACTAGCAATCAAATTTATTTCAAGCAATGGGTGTATCAGAATGATATGGGTTAACCCTATGCCTCGCGGTAGCGCTTTTTTGTGGCGATGATTCCTGCAGGAGTTCATCGCGACAAGAAAAAGCACTGCCAACAGCTAAAGTCACACTCGGTTATGTTCGCGCGTGCATTAACCCTGTGGCTCTCGGTAGCGCTTTTTTTTTGGTCGCGATAATTCCTGCTGGAATCATCACGACCGAAGAAGAAAAAGAAGAAGAAGAAAAAAAGCGATACCGACAGCTAACGGGTTAGCGTGTTGCTAACTTTACATTCAGCTCTGAAGAAACAAAAACAGGAAAAATACACACCAAGTACGCAAAAAGTCTTCAGACCGTCAGCATAACGCGTCTTGTTCATTTGCACAGTTTGCAACCCCACACAAAGTAAAAAAAAAAGAGTAGAAAACCAATAGAAAATCCAGTAATACCACAAAGCTCGGATCTCAATTTTCATAATAAATGTCTGTACACCTCCGAGCTAAACCTATACCACAGAAAATTCACTTCTTACCAAAGGGAGTCTACAGCCTTCATTTCTGTACAATCTGAATCCGCGAACGCAATCACAGAGTAGATTTTCTAGATACCCGAATAAATATTTCTTAGCCTACTGCATGTACTACAACTACTCCGGAAAATGTAAATACCTGCAAATCAATAAAGTGTAGCAAGCCTTAATTAGCACTGGAAAACCCCAATACAGTATATATCCGTACCACGCAGTCGATTTTCCAGCTATACGACTGAATTTTAAACTTTTTCGTACTGGGAGCTAAATGTAATCAAAAAAGGGGAAACAACTGGAAAAATCACTCCATCATCAAAGAGTAACGATCCTTAGCTCTGGACAATCCGACTGCACCACCGTGGTCACACAATACATTTTCCTTAACAGCAGAACTTGTTTTGAGAGACGACCTTTATGAGAGTTCGCCTGTCATTAAAGACCATCATTTAGGTGGCAGTAGCCACCTAAATGATGGTCTTTAATGACAGGTGACACTGTATACCCATCAAGACTTCTCGTGAGAGAGCACGTGTTGTTTAAGCCCACTTATTTTCCTGGCAAAACGAGGATTGCTCACAACATGATGCACTGTAGCAAGAAAAATAACTTGGCTGTATGGACTGGTGATACACAAGCTTGCAAGTATCCACTAGCGGTAACTAAACAAAGGTGAAACCAACCGGAAGATTCAACCATTCCACTGTCCCATACACAAAGGCATCTCATTACTGCCGGTTTGTCACAATAACGGGCCAGACAAAAATCTCTTTAGTATCGCCTTGTGGCACTCTCTTATTGTGTACAATCGATATAAGCATGAACAATAGAATTCTATTGATCCTAAACAGTCTTTAGGTACACAGGTTTAAAAAGAAGAGAGTTACCTTCGCCTCAGATGCCTAGATATAAAAAAGGCTGATCGCAGCAACTGAACAAGAGGCTTAAATATATATGCTCTTGCAGATGGAAAAAGCTGGTGCAAGGTACACAACCCGAGTAAGAGGAGTACGAAGCATTTTAATTTGCGCTGATTTCCTGTTTTCGCTTCATCGAGTAAATAAAGTGGCTGGCCTAAAACGAGTGAAAAAAAAAGCAAAGCAGATATGTACAATAAATGTCCCGTGTACCCGGTAACACAGGCATTACGTCTTTGTCAACAAAAAAAGAATTAAACAATAAAGCAACAACTACAGCAACAAAATAAATAAAACTTAGCCTGGAATCTCATCTCCTAAAGCAGAACAAACCCACTGCCAATCAAGCAAACAAACAAACAAACAAACAGAGTAGGCACAATTTTAAAACACGGCTGAGAAACACGTATTTCACAATGACTATGATCTTTTACACATGGAACCTGACTGAACGTAATCTACAGTAGAGTGAGGATTAAAAAAAAAAAAAATCAAATTGAAAAGTACTTGATGTGCTATTTAAGCGATACGATTTCTTAAAAAGTCCTGAAAATTTCTTAAAAATAAAAAAAGTGCATTACCCGTTTAGCCCCAACGCTCTAGAGCAGGAGATGGATCGACCATGATCATTCAATGGTAGCGTCAGATTAGCTTGGCGCCATATGGCGCCAAGCTAATCTCGCGCTACCCTTGAATGATCATGGTCGATCCATCTCATGAAACTGGTACATAGTCGTCAGATGACAACTCCGAAATTTAGGAAATGCGGCCGTTAGGTTAAATGGGTTTGACTTGAGTGAGACGTAGGCCTACAACGCATGGGTCAGTATGTGCGCAATCGGGATAAAATACACAGTACGCCTCTCTGTTAAGCACCGCTGGTCTGAGGGATTTCAATTACACCCGCTAATTGTGGGTGGTCTAAGCATCAAAGTTAATCAACCGGACACCGTGTCTTTCACCAGGGGAAATGAAGCAAGCGTGTGATGGAGTCAGCCAAACGTGACTGTACCGGCCAGTGCTTGTAAGAAGAAATGGTTGCAGACAAATAAAAGTGCATCTTTTCTTATTTCTATCGTACACTAATGCCGCAACAGTGACCAACTGTAACCCCTTCGCTGCTGAGGAAATCTGACACTATCCAGCTGCAAGAGACATAGATCCTCATTAGCCGCCGCAGCGGGATTTATGTCTCTTGCTGACACCACTTTGTACCCATGTGCCTCGGACAGCTGGTGCTCTTTGGCGCTGTGATAACAAACATTTCAGAAACACAATCACCGTCCAGTGGCAGAGAAGGGGTTAACGTGGTATACCGTGTTAACCCTTTGGCTGTCGGCAGCGGTTTTTGTCGCGATGAATCCTGCAGGAATCATCTCGACAAAAACACGCTACCGACTGCCGAAGGGTGCAGAAATCAAGACGACTTTTTTTCGTACTCAAATGCTGTGCTATGGAATTCACCTCCCCAAAAATAATTTTAAAATGTACATGAGCACCATCTGTGAGCTCTTTCAAAACCCGGTTGGTAGAGTATTTGCTCAGGAAATATTTTAAACATACTGTGCTGGATATCGAATGGATATCTCAAATAATTTGCCAACATGTTTTCTCTCGTATATCACACACCCCATCAACAACACATGTTGCGTTTATTGATGTTATATGTTTTGACGGAATATCATGTTACTTAGGTCAGATTACATTATGTCACAGTATTCCGCGTGTGCGTGCGTGTGTGTGTGTGTGTGTGTGTGTGTGTGTGTGTGTGTGTGTGTGTGTGTGTGTGTGTGTGGTTGTGTGAAGGTAGGGGGGGGGGGGGGTGTAGCGGGTACGCGTGTGTGTATGTGGGGGGAAAGGATGAGTGGGTGACGAGAGGTGCTGGGAGATGATGAATAACCCTTATCATTCGAAATACACCGGTGTGTGAAATAAGTTTGACTAAAATAGTACAAGGGTAGTGCCAGAATAGCTTAAGCTATTCTGTCACCACCCTTGAACTAAAGCCATTGGTCTATATCCTTATCTGTAAGTACTATGATGTAGCTTGCATATGGCAGTGTACAAATGTGAAGCTTTAAGCCTCAGTATGATATGGGTTAAGGTGGAAGAGATGCATCCGCAGCATGCAGCATGCTGGTTGTTTTGACAACCGGTATTTCTCGCTGTCACGTACGCTTTCTGATAAAACAGATATTCTGCTCCCAAAGCCGCAGTGATCGTGAAAATACCATCGTTTTCATGTTGGTGATGGTGGATGTGGGGGAGGGGGGAAGGTGGCTATGGGGTGTGTGTGTGTGTTGATGGGCGATTCGTAGGAAGGGGCGGGGGAAAGGGGGGGGGGGGGGCGGGCGGCGTAATGCAGTAAGGAAACACAAAATTAAGTTAATGAACACCTTAAAAAAAATTCTTGTTTACAAACTTTAACATTCTTAACCCTTTGGCTGTCAGTAGCGATTTTTGTGGAGATGATTCCGACAGGAATCACCTCGACAAAAAGCGCTTCTGACAGTCAAAGTGTTAAATATCTCTCATCATGTATACAATAGTCATTTTTCAGTTGGCTCAAAGAACGAGACGGAACAAGCGTTATTGTTTTTTTCCATTCCGCATAATGCATTAATTTAACACCCTCGGGGCAAAAACGTATCGATTATTAGGGAGGGACATTTGCGCAACGTCCAAATTATTTTGTCACTTCCGGCGGCCTGGGGAACAATACGACATTTTTGCTGGCGTCTCCAATTATCATGGTAAAAAAATAGGCGCGTTTCATCAGTCAGAATCAGGTTACAAACAAAAGGTTGTGACCCTTTATAGTAAAGACTCAGTGGAGTAGGTACCCGCGTGTGTGTGTGGGTCGGGGGTGTGGTGGGGTCGGGAGATGGTGGCTGCTCACTCTGCCCCCCCCCCCCCCAATGAAAAAGTAGGAAGTCCAGAGTATCTCAACCCGCACCCTGCCTCGTCCCCCCCTCCCCCCATATTTTTTAAAAAGAAACTTTGTTTGGAGAGGAAAAAATAATTTTGAATAAAAAATTATGAAAATTTTATATATTTTTAAAAATGTGTTATTCGCAGAACAAAGTACTTTTTGAGACTAAAAAAAAAAAAATCAAAAGATCTTGAATATCTTTGATTTTTACGAGGTTTATCTTTTGCTTAACCCACCTCCACCCTCGGCCCCCTCCTCCTTCACCCTATTCCCTGTGAATGTCAGCTCACTCACTCACTCACTCACTCACTCACTCACTCACTCACTCACTCACTCACTCACTCACTCACTGTGTCAGTCAGTCATAATACCCCCCCCCCCCACCCCCACCCCCTTGCGTGGATGTCACTCACTCACTCACTCACTCACTCACTCACTCACTCACTCACTCACTCACTCACTGTGTCAGTCAGAGTCAGTCAGTCAGTTAATCGAGCAATCAAGCAAGCAAACAATCAGGCAAGCAAACAATCCAGCAATCGTTCTTTTCCGTGTGGGGGAGTACAGCATTGATGTTGAAAATTAACTAAAACTTTACGGCCTCAAGGGGCTTTTCCAGGATCAAAAGAACATTATGAGGAAGTTTTGTTGTTGTTGTTGTTGTTGGTACAAACTCTCTTAATCCGTTCAGCCCCGCCGCCCTACAGCAGGAGATGGGTCGACCATGATAATTCAAAGGTAGTGCCAGATTAGCTTGGCGTTGTCGGCGCCAAGCAAAGCTGGCACTACCTTTGAATTATCATGGTCGACCCATCTCCTGCAACTGGTGCATAGTCGTTAAATGTCTCCTCCAAAATTTGGGAAATACGGGCGTGGGGCTGAATGAGTTAAACAATGTGCCTATGTGTACCTATGTGTGCTGGTCTGTGATTTTGGACCTTACAGCTTCCAGCCGTAAGGTCCAAAATCACAGACCAGCACACGCCGTAAAATGACGACGATACCAACAAATTAATAATGAACAGCTGTGCAGTTACTGTTACTCGTGGAAGATCAAGAGATGTTACCGCATGCGCTATGTTTAAAACTCACCTCCTGGGCAGCACGAGCTAACAGCTAACTTGTAACCCCTTCGCTGCCACTGATCGTACAGTGTACGTTTGAAATCTAGTGCGTCCATTCAACGCGAAAATAGCTCCATCCGTCCCATGAACATAGAGTACAAAGTGGTTTCAGCAAGAGGCATAGATCCTCATGAGCCCCCGCAGTTGCGGGGGCTCATGTGGATCTATATCTCTTGCAGTAGTGTGGGGTTCGTGTTTTTTTTTTTTTGCTCGACAGTAAAAGAGTTAACAATGATATCCATGAAATAAATATGAAACAAACACTAGAGTTCACTGGGCTCAATTGTGCTAAGAGACGAATTAGCATTGTCGAGTTTGAAATTCAAACTAAACAGGTGACAAACAATGCTCGTCAAATAATAATAATTAAAAAAAAATAATAAAAAAAGAAAGAAACACTCCTGGAAAGTACACGTACATGCAGTTATCACTTGAAAAAGACTGAAAGATAGAACATAGAAATACGAACACAAATACAGTTGCATCTAAAAGAAGAAGAAGAAGAGAAAAAAACGTTAAAGGTTTAGGGCTTAACGTCTTTTGTCCACCACGGAGGTGATTTCAAAGACGGGGCACCGAAAAGAGATCTGTACAAAGTTTGATCCCAACTAGGTTGGAAACCACTACCTTTCGGACGAGAGTCGAACGCTCTACCACCGAGCCACCAAGCTCTCCCAAGAAGAACAGAGCCCACAGCATTTGTGTCTGTACACATGTCTATTGTGACATAAGGTTTTTGAAACCCGCGCATTTTGTAAATGATAAAGAAAACAATGTCATACTTGCTGTGGCGAAGAAACTAAAGAGGGAATTATGCTCCAAACTTTTTTCCACACTGTTTTTCAGTCACACACTTTTCACACACACACAGACTGATAACACGTCAGTAAAGTCACACAGGTCCGCACTTGACAATGTCTGTGTCATACAGATCAAAACACAGGAGAGACTAACTGAACTAGAGAGACAGCTAAGACCTCTCTTCTTTTCTATGATGTTGAATGTCGAACGTGCTTTCCGTCGGCGAGAGCGGCGCGCGGTGTAGGCACTCCGTAGTTTAACGCGCGTGCGATGCGCGTGCTAGTCTGCCGACCGAGCAACAGGTGCAGGGAGTGTACACAAGTTATGCCCCCCTCCTGACAGCGGCTCTTACAAGAGCCGCTGTCGGAGGTGGGGGGGGGGGGGGGGAGGAGGGGGGCTTGGGGGGGGGGGGGAATACGAACTTTGTTGATTCCCTGCACCTGTCGTTCAAGCGGCTTTAACTCGAGTATGCTCCCTTAAGACTGTGTTCGAGCTACTTTTTAAAGCGACCCTATACACTTGACAATAATGGTTAATAGATCGCAAAATGTCCTTTATAAATGTTCTTTGTTGGTCGTACAATAATGCCAGACAAAATGGGTTAACTTAACTTGTGAACTTTGAATGTCGTGAAAAGACCAACTTTTTCTGCTCAGTCTTCCTCTCCTATGTAGGGAGACGAGTGCCACCGACTCACACCGGCCAGGGCCGGCAGTAGAAAACAGATGTTTACGTGTGTGCCTACTCGTATGGACTGTGAAAAAAAAAAGTCTTGGTCGAGGCAAGACAACATTGACAATCCGTTCTTCTAGCGAATTGTGAGGTTTCGTTTGCAACGAACGACTACCAACAACGAACGAGAGCAAAGTCGCGGCAGTATAAACAGATTCTATCAGAAACACAGACAACGCTCCGAACTGACATCATCTTCAAGGGGCATAGATCCTCATGAGCCCTCCGGGCTCATGAGGATCCATGCCCCTTGAAGATGTTTGGAGTGTTGTCTATCGCTCTAGTTCGTGTTAGTTTTGTAGTCGTTCGGTGCACACGTAACCTCACTAATGTTAGAAATCTACGGCCCACCTTCATGGAGCGGATCAGCTTTCGCAGCGTGCCAGTGGGCGCCATTGACTCGGGTCGAGCCACTTCAGTTCATGAAGGAGACACAGCAATAACCTTAGGCCTACGCTGATGCGTGTTTCGCCTGGCACGTTTTCATGATGTGTAATGTATCTTTATTATTCAGACAGACCCGTGGGTTGTAGATCAGGCGGTAGAGCTATAGATTTTCGCCCGAAAGGTCGCAAGTTCAAACACCGGCAATAAGGACCAAAGGAGGATCGTGCCGCAAACCATTTTTGGTGCCGCTTAAAAAAAAAAAAATCATCTTCATGGCAGAACCTGTTTTGAGTGACGTATCACCATTATGAATACGGATAAGAATACCGTGCCTTTTTTTGTCCCAAGACGGGAAATTTGCAAGCGGAATTTTTTTTAAAACAGTTGTAAAAAAACAACAAATGTGAACATAAAACAAATAAATACATTTTGACTGACTAGAACACACCGACCGATTACAGTGAGTACTCACGCATATAACATCACAACCATCCGTCATGTTAATATCCAGCTAGAAAGGAAACGTTCTTAAAAACTAACTGAGACGACACTATCTTATACCACGCGCACAACACACACGCACGCACGCACGCACACACGCAACCCCCCCCCCCCCACACACACACACTTATGAGATATCACCTTTCATTAAAGACGACAATATTTACGCCGGCTTCAGCCATCCAAACGATGGTCATTAGCGGCAGGTTTCATTTAATTGTGCCCTTCAGTTCTTCTCTTGAAAGAGCACCTGCCCTTAACCCTATTAGCCCCACGGTCCCATTTCTCAAATTTTGGAGGTGTTGCCTAACGACTATGTACCAGTTGCAAGAGATGGCTTGACCATGATAATTCAAGTTAGTTAGTTAGTTAGTTATTTGGGTTTAACGCCGAGCAGGCGACTAAGGCCATCTCACGGCGGGATGGGTAAAACTCTGGTCAGCCAGACTAAAAGCAAGGTCTTAAGACAAGATGTAAATATAGCTTAAAAATGTCAGGCTAAAATGTCGCACAAGTCTTTAAAAAGAAACGTATACAGACTCTCAAAAAGGGCAAAATAGTGAAATTCACATAGTCTATGAATGCTCAGATCTTGTTAAAAATATTGCATTCTCTCAAGAAATTGAAGATTTTGTCCGGGGAAACATCCCGGAACAAAACCTTCAAGGAGTCTGCTGTGAAGTGTTTATATCTCGTGTCAATTAGATCGGCACAATACAGCAAAAGTGTCGAACAGAAAACTGCTCATCACAGGCAAAACACCATGGACGCTCATCCTGTTTAAGTAAGTAAGAGTGCGTAACATACGTGTTAAGAAAACCATTTTTTTTCTCTGGAAAAATAGCAATGTGCTACATAGACACCGAGACACATTGCAAAGCGCGTTGTGCTGTTAGCAAATCAAGGCGCCCCGCATCCATAGCTGCTCTAAGTGCCAGCTGGACGCCTTGATCGAGTTAGCCAGCTGACCCACAAACGCATCTCACCCCTCCTACATCCTACCTGCGAAATAAATGTGAAGACAGGGCTTTTACAGCAAATAATAATGAAAAAAAAAAAAAAAAAAAAAAAAAAGAGGAAAAGGCAAGATTCTTGCAAGCTTCTGGAGCAAGTTTTGCTAGAATGCGTATGTGTACACGGAATCGTAGTTACAAATGAAAAAACACAAAAGAACAACATCAACCAAAAACAAAAACCCTCAAACAAACCCCTCAAATTCCCTTCAACTACAGCAACAACAACATCCACAACAACACAACAACGACATCTACAACGACACAATAACAACAGCTGCAACGACTCAACAACGACAATCACAACGACAATCACAACGAAAACAAGAGCTACAACAACGACAGCTTTAACGGCAAAAACAACAAAAGCTGCAACGACAACAACAAAACAACAGTGGCTTTCTCCGGCGGAGATCACGCACACATTTTAATTGTGTAACCCCTTGACTGCTAAGTATTGACGTTGCTGTTCGGCGGAAGAGACGCGTAGTTTCACTTCTTCTCCGTCGAGCAGTAGTGAGATTTGGTTTGAAACGAAAGAATTCCAACAACGAACGTAAACACACGGCGGGTAACCAGCCGCAGACAACACTCTAAGCATCTCTAAGAGGCATAGATCCTCATAAGCCCGGAAGGCTCATGAGGATCTATGCCTCTTGGAGATGTTTGGAGTGTTGTCTAAGCGTATGGTAGATCTTTCCTATTCGACATGCGGGCTCTCGTGTGTTGTTGGGGAGTCGTTCGTTTCAAACGCAACCTCACTAAGTATCGTAGACTGAAGTCAAAGGACTGAGCGACTTTTCTTCTAGACAATATCGTCAGTAGCAGTCAGGAGCGTTTTCCAACGAGAGACATAGATTCTCATGCGTCCTTGCAAGATGCAAGGGAGCATGAGAATCTATGTCTCTTGGAACCAGAAGGAACTGACTGAAGGACGATAAAACGATAGTGAGGTTGCGTTTGCAGGGAACGACTCCCAACAACGAACGAGAGCGAAGTCACGGCGGATAACCAGCTTGTACCGTAAGCATACATCAGCCTAGACAACGCTCCAAATATCTCCAAGAGGCATAGCTCCTCATGAGCCTGAGGGTCACCCTCAGGCTCTTGAGGCGGATCTATGCCTCTTGGAGATGTTTAGAGTGTTGTCTATTGTTATGGTTCGAGCTGGTTATCCGCCGTGACTTTGCTCTCGTTCTTTGCTGGAAGTCTAAACGTATCCTCTCTAGTCTTGCGAGAGGAAGAGCTCCGAGAAAAAAATTAGGGACGGCAATTTTCTTCGGACCATTCAGTTTCAAGAGAAATTGAACAGAACATCTCGCACAAGCATAAAGCTTCATGAGTCCTGTTAACCCGCAGGGGTTCTCACGGATGCATGCCTATTGCTGGCATGGATCAGGCCAATATGCGCCTATATTCCTCATTAGAAGGGAGTCAATGACTAAGGTGTTTGAGACAGCTGGTGGCAGCCGATCACCGCCTCTTCAATGCACACGGTAATCGATGTGTTCCATGCTGTTTCAGTCGGTTCGTGCCTGCTTCTTTTGTTTCAGCCTATGAGACTGCAAGCGTTGTGTCCCCTGACAGCGGATGTTGATGTCGGAGGTAGAGAACTACTAAGAGAAAAGATGTTCCCAGATTCCGGATGTGACATATTTCAGAAGTTTTACTAGATCCAACTTTACTCCCTTCGGAAATTTTCCAAAGCGTGTTGCAGTATGTAAATGGCCCTCTCGAAAATATCCGAAATGAGTACTGAACTTAGATTCCGAGTTAGTAAATAAACCTACATATCAAAGGACTTTTGTCAGTGGATTTAACTCGTGTATGCTCCCTACCCTATGAGATAACCGAAGAGAGAGAGAGAGAGAGAGAGAGAGAGAGAGAGAGAGAGAGAGAGAGAGAGAGAGAGAGAGAGAGAGAGAGAGAGAGAGAGAGAGAGAGAGAGAGAGAGAGAGAGAAGGAGGGAGCGGGAAGGGGGGGGGGGGAGGGGGAGGGGTTTAAGAAATAAGTCGCTGCAGTTCCTCTCTGTCTCTCTGTCTGTCGGTCTGTCTCTGTCTGTCTGTCTGTCTGTCTCTCTGTCTCTATCTCTGTCTCTCTGTGTGTCTCTCTCTGTCTCTGTCTCTCTGTCTGTCTGTCTGTCTCTCTCTCTCTCTCCCTCTCTCTCTCTCTCTCCGCTCTCTCTCTCTCTCTCTCTCTCTCTCTCTCTCTCTCTCTCTCTCTCTCTCTCTCTCTCTCTCTCTCTCTCTCTCTCTCGCTGTGACAGGGTCAACAGAATACAAACTCTCCGAAAAGAAATGAAAACCCACAAAGTTAGGGAACCCCATGGCTCATTTAAGTTACTGAATTCCGTTGCGGACAGTAAGTGACCTCTATCTGAAGCTCACACTAAAAATTCAATTCATTCGTTCCGATGGAAATTCGGTTTTTATTTCAGCATGTGCTGAAAAAGAAAACTGATCATTTCACGAAAGTTTTTTTTCCCTCATTGGCGGTTAACCCCTTCACTCTTCGCGAAATCGTTGTTCATTCAGCGCCAAAAGAGCCCCAGCCATCCAAGGGACACAGAAACAAAGTGCTGTCATCAAGAGGCATAGATCCTCATGAGCCCCTGCAGTTGCGGGGGCTCATGAGGATCTATGCCTCTTGCAAATGGACCGTGTTCACTTTTATCTCGGCATTGAGCGGGTTGAGTTATTCGATTCAGCAAGAGGAATTTTTGTTTCTTTCTATACTCACTTAAATTTCGATTCTGTGGAAAATGGACGCGAAAATTGCGGCTGTCTCTCACACTATGCAAAGATAAGTGCGTTAGATAAAAATATCTTTCAGATGCCGTGCCAAGTGAACAAACTTGATCTCTCTCACCTTGCAAACCAACGACGTGTTTTGATATGAAAGCATTTTAGAATGGTTCAGATGGCAGGATTTAAGGAACGGAAAATCTATAGCTTATAAATGGACATATGTCAGAGAGGTATTTTTGAAAAGTTCAAAGTTTAGAACTTTCACATAATTAAAAAAATGCTCATGTTTTAACAAGGTCCTCAATAAAAAATGTTCATATTAATGTTCATCGTTCCAGAGAGGTATTTTTGAAACGTTCACATTTTAGAATGCTTCACACAATTAAAAAAAATGTTCATGTTTTAATTAGGCGAACAATCTACAAATGCTCATATTATGAAAAGTTTCATATTGTAGATTTCCCCCGTTGATATCTGTCTGCGGCGGAGTTCGTCACCGCTTCACGTTAAATTTTTTTTACCGGTGTTGCCTAGCTAGAAACATTTTCTTGATTTTGTTTTCCTTTCGTCGCTGGGCATCAATGGTAAAATCGACATTGGAGCAAAAAGTACACATTCTTCATTGGCCCACTTTCTCCAAACCCCAGTCACAGTCTGAACGTCCTAGGACCTCCTCTGGCAACTGGTCACAGTTGGAGATGAGTGTATTATTTACCGCCATGTGAGATACGTTGTTGTAAGCCTCTGAAAGCTGCACGGCTGGTGAGGGGTTAGAGCCTCCCCGCAGATTAAAGTGTTTGCTGCTGATCCGAACTGTCTCTTACTATTATTGAAATTTTCTAAAACTAAAAGCCATAACACTAGACACGACCTCCAACCATCATCTTCCCCAAAATAAGTACTAAAACCTACCACTGATGCAATTTAGTGTCCAACAAGAGACATAGATCCTCATAAGCCCCGCATTTGCGGGGGCTCATGAGGATCTATGTCTTTTGCAGTTGTGAAAGTTTCGCTCGTAGAATGCATTTTTCAACGCCATCGTGGCCGTAATGACAAGACTCCGGCGGAACAAAAAAGCGTTGAGTAATAGCGCGGGCACCCCAAAAAACTAACCTGGTGTGAAAACCTGATGAACCGAGCTGACACGACCAAACCTGAAGAAGTTATTAACCTAGCACAGTGACGAGCATATTATGGAGGGGGGGGGGGGAGAGAGAGAGAGAGAGAGAGAGAGAGAGAGAGAGAGAGAGAGAGAGAGAGAGAGAGAGAGAGAGAGAGAGAGAGAGAGAGAGAGAGAGAGAGAGAGAAAACCAGTTGATTTAGCAAAGATGCATCTGCGCCGCTTCCCGAAAGAGTATCCATAGAACTGAAAACACAAAGAAGATTGGATTGGAAAGGCAGAGACTGTCACTACAGACTTTTAAATAGCCACTTGAGACACATAAGCCATGATCCTTTAAGAGTAGTGCCAGATTAGTTTGGCGCCCTCCAAGGTGCCATCTCATTTGGCATTACCCTTGAAGTGATCTGGCACTATCTTTGAAATGTTCGGACTGATCAATGACTGTGAGAACTAATCCAACACTGCCCTAGAATTATCAGAACCAAGCCATCTTCCACTGTGGTGTGTTAACTCACTCGAGCCGTGCCGCATGCACTGAGATACGCGCCGTAAAGCCGCTGATCCGGATGAAGCAACCCTCGCATGTATTATCACATTACACCCTGAGGCTGACATTAATTTTTTCAAATTTGCTTGTTGTCCTATAAAGGCTGCATTACAGATTAGGAGACAGATTCAAGGGTGTTGCCAGAATAGCTTGGCGCCTGAGGCGCCAAGCTATTCTTGCACCACCCTTGAACTGTCGCAGTCGAATTTATTTCAAGGTCTGGCGATAGATCACCATTTTAGTTCAAGGGTGGGGCCAGAATAACTTGGCGCTTGAAGCGCCAAGCTATTCTGGCACCACCCACGAACTGTCACAGTCACAAAGTTATTTCGAGCAACAGTCTGTTAGGATGGGAAGGGTTAAAGACGAATGCGATACCGTATAAAGAAATCTAGGAGAGAAACACACCGAAATGAACCGGCAGACGAAAAAGGCGCAGACAGAGCGTGTGCCAGCCAAAGGTGCAATTTGTATTGCGAGGGTTCTGTCTGAATTGCGGGTGATTAGGTGTGAAATGTAAAAATAAAATCTAAGAGTTCAGCACGTTCAACGTACTCCAGGTTAGAAGAAGAAGAACTAGAACTAGAACGTATACACTCTTTCGTTTGTTTGTCAGCTAGGCATTTCTTCTATCTTTCGTTCGTTTGTTGGTTCATTCGTTCGTTCCTTAATTCATTCATTCGTTTGTTCGTTCGTTTGCTCGTTCATTCATCTGTTCTTTTCTTCTTTGTCTTTTCTTGTTTCTTCATTCGTTGTTTTTATCGTCCGTTCTTTCGTTAGTTCGTTCATTCCATCGCTCGTTCGTTCGTTGGTTCAGTCTGTCGGTCAGTCAGGCAGTCGGGCAGTCAGTCAGGCAGACAGTCATTTGTTTCAGACTGTTCCATACGCACACTCCTTTCTCCCCCCTCATTCATTCCTCAGTTCACTTATCCAAGAAATATGCGGTGCACAAATGGTTTGCAGTCTACGTAATTGCGAATAAAGGAAATATTGGGGCGGCGGGATAGGAAGTGTGTGGGAAGTGTGTCAGTAGGAAGTGTGTGTGTGTGTGTGTGTGTGTGTGTGTGTTTGTGTGTGTGTGTGTTTGTGTGTTTGTGTGTGTGTGTGTGTGTGTGTGTTTGTTTGCCTCCGTGCATGGCGATTTACTGTCACAGCAGCTCAGATTTGATCCATGACGATTTCTTTATGCAAAGACCGAAGGCACTGCAATGGTACGTCACGAATCACGAAACCATCATCAAGACAATCACGCTTCACAAATTTAACACAACCACCGCCTTCATCCTTAACCCTTTTAACCCCCTTAACTCCAAATTGTGGAAGTGTTACCTGACGACTATATACCAGTTGCAGGAGATGGATCGACCATGACAATTGAAGGGAAGTGCCAGATTAGTTTGGCGCCGTCAGGAGCCAAGCTAATCTGGCACTACCCTTCAATTGTCATGATCGAGCAATCGCGGAAGGCAGCCATGAAACTTTCTGCCCTCAAAGTAATAAGACTGAAACAAGATGGGATGAACCATAACCCACAAAGTCCCTTCTATATGAGAGCTGTCCTCGCTGTCAATGGTCTCTGCCTTTTGTCTTTGACCTGATTCTGATGCTGAATTATCTTCTATTGAAAAAGTCTCGCAGATCTGCCAATGCGTCAGTGAGTTCTATAGGGCTCGGGAAGTTCCCCGCGTTGCCTAGCAGCGTCGGCGCGTCAGCCGCCATCTTAAGAGGATACCATAGTTATCGTATAGTAGCGAAATAGTGTTTCAACACGTTTTCCTTAATTTTTCTTCATTTTTGGAAACAAACAAAAACAGATTCTGGTGAGCGGTTTTCTACAGTGATGGCAAGACTTGCTGTACTGCTTATAGTACGTCAGGACTTTTCTGACATTACAAAAACAGCGATTTCCCTTTGAGTTCTTAGTTCCGTATCCTCACAAGATGGCCACCACGACTGGCGTGATGACGTCAGCTTCCCGAGCCCTATAAGGGGCGCGGGACATACGCGTCATTGATTTGTCAAACGTCATTTGTCATGACGTAAGTTTTAGTTTTTACGTAATTTTATATTTTACGTGATATGAGTTTCACTTTCGATACATAGGCTTGAGAAAATGGTGACATAAATAGAACTTCACGGTACAATTTCAGTCTTGCTATAATTTTTGTGAAAGCAGGTTGACTTTGCCTAGATACTAAGTACAAGGGTCACCTGCATGCTCTTCTGAAAGCGCGTCGATGTGTGTGTGTGTGTGTGTGTGTGTGTGTGTGTGTGTGTGTGTGTGTGTGTGTGTGTGCTAGTGCGTGCGTGCGCGAGCGCTCTAAACATCTCCGAGAGGCATATATCCTCATGCGTCTGGAGGGCGCATGAGGATCTATTCCTCCTGGAGGTGCGCTCATGTTTGTATGGTAGAATGACGTCATATTTAGAGTATTATTTCAGTGTGTGCGTGGTGACGGAGTTGCTTCTTTTACGTCACCGCCACTGTCTGACTTTCTCTAGAAGCAAAGGTTTTTTAGTGTTTTAATTCTTTTCTGAAAAAAAATTACTAAAGAAGTTTAAAAGATACAAAGATGGCTAACGCCGGAACTCATCCAGCGTCTTTCTTCAAACTATCTATATGCAAACGTTCAAGTAAATATGACAAAAATTACGGACTCTATTCTGGGTAAACCGACTTCCTATAAACGGGTGTTTATGTCATCAATGAGACATTCAATTACAATATCCTCGGAGGCTCTCTTAGCCACACACTTGAGAAAGTATTTCGCCAAGTTTCAAGCTTGTGTGTATAGAAATAACGGAGATTCTCTTGTTCATATACATACTCATACATACATACATACATACATAACATTATATTACATTCATACATCCATACATACATACATACATACATACATACATACGCACATACGGCGCTTCGCGCCAAATGTACGTTCTGCAGCGAGGTTAACATGACGTAATTTTTATATTGTTACTTCAATTGTTAGAGGTTTAGCCGCCCGCCTTTGACATCATGGACATGCTATTAAATTCGCCCCACCGCGACCCGTCCTAAAAAGTCCCTTTCATAAATAGAAGGGATTTAAATATTGACGCACACCTATTTTTAAAAACAGATGTTGCACATGTATTTTTGTTCAGGCGAAATTTCACCTCTTTTTTTTTTTTTTTTCCTCCAGGAGGCCTTTTAGTCTGGCGCTCAACAGACTGTGAATTTCAAGAGTTCTAAAACAATTTCCGAAAATGAAACATATTCGATTGTAAGAGGCATAGATCCTCATGAGCCCCCCTCATTTGCTGGGGGGGGGGGGGGGCTCATGAGGATCTATGCCTCTTGCTAAGTTCAACGTACGTTTGCAGTTCTCAGAATGAGTAGAGGTAGGGGGTGGGGGGTGTGAATGAGTCATCGACTGGTTTCCGACCTACCCGCACCGAACTGAAACAAATGCGCAATGTCTAAACCAACAATAATAATGAACAATCAATATACAGACACTAACATCATTCACACACAAAAGCATGGGATGGGATGACCTGGCAAAAGCCACATAAAATAGTGGGAGGCCAGTGGACAAAGGGTCCTTGAGCCGACTTTGGCCCTAGCTAACACTGGCTGACATCAGCCCGAGTGTCTTTTGCTGACTAGGAGCATATTCATGTCCCGCACAATGTTTTGAATGGTCAGTGTCGTCGGATTCATCATATTTTTAAAATAAAAAATCTCTTTTTATTCAAAATGATATATTAGCCGAAATGTCTAGTTTTGTGCCGTTTTCCTCTGAATAGTTTAAAAAAACAAAGTATAAAATTTCTTTAATTGTATAACCCTAGCTGTAATTTGTTTTTACTCCATACACCCCAGGGTTTTCCACGTTGAGTTATTAACGCCTTCCCTGCCACTGGCGCATATTTTGTTTCTGAAATCCTTCAGTGCTCACTTAACAACCAAAAGCCACAACCGTCCAAGGAACATGGATAAAAATTGGACTCAGCAAGAGTCATAGATTTCCATGAGCCCCCGCGAATGCGGGGGCTCATGTGGATCTATGTCTCTTGCAGTTGGATTGTTTACACTTTTTTTCGGCACTGAAGCGCTTAATGTTATGCTCTGGGGTTTTACACCACACTTAACGAAAAGTCAGCCGCGACGAATTACGCGGTAGAATAAGAACGACTCAGTGGAAAATGTCTGGGTCAGTGTTGAAGTGTGGCAGATTCTTAGTGCAGAACCGTGAAAATGAAATCTTCTGCCATAGACTGAAACCGCCGGGGTCAGTGTTCAACCACTGTAGTGTGGCATATTCTTAATGCAGAAACGTGAAAAAGAAATATTTTGCCATAGACTCAAACGGGATAAGTGTTCTTATCACTGTAGTGTGGCAGATTTTCACTGTGCAGAAACGTGAAAATGAAATCTTTCGCCATAGACCGTAACGGGGGTCAGTGTTCAACCACTGTAGTGTGGCAGATTTTCTTAGTGCAGAAACGTAAAAATGAAATCTTTCGCCGTAGACTGAAACCGCCAGGGTCAGCGTTAAACTGCTGTAGTGTGGCAGATTCTTAGTGTAGAGCGTAAAATGAAATCCTTCGCCGTAGACTGAAACTGGTCAAAGTTTAGCCACTGCAGTGTGGCTGATTCTTAGTGCAGAAACGTGAAAATAAAATCTTTCGTCTTATACTTAAACGGGGTAAGTGTTTAACCACTGTTGTGTGGCAGATTCTTAGTGCAGAAACGTGAAAATGAAATATTTCGCCATAGACTGAAACGGACTGGAGTCCGTGTTCAACCACTGTAGTGTGGCAGATTTTTTAGTGCAGAACGTGAAACTGAAATCTTCCGCCGTAGACTGAAACGGGGTCAGTGTTTAACCACTGTAGTGTGGCAGATTCTTAGTGCAGAAACGTGAAAATGAAATAGTTCTCCATAGACTGAAACAGTGTTCAACCACTGTAGTGTGGCGAATTCATAGTGCAGAAACGAGAAACTGAAATCTTTCGCCGTAGACTGCCGCTGGGGTCAGTGTTCAACTACTGTAGTGTGGCAAATTCTTAGTGCAGAAACGTGAAACTGAAATCTTTCGCCGTAGACTGAAATGGACCTCACCGAGCACGCGCCACAAACGCCACGCCCCCTAGCAATTGTTGCTGGGTGCCACAAGCATTCCTGTCCCTTGGGCAATATGGCGGACGATAGCGCGCGTGATTCGACTGAATGCGTTGCTCCACTTATTATTATTAAATTCTACAAGCCTACATTTATGCCAGGATACAAATATATGTCACAAACGGCTCTAGATCGAGGCAAAGCAAGTTTGCGTCAAGTTTCATTGATGCTATTCGTATTTATCACACAACTGGCAGCGATTCCGTTCAAGTTGCATCCGTGTTGACCGGTCGCAGATCTACAAAAACGCGGGTCCGATCCACACAAACAGTACGTGGAAAATGAGCATCAGCAAGCACAGGTCACAGAAGCTGTCAGTGCCTGCAGAGCCGGGTAGGTGTTTTTGTTATTGGTGTTGGTTTAAAAAAAAGTAGCACACTTATCCGAGCCATTTTAGTCCATCATGTCTCATCGTAGCAGGATGGCAGTGCTGCTCAGCGCTCTCTATTGCTGGCTGTGTTCAGTGTCAGGCTGAGCTGATTACTTTCACTCAAAAATATAATCGATGTGTGTGTGTGTGTGTGTGTGTGTGTGTGTGTGTGTGTGTGTGTGTGTGTGTGTGTGTGTGTGTGTGTGTGTGAAAGAGAGAGGAGAGAGGGAGAGAGAGATTATTAATAAATAACCATGCATGTATGATTTATATTGAGGTTCAATGGTCACTGTTCTCATGTCATTGGGCTTCAGAAATCTCTTCAGTATTTCAAGGCAGATAAACTGTTTGACCCATGTGCCCAATCGACTGAGCTGCAGGGGCATGCCACAAGCCTGGTGAGCACTCCAGCAATATCAAAACGCACCAAGATCGCATCTGTCCCAATAATAAAACCATGGTGTGCTAGCCAGGCCATCGGAGAAGCGGACGAAAAGGCCCATAACATGCCACATCAACACAAGCAAGAAGTATGCATTACCTAAAATAAAATCGAAACTATTATTAACTGGTAAATTATATTTTATTCTGGAATATGAGTGGTTCACATGCCAAAACACAACACACAGAGAAATAATGGTTCAGGTCATAATTGGCTGATTCACAGTGACACTTACAATTTGATAGCATAGGAATCATCATCATCATCATCATCAGTCCCTTGCCCGAACTGGGCGTTGGGGGGACTGAAAGGCAGCAGCAACAGACAGTGCTCTCCACTGAGTTCTATTTTGGGCGGTGGCAAGCAAGTCTGGCATCTCGAGTTCGGTCCATTCTTTTATGTTTGCGACCCAACTCTTTCTCTGACGACCTCGCCGACGACTTCCTTCGAGAGTGCCTTGGAGGATAGTCTTGGACAAGGTGTTGTGTCGGGTCACGTGGCCAAACCAAGCAAGCTTGCGCCGTTTCACGGTTGCCAGAAGGGGTTCATGTGGGCCCACCAGGGAAGTGACGATGCTCCGTACATATTCGTTGGTCTTGTGCTCGCGGTACGAGATGCGGAGCAACTTCCTCAGGCACTTGTTCTCAAAGGCCTGGATTTTCTTTTCTGAGTCTGCAAGCAGTGTCCAAGTCTCACAGCCGTAGAGTAGAATAGACACTACGAGGGACTTGTAAAGCCTGTACTTGATGGTGAAGCTGATGGAGTTACTTCGCCATATCCTGTCTAGCCTGGCCATTGCGGATGTTGCTGTACCTATCCTGATACGGATCTCTGCTATGCAACTACCGTCTTTGGACAGGGTGGCTCCCAAGTAGGAATAAGCATAGGAATACTAGATTCAAAACTCATTTTTTATTTTATTATGAAGTCTTCAAAATTTCTCAATCAGCAAAGAGTGAGAAACAGTCTATCGTGTGGCTGTACTACAGCTGCATTAACATATGTTTGGTTTTTGGCTATTTTGTCATTTGTGTTGCCAAATGGGCAATCTTTTAAGCATAAGTATAGTGACAAAGGGCAGACTTTCAGCACCTACAGTGTAGGTGCTGAAAGTCTGCCCTTTTTCACTATACTTGTGCTTAGAAGATTGACTTGGCAACAAAAATGACAAAAAAGCCAAAACCCAAACAAATGTTAATGCAGTGTAGAACTGGAACAGGTTGTTTAGTTGTCTCTCCTTTTTTTTCACAAAGTCCACTCCAAATACTTCTTCTTCTGCTGGTTGCGTCTGCACACCTTTAGTTCTTTGCAGCCTTGAGATGGGGTCATTCAGATTTGTCAAATTCTTGATCTGATCTTCTCCTCCAGCAGGTCTATCTGTATCTTCTAGCTTGCTATTTCAGAATCTGCACTCTGCAGCGATGGTCAGGTAGTCTAATGGTCAAATCCCTAAAAGAGAAATTTAAAAAAATTATAAACAGTATATGTTTATGATTAACTTAAAACGTCAAACGTATTTCTAAAGCTGCACTCAATATTTGTCCACATACCGGGAGACTGAAAAGACAGCCAATGCCAGGGAATCAACAGGGTCGCTGACATGTGTGTCACGAGGTCCCCAGTTGATCTCCTACAAGAACTGGATCGCCTTTGCTTAACCAGTTAGTGTCCAAATCCTGAGAAACTTGAGGAGAGAACAGAGAACTGACCAGTTCTAATCACTGGGTAAAGGGAAAAACCCCCCACCCCACCCACCCCCCAAGAAACTAGCAACATGAAACTTCCACATAGATCTAAATAGAAAAGCAAACGTTTCTGACAAATGTCTTGACAGAATCTTTTCACACACTATTTTCTCAGCTGCAGCCACATTTTATGTAAACGACATGAGTACACTGCCAAGAGTAAATATTTAGTACTTCCTGACAGACACCTGCACAAGCGCAGCATTGTGGTTAATCCACAGTTTCTATTTCTAGGAGCAACTCAAAGTGTGCGACAGTGGTCAGACAGGCATAATCAAAGTCAAATGCCCATCCGCATCCAGAAATTACACCATACTCGAGGCATGTCAGTTACCAGGATTTTGTGTGAAATTAGCTGACAACACCAGCGTGGGACTGAAGAAATCATATTCCAACCACACGCAGGTGCAAGGCCAGCTAAATATCACAGGTTATTGTTTTACCCAAAGGGATGTAAATGTATCGCAAATCACACCAGACATTCCATTCATGGCATCACTGTTTCAAACTGTCAGCTTTCTACAAAGAACAATGAAAGTCTGACTTGGAAAGTGAAATGTCATCACAGAATGTAAGCGAAATGTTAGGTATGCACCTCTGCTGTTATTGTCAGCATATATACACAAAGATATACTTGCATCATTGTTCCGCTGTCCCACACTTGCCAGCTACAGTGTCAGGTGTATGTTGCAAGACTTGATCTACCTGCGAAGATTTTACAGCCGGAATCTGTACTGCTCCCTTTTGTGAGCAGTCTGGATTTGTAGGCAGGTGACTCGTCTGCTGGAATGGGTAGGAGTGCAACTCATTGGGTTCGCCATCCGACAAATGCTGAGAAGAAAAACGTTGCATGAATATGCTCATCATAAATAGATCTGATGAAATGTGTTACTGTAGGATGTGTCGATTTGTGCTTGTCGTGATTTGTTACAATGAGTGAGAGAGTGCAAACTGAAAAAACGTAAGGGCATACACCTTTGGTTATGGTGTTTCTGGAGAGTTAATTCCATATTTAAAATCACACACACATAACACATTCATCCCAAGTGTGCAGATCAGTGTAGCGGTACTGCCTGATAGCGAGTGCTTGCACATTATTGTAGGCCCACAGTACGCTACGGCCGTGATATCTCGATCGCTGAATTATGTATCACTTCCGCAAGTGAATCAGTTGTAACCATTTTCAGAACAATCTAGAAAAATGACACTTACCGCATACAAACAGCTCTGCGTTTGCTCTTGTCCTCTAGGGGGGTAGTATCCCGATGTTGCGATGCCGCGGATCAGTGTGCGGTCCGTACAGCAAGTTCAGTTTTGTTCAGCCCATTGCGTTGGTTTCGGAAGGGAAAAAAATCCAGAAGCTTTTCTTTGATGGTTTCAGGATAGCTTTTGTCCCGATTGCAGGTACCCCAATGGCAATGCCTAACCATTTCAGTGAAATGTATACGCACAAACAGTATCGCGCTTCGCCATTTCCTTGCTTAATTACGGGAAAGCTTGTGGCACCCAGCAACAGAACCGCACTGCGGCAATTTTTTTAAATTTATTTTCTGATTGGCTGAAAATGCGCGCACCGGTGAGGTGCATGGTGTCAATGTTTAACTACTGTAGTATGTATGGCAAATTTTTAGAGCAGAAACGTGAAAATGAAATCTTTCGTCGTAGACTGAAACGGATAGAAACCGCCGAGCCGCACCACAAGAGCCAAACTGCGCACTGTACACACGTTTGAAACAAACCCCCCCCCCCCCCCCCCCCAAACCGTCTGATATTTCGGAAATACTGACAAGGGGTGGTCGTGGCTAATGTCAAGTTTGGCCAACTTCCTTTTATTGGTCTTGAAAGTTCTGAATCCGCACCCGTCTCTATTTCAGTGACCCCGGCCCTCGCGCGTCGAGTACGAAGCCGTTAAAAATGTATTACATCAACGCATGCTTGAAATGCGCCTTTGGAAAATATATCACTGACGGGAAAAAAAAAGTGAAGGCAGTACGACTACAGTTGCATGGGGATCTATGCCTCTTGCTGAAACCACTTTGTATTGATGTTCCTTTGACGGTCGGGGATTTTTGGAGTTGAAGTTATATGATTTCGAAAACACAGTCTGCGTTCACTGGCAATCAAAAGGTTAGCTAAACGGCTAACGTACTGGACGATCTTTGATGTTAGCAGAAAATAAATGAATAAATGAATGAATGAATAAATGAATGAATGAATGAATGAATGAATGAATGAATCCATCCATCCGTCCGTCCGTCCGTCCGTTCGTTCGTTCGTTCGTTCGAAAAGAGCCAAGGAACTGTTTTCCGTGCTTTCTATTGCTCGACTTTTCAGCCACTAATCAGTATTGAACGTGAAGTCACTCTGCGAAAAAGAGCGAGGCTAATTTGAGTTGACAGCAGACGACTAAGTCTTAGACTAAAACCTCAATAAAATTGCACACGCCCCCTATCGAGGATATAATGAGCCTTGTTTGTGCCAGCAAGACATATTCTCATGTGCCCTTGCTGTCGCCGGGGCTCATGAGAATCTATGCCTCTTGCAGGTGAATCGGAGTAGGCTAGTGAGAGTTATAGAGGGGCAATTCGGCACGGAGGCTGTTGGAAAGGGACGCGTGGCTTCTTTACGGTCACTGAGCGATTCCATTCAGTTTCAGTTGGTTCTATTTTTCCAGTGGATCTCATATTATATTATGTTTTGGTTTGCTTATTTTATTGTATTTTGATGTTTACTTGTATTTTTCTTTAACAGTATTTAATTTTCAGTCACTGAATAATTACATTCGGTTTCAATTGGTTCTATACTCCCTAGGATCTCATTTTATCTTTTGTGTTGTTTATTTATTATAATTTGTAATATCTGGTTTTTTTTCCGTTGGCACACAATCATATACTCTTTTCTTTGTTGGATATATTTTTTATTTATTGTTTGCATTGATTACTGACTGATCTCTTAACTCGGTTACTTGCTTTAGGGTTCGGTGGCTAGATGGTTGGTTAATAGGTTTTTGCAGTTTTGTTTGTTTTGGTTTAGTTTTGTTGTTGTTGTGTGGTGTGTATAGCTGAGACAAAATAAATGTGGACAAAAATGTTTACCGCGTTTTGTGTTGCGAGGGTAGAACCTAACTATAATGTTTTCCCCTTGAAAAACCCCAACCTTCACCGATAATTATGGTAGTTGTGCAAAAACTAAGATAACTATTTATACAGTGCATGGCCCATAGCCAAACACAAAAAGCAAACAAAAAGTCACAGAAGTTTAACCCTTCAGCTACTGCTTCCATAAACACGAATATGATAAGAATGCGATCCGAATCCAAATCGAGTCTGAAACTGAGAAGATCGTAATTTTTTGTGTGTGGTATGTTTGTGTTTCAATATGTCCGATGCGGAAACGAACTCGCATCCGACTTTAAAAGAAGATGACGTAAGTTTTGAAGGAAAATTGCAGCAGCGTATCGGGCTAGGATTGTATTCGTATCGGATTCGTGCGTATGGAACCGTAGCTTTCGGCTGTCGGCAGTGACGTTTGTCGCGATGATTCCTGCAGGAATCATCGCGACAAACGTCACTGCCGACAGCCAAAGGGTTACAGTGAATGCACGAAGGAGTGCGGAGGCGCAAGAGAATCTGTGAATCAAATAACCCTTTTGTGCAGGCAGCCACCGGAACTGTTTACGGTACCAGGGGCTGCATGCGCAATGGGGTTAATGCGGGGGTGTGCATCGCAGTCACTGTACGTGTCTGCTGTCTGCCAAGTCAAACTATCTGCACTTCTTGGCCGATGCCATTATTTTCATTCTCACAGCAGGCTGAATACGATTTCGAAGTCTCGAGACGGTTACTATAATGAGTTTTGTGATGTCTATGCACGATATAATCTCGGCGTTAGATCGATGTCCAGAATCTGGTACATATCTACTTATGTCGTCAGTTGGCGCCTCACACAAGTCTCGGCACGGACGCAAATATAGTTCGACCGAAAAAAAAACCGCTGTACATTCTGGAAATCGTCGTCTGCGCCGATACAGCTCAAAAATAGTGCCAGTTTATTTTCCCCACGCCTTCCTCACTTAAATGTTAATCTCTCACGGCTTATTCCAGAAGACAGCGACAACCGTTCACCTCGGGCCGATGTCGGCCACAGTCGGCCCGAAGACCTTGTGTTCATAGGCTGAGCAAGGGGAGGACCTGAGAGAATGGCGCAGCACTTGCAGCCACACAACCCTTGAGCGAGAGAGGGTGGCGCTGAAAAGCTGAAAGATGTATATAGCTTCGCTCGACAGGTGAGAAAATATTACCCGACGACGGACTTAATGATCCGTGTCCAAAGAAAATCACGCGCACTCCCTTGCACCACTGTATTTATTTTGGTGGGGGATGAAAAGAAGACAATCATTGTGCACTCACTGCACGCCGCTTCAAATCTTTATTTACATTCTCTCCCCTTGTTGCGTTTTTGGACCGTTATTTTTCTTGGCTGTGATTACCGTTCTTTCCAACCCTCTGTCATCTGTGACTTTGTTTTCTTTGGATCAAGTGGAAGTCTAGAATTTTGGATACTGCTGATATATGAACATCATCTAAATTTGTATCTTTATTTTTATATACACAGTAAACTTCAAAGAAGTACCCAACGGAGAAAGAAACACGCTTAAAAAAGGCAGTTTCAACACAATTTATTAATATTTCAGTAAATACCCTTTTTCAAAATAAACAAACAACCAAATAGAGAGATCAGTCGCTACTTATCTTCATTTATCGCAGAAGGAAGTTGCCACATTCCTTCTGCGATAAATGACGATAAGTAGCGACTGATCTCTCTATTTGTTTGCCTATTTTGAAAAAAGATATTTACACAAAATATTAATAAATTGTGTTGTAACTGTCTTTTCTAAGCGTGTTTCTTTCTCCGTTGGTTACTTCTTTGCATTTTACACGCTTGGCAGTCACGTCTTTGGTCTGGATTACAGTAAACTATGGATATCACGCATTTCCAGGGAACCCAATTTTTCTTGTTGTTACGTCCGAACTTTATTATAAGAGAAGTAAGTACATACAAAAAGTGATTTCGGGACATCTGAAAAAAAAGTGGAGTTTTATCCAGCTTTTGTTATATCTGACCTTGTTATAAGCGAGGTAGATTGTTTTTTTTTTTTTTTAAATGACACATTCCTTCCTCTTTCGTTATACTGATGAGCAAAAGAAAATGCAACAATTTTGGAACCATCCAAAACACTAAATGTTTTTGATGATTTCAAAAAATGTCGCATTTCTTTTGCTCGTCAGTATATGTTTGCGGTCTAATTGTTGCTTAACCCATTCAGCCCTGACGCTCTACAGCAGGAGATGGGTCGACCATGATAATTCAAGGGTAGTGCCAGACTAGCTTGGCGACTGTCGGCGCCAAGCTAATCTGGCACTGCCCTTGAATTATCTTGGTCGACCCATCTCCTGCAACAGGTGCATAGTCGTTAGATGACGCCTCCAAAATTTGGGAAATACGTGCGCCGGGCTGAAGGAGTTAAGTAACTCTTAGTACTTCACTCTGTTCAGCAGGGCCTCACCAGAGAAGAACGCTAGGATCGCAATCTTGGCGCTCGGTTAACTCATTCAGCCCCGACACACCACAGCAAGAAATGGATCGAGCATGATAGTTCAAGGGTGGTGCCAGAATAGCTTGGCGCCCATAGGCGCCAAGCTATTCTGGCACCACCCTTGAACTATCATGCTTCTGGCTCTAGAATTGTAATACAATCCTTCAGAGGGCAACTTCAACATTTGAGGATCCTTGCCTCTTGTATGTGAGCGGCACTCGCTGTTGTCTACGCAGTGAAAGGCTTACCGGTATTTGACGGCATGCGCTCCTATCATGTAATCTGCATCTCTCACATGCAATTTCACCTCCTCTGTTCTTTAATGACTCCCCTTGATTTTTTTTTCGCCAGCAACAGGAAGGAATTAACCCTTCCCATCCTATATTCTGTAATGCTTTTGCACCTAAATCTCCATGTCAGAATGGAAATAGTATCCAGACATCAAGGATTTCCTCCGCACGGCTAGGCAATCTGCGAACAAATTACATACCTGTAGATATCATTACTTTCCTTTTGGCACCTGGCCTCAGTTGCACGGGCGAACTTAAACCCCGCGCAAGCCACTAAGCAAGATGCTCCGTATAAGCACAATGTCTTGCGCATGATTTAAGCTCGCTCATGCAACTGGCCCCTCGGCCGCTCATGCAACCGGCCCTAGATCGCCAGCCCAAGACAAAGACCACAGGGGGAGGAAACTGAAGTATTCTTTTTCAATGAAGAGTTTTCTTCCCCAGACTGTCTCTGATGTCGACTTTATTATGTTTTATCGACGCTCAGAGCCAGTCAGCAGCATGAAACTCTTGAGAAACAAATCTTAGACCCCCCCCCCCCGCCTCCCCCCCCCCCCGCCCTCCTTTTCTGTTCAAGGACAAGGCTTAACGCCTTCCCTGAAACTATACGTACATTTTTTTTCTCTAAAATCTGTCTTCATTCAAAGACCAAAAGCCAACGCCATCCAGGAAACATTGGTCTCAGCAAGAGGCATAGATCCTCATGAGCCCCCGCAGTCTCTTGCAGCTGTTCTCTGCAGTGAAGGGGTTAAGGTGCACGACACTCCAAATCCCTGAAACCCTTCCTTGCCGGGATGAACATTACTCTAATTAAAGAGACGTAGATCTGCTGATCACGCGGGTGTTCAGTGTTGAGCCGGATGCAGGCAGATGCTGGTACATTTCCGTCGACTGATCAGGGTCATGTGAAGGGGTTTCCCAATCTCAATTTCACGGCGGCTCATGAGGATCTATACCTCTTGCTGGCACCACTTTTTATGTTTGCTTGTTTTCAGTATATTTTCGTGTCGTAGTATGTTAGCAACGGCAAGTTTGAAAAATGACGTATCTGTAGATGTCAAAACTTCGAACGTCGTGTAATAACGTTTCATCATCATCATCATCATCATCATCATCATCATCATCATCATCATCATCATCATCATCATCACTTTGTATCCATCTTGGCTCGGCTGGGACCCTTTGGCGTTAAATTAACCCTTTTAGAACCCACGGGTGCATTTCCCAAATTTTGGAAGTGTTACTTAACGACTATGTACCAGTTGCAGGAGGTGAATTGACCATGATAATTCAAGGGTAGTGCCAGATTAGCCAAGTTAATCTGGCACTATCATTGAATTATCATGACCAATCAATCTCCTGGTATAGGTGTTGGGGCTAAGAGGGTTAACACAGCTTTCCGAAACACTATCTGCATACTTTTTAGTCGCTTCAGCATGTGCTGCCCTTTTTCAACAGTGGAAATATCAGCTTTTATTCTTTAGCCCCAACACCCTACAGCAGGAAATTGATTGACCATGATAATTCAAGGGTAGTGCCAGATCAGCTTGGCGGCTTCACCGTGATAATACCCTTGAATTATCATGGTCAATCCACCTCCTAAAACTGGTACATAGTCGGCGTTAAGTAGCACTCCCAAAATTTACGAAATGCACCCGTGGGGCTAAAAAGGATAAAAATAACTCGCGCTCTTGATGTTTATGCATTTCGTGCACACCAACCAACCCGCTAACCTGAGATAATGTTGAAACGTGAGTCTGCTGGTCTGTTATTTTGGACCTTATAAAGCAAGCAAGAAGAAAAAGAAAAGAAAGAAAAATAAACCGAACGCAAAAAATCCACAACGAACTAGCAAACACCCACCCACCTCCTCCAGTAGAAAAAAGCACGGGAATCCCAGTACATGACCCTGAGCTGTCATATAAAACAGCATCTGTCTGCGAGCTGCTCAACAAAACCCACCTGTAATTAGTATTATATTACATCAAAGCCTGACCTCTCTTGGCCTTCCCACCATAGATCCTCATGAGCCGCATCGTGGATTTGGCTTTTAGAAAGCACCACTAAAGGGTCATCAATCCGAAAGGAACACATTTAACACACTAAGCCATAAGAAAAAACAAATCAACGAAAACAACAGCAGCCAAAAAAAAAAACAAAACAACAACAGCAAAAAACAAAAACAAAAAAAAAAAAACAAACCCAAATCGCCACCACCACCACCAACAACAAAACCGACAAAAAACATTTGCGAGTTGTCGTTTGAGGAAGTTAACCCCTTGACTGCTCCTGACGATACCGTTCAGCGGAAAAGACGCGTTGTCACGCGTCTTTTCCGCTGAACGGTATCGTCAGGAGCAGTCAACAGGGTTATGACGTATGTTGTTAAGGCATAGGTTCGCATGATCTGACCGTCAGATCATCGCACACCTGTATGTGACATTTATGTGTCACCTTTAACCTCTGGTGGGCTCATGAGAATCCTTCAAGAGGTTTAGATCCTCATGCGCCAGGAGGATGTATGCCTCTTGGAGATGTTTGAAGCGCGCGCGCACACACATCGACGCGCTTTTAGAAGAGCATGCAGGTGTAGTTGATAGTATATGTATTGGCTGATTTCACACAGATTATAGCATGACACAACTGTAACTTGAAATGCTAGTTTTTACAACATTTTCTTAAGTATTGAAGCGAGAATAAAACTCAGATCACGTAAAATATAAAATTACGTAAAAAAAGAAAAAAGAAAAAAAGAAAGTCATGACAAATGACGTTTGAAAAACCAATGATGCGTATGCACTGCGCCCCTCTGCAATCACTGACGCATTGGCAGATCTGCGAGGCTTTTTCTGTAGAAGATATTTCAACATCAGAATCATTTTGAAGATTTCCGCCTGAATAAGTAGACTGATGAGTTTCCTATATGAGCGACCATTAGTTTGCCTTTCGGGGGCTTGTGAAGATCTAGGCCTACTGCACACACTATAGTTATAGTTTCTGTTCAGTGCAAATGGCCATTATCTTGTATTGTGGTGCATATCCTGATGCACAAATTAAATACCACGTTCTGTCTAGTCACACCCTGTCTAGCCGACAACACTGAATGTCAATTACAACTGGTGTCTGTCTGTGTGATGAAAAATTGGGGATGTGCGTGCTGACCTGTGATTTTGGACTTTACGACCTATGGCCTATGGCCGTAAGGTCCAAAATCACGGACCAGCAAAAATGTGTCCATATATCTTTTTTTTGTCGTCTGCACGTCGTAACCCCTAGCCAGTCCAGTCGGTCAGTCCACTCAAAGGAGAAATGAGTTTTTACGATGAGTATCAACGCACAGTGTTTATGTCTGCTGGCCAATGTACCTCAGCCTGCGACTGAGTCCATCTACCAAGGGTCATTGTCACGCCAATGTTGACTGGTTAACGTTTACAAGACCGTTGCTGACTGGATATAGTCCATAAGCTAGCAAGGTCTACCGTGCACACCCCCCCCCCCCCTCAGTACTCAATAAGATGGGTTTCAAAGTGTTCCTTAGTATGTCCTGAGATGTTTAAGCCATGTTCCCCGAAAATCCTTAGGAACACACCAGAGATATGGCCAATGGCGCAAGGGTACCCCCATTCATGCTCTTCGCAGGTGCTATTAATGAGGTTGAGAAACATTTTCCTCTAAATAAATCAGAATTCATCCCAGAAGCCCAAATCAAGCAATATTATGTCAAGACATCTGCATCCTCTGCAAAAAAACAGAATGAAAAAATATTGAATCTCTGGCTCACAGTGAAGGTATTTGTGCACCCAGTAAATGACCATTTCCGCGAAATCGCAAAAAAAGACAAAAATAATGTGTCAGATGCCTTCAGACATTTTCTATAGCACTGACAGTCCATTTTCAGGTTTACATCATTAAAACAGGATGTCACAATTATTATAAACTTGACTAGGTGATGCTGTGATCACCGTGAGTGCCACAGTCGTTGATTTTGTATCCCTACCCCCAAGTTGTAAAAATACTCAAAATTAATTAGAAAAAAATTGCTTAAGTTATTCCATTTTATTTTGACCTCTCTTTACCTATTAAGTTTCAATAATGTGAGCATAAAGTGCAAGAAAATAAGGAAAGTCGGCATCCTTTACGGTATGTTCGTGGTGAATGATAGCTTTTTCCCATTTAAAATTGCGGAATTGGGAAACGTACGTTATTTCTGATGCCCTCAGAAATTTTGTATACAACTGATAGGTCTTTTTTAGGTTTTATTGGTTACTCCCAACCTGATTTTATGATGCTGTGATGCATTTAGGGGCCACAGAGGCTGCAGAACGTGTGCCTTAACAGAATATTGCCTGATTTGGGCTTCTAAAATGAACTGATTTATTTAGAGGAAAATGTTTCTCAACCTCATTTTAGCAGATGCAAAGAGCGTGAATGGGGGTACCCTTGCGCCATCGGCTATATCTCTGGTGTGTTCCTAAGGATTTTCGGGGAACATGACTTAAACATCTCAGGACATACTAAGGAACACTTTGAAACCCATCTTATTGAGTACTGGGGGGGTGGGGGGGGGGGGTGCACGGTAGACCTTCCTAGCTTGTGGAATAATATTGATTGTTACACAACTTTTGACTGATTACTTGTCACAAGGCCGATGTTGACTGGATAATATTGATTGTGACGCCACTTTTCACTGACTACCACTCGTAAGCCCGTTGATGACTGGACGATATTGATTTTAACACCACTTTTGACTGGGTACCTGTGACAAGGTCGTTGTTGACTGATAATATTGATTGCAACACCACTTTTTATTGGCTACCACTCACATGGCCGTTGCTGACTGGGTGATTTTGATTGTAACACCACATTTGACTGGCAACCTGTAATAAAGGTCTTTGTTGATATAATGACTGTATGATATTGATTATAACAACGTCTTTGACTGGCTACCGCCACTCACAAGGCCGTTGTTGACTAGATGATATTTCAACACCGCTGTTGACTAGCCATGTTCACCGGACGACAATTACAATAGTTGACTACAGGCGGTGTCTTTGAAGTGGCGAACATCAAGTCGTGGGGCACTCAACACTTCGTGACCCTCTTCATTTTGAAAAAGCGTAGATGCAGACGGTCCCATGCAACTGGGCCGCAATAGGCACAGATCCTTATGAGCCCCCGCAATTTGCGGGGGCTCATGAGGATCTATGCTTCTTGTGAATGGGCGTCTGTCCTGCAGAAGTAATTTACGCTTTGCTTCTAGCCTGTGGCCGTGAGATAGCTAGTCTTTGTTACCTGAATCCGAACCTCTCTAAAGAGCTATATTTTTGACCTCATGCAGTTTCTCATAATGAAACATAACCATCAGGCAGTTCTGGAACTTATTATCACCCATTCACTGCCAGTGAACACAAAATTATGTCCTCTGAAGCAGGGCAAATGAAATTCAACGCCGAACAATCCTATCAATTAAAAAACAAACCCAAACACAGATATGAACAGGATCAGCAAGAGGCAAAGAACCTCATTAGCCCCCGCAGATGCGGGGGCTGATGAGGTTCTTTGCCTCTTGCAGTTGGGTGGCGTTTGAATTGTTTTCCGGCAGTGCAGGGGTTAACACTTATTTCGAATAAGAGCGTTGAATAAGGGAAATTGTTCGGCCGTGGCGTTTGATGTTCCTTATGCCGACATACGCTTTCATCCGTTGGCTGTCGGTAGCGATTTTTGTCGCGATGATTCCCGCAGGAATCGTCGCGACAAAAAACGTTTACCGACAGCCAACGGGTTAAACACCCCTTTAATTTATTTTTGATCAGTCCAGCTGCTCATATAATTCTGCCTTTAACCCTTTCATTGATTATGGACACTTTTAGAATCATTGTAAATTTAATCCCAGCCGTCAAAGGAATATGGATACGAAGTGGTTTCAGCAGGAGGCATAGAGCCTCATGCTGCCCCGCAACTGCGGAGGCTCATTAGGATCTATACCTCTTGCAGTTAGATGGTGCTCAGTTCTTCTCAGTTCTTCTAGGTAGTGAAGGGTTAATTGAAATCAGAGAGAGAGAGAGAGAGAGAGAGAGAGAGAGAGAGAGAGAGAGAGAGAGAGAGAGAGAGAGAGAGAGAGATGATGATGAAACTTTATTTTTCAACAGTAAAAAGTTTTGACAGAAAACAAATCGTCATTTTACAAACTTGCCGTTGCTAACATCTACAGGATAAATAAAAAATAATTAAAAAAAATAAAATAAAAAAGGGAAACTATAAAAAACATATATTTATATACAAAACCCAATAGCATCATTATATATAGAGAGAACAGGGGAAAAATTACTTGACACAACACAAGCCAACAGAAAAGAAAAAAAAGTAAGGGGGAAGTGACATAGGAATTACCAGCTTTACTGGTCGGGCATAATGACATGTTGTGAGGTTTAATTAAAATAATATTATAAGAATACACGCAACCTAATACGCATACATAACGCATGCACATTTCAGCACGCCACTCTCCGTCTCTAATATACACGTACGCACACGCACGCGCACGCACAAACGCGCACACACACACACACACACACACACACACACACGTGCACACACGCGCGCTTGCGCGGCTTAATATGTTAAGCTAGTCAGTCATATGAGAGAGAGAGAGAGAGAGAGAGAGAGAGAGAGAGAGAGAGAGAGAGAGAGAGAGAGAGAGAGAGAGAGAGAGAGAGAGAGAGAGAGAGAGAGAGAGAGAGAGAGATGATGATGATGATGATGAAACTTTATTTTTCAACGGTAAAAAGTTTTGACAAAACAAATCGTCATTTTACAAACTTGCCGTTGCTAACATCTACAGGATTAAAAAATAAAAAAATAAAAAAGGGAAACTATAAAAAACATACAAAACCCAATAGCATCATTATATCTCTTGGCTTGACTTCGCGAACGAAGATTCTATAGGGCTTGCCCACGTCGTCTGCAGGCATTTTCGTGGCTGCGGAGGCCAATCCGGGACAGGCAGGTTCGACCGCAGTGGCTGCAGGGGAAGGTCTGGTCAGGGTTCTGAGTTACGGCAACTCTGTTTTTTCTCCTGAGCCGCTTGTCCTTAAGGTTAGCTCTGCGAGAGTCCTCAAAGGAGACGGCTGCCTTGTAGATGGTGGAGCGCCAGGTGTCACGGTCCGCAGCAAGCGAAGACCACTGGCGGTGGTCAATTTGGCAGGCACTAAGTGACTTCTTGAGACCGTCTTTGTATCTCTTCTTTGGTGCCCCTCTGTCTCGGTGTCCAGTGGGAAGCTCGCCGAACAGAGTGATCTTGGGTAGGCGATGATCCTCCATCCTGGAGACGTGCCCCGCCCAGCGAAGCTGTGTCCGCAGCAGCAAAGCCTCGATGCTCAAAGTTTCCGCCTGTTCAAGGACCTCGACGTTGGTGACATAGTCACTCCAGTGAATGCTGAAGATGGTACGCAGGCAGCGCTGGTGAAAGCGTTCGAGGAGTCGTAGTTGGTTGCGGTAGAGGGCTCAGGACTCGGAACCGTACAGCAGGGTGGTGAGGACGACAGCTCTGTACACGCTGATCTTGGTGCCTTTTTTTAGCTGTTGATTGTGCCACACCCACTTGAATAGTCGCCCGAAAGCACTGTTCGCTTTTGCCAACCTGTTGTCCAGCTCCTTGTCCAGCTTGGCGTCTGACGTGATGATGCAGCCAAGGTAGGTAAACTGGTGTACTGACTTTAGTTCGGACTCGCCAATGGTGATGTGGGGAGGGCGATGCTCTTCCTTGGGTGCCGGCTGATGAAGGACCTCTGTCTTTTTCAGACTGACCTCGAGTCCAAAGAGCTGGGCAGCATCTGCAAAGCAGGACGTGATGCGCTGCAAGGCTCTCTCTGTGTGTGCAACGAGGGCAGCGTCATCAGCAAAGAGCAGCTCACGAATCAGTTGGTCTAGGGTTTTGGTGTGGGCCTGCAGTCGTCTGAGGTTGAACAGGCTGCCATCGAGACGATACCTGATGTACACTGCATCGTCATCGTCGAGGTCCACTGTGGCCTGCTTCAACATCATGCTAAAGAAGATGGTGAAGAGGGTTGGTGCCAGCACGCAGCCCTGTTTCACGCCGTTGATAATGGGGAATGGTTCTGAGAGGTTACTGTTGAGTCTAACCTGGCCTTGCTGGTCCTCGTGGAGCTGGACGATCATGCTGAGGAACTTTGGGGGACAGCCAAGTCGCTCCAGGATCTGCCACATGCCTTGCCTGCACACAGTGTCGAACGCTTTTGTTAGGTCGACAAACGTTACGTACAGCCCTTTGTTCTGCTCGCGGCACTTCTCCTGAAGCTGTCTCAGCACAAAGACCATGTCAGTGGTACTCATCATGGTGGTGGCATCATTATATACAGAAAAATATAATAACCCTCATCACACACACATGCACACACGCACGCGCGCCGCTCACACATACACCCACACACACAAACAAACACGAGCACACACACGCGCGCACACATATAAAAACCATCTGTATGAAATACATGAGGTACAGGAATTATTACAGTACCTGAAAAAAGTACTAAGTTTGACTCAGGTAATCAAAAAGTTTTGTTTTAAAACTTCCTGGTGAGGTAATAGTTTTCAAATGTGCAGTGATAGAATTCCAAGCAAACGGACCAGAGAATGACATACTAGTTTTAAAAAGGTCGATTCTTGGCAGTGGTAGGGGTAAGGTATTGTTCACGTTCTTGGTGAGATATAAATTTAGTGATTAGATACTGGGGTGTCATATTATTCAATATCTTATGCATAAAGACGCATTTGTTTAATGTAAGTTGCTGACGCAGACCGAGAATGTTTAAATGTCTAAATTTGTCTGTGGTAGGGATGGGGCGTCTATCTATCATTTTTACAGATCTTTTGTATATGGAGTTTAACCTCTTCATGTGGACATCACTGCAGCCGTCCCACACTGTGGAGACATAATCAACGTGGGACTTTATATGAGCATGAAAAAACAGTTTACGGGTATTTGTATCCGTTACATGTCTAAGCTGGGACAATAAGAAAGTGTTTTTAGCAATGGTCTTACAAACAGCATTTATATGGGTCTCCCAGCACAGTTGTTCATCAACATGTATTCCTAAGAATTTACGCTCAGTGACTTGTTCAACAGGTTCAGCGTTTAATTGTAGTTGTAATGGCTGTAGTCGGCGTTGATGTTTTTGCCGCGTGGCGATTAAGATACTCTTTGTTTTTGCTGGGTGAAGAACCATATGGTTCTGTCTACACCAGTCAGATACCTCATTGAGACTACATTGTAAACTATGGCAAATGTCCGTCGTTTTTTTACCAGAAACATGAAGACTCGTATCGTCAGCAAATTGATTACAATTAACCTCCGAATTAGTGATATGCAACGGGAGATCATTAATAAATAGTATGAATAGAAGAGGGCCCAAAATTGACCCCTGGGGGACACCGTTTTTTACATTTCCTTGCTTAGAGTATCTTCCATGGGCGTACACCATTTGTTTTCTGTCTTCGAGATATGATCGGAAGAATGCTATAGTGGTTGCGTCCAAGTGATAAACTGTTAGCTTATTTAGGAGAATGTCATGGTCCACAAGGTCAAACGCCTTTTTAAGGTATAAGAAAACTGCTCCTGACATCAGGCTTTTATTGATTGATTCCAGCCAGCTGTCTACAATATGTGTCAGTGCTGACTGACAAGAATGTTTCGGTCTAAAACCAGACTGGTGAATATTAAGTAATTTACCTTTTTCGAGAAAATCAAGATGTTTTTGAATGTGCTTTTCAAGAGGTTTTGACAAAGCTGACAGAAGGGAGATTGGACGATAATTATTAATATCTTTAAGATCTTTAGATTTAGGGATTGGGATTACCTTTGCTTCTTTAAGAATGATTGGAAATGAACTTTGCTTTATGCAGAGGTTGAAAATATATGTTAGTGATTCTACTGTATACGGTAATGAGATTTTGAGGCTTTCATTATCAATACCATCACTACCAGCAGACTTTTTGTTGGGCATGCTAGAAATATATCTGCCGACTTCCGCAACTATAATATCAGGGATGGAAAAAGTATTTGATAAAGTTGTTTTTTAAAAGTGTTCTCTGAGAGAACTCGGCACTTCATACGGTTTACTGTTATTTGCAGCTGACAATGCCAATATTTCGGCTGTCGTTAAGAAATGGTTATTTAATATATCAGCTGACATATGAGATGGGATTTCGGGTGCTGATTTACCCTTCGTTACGACGTTCAGAGCTTTCCAAACAGATGCCGTGTCCTTTTTGTCTCGAATCATTTGTTGGATAAAAAGACTTCTTAGAAGCTCTAACTAAATATTTGACACGATTACGTTGTTTTTTGTATTCTTCGTACTTTTGCTCTTTTTTCAGTTTGTCTCTAAATGACATGGCCTGCTTGATATCCGCTGTTAACCACGGTGGTATGGTGGAATGTTTAACTCGTTTTTCACGTATTGGCGCATGTTTATTGAGGACACTGAGAAACAGATCCATCCAGCACGACAAGGCACTGTCAGGAGATTGGTGATCATAAACCTCAGTAAACGGAGCATTGTGCAGGTCCCACAGAAATTCGTCTTTATTAAAGTGTTTAAAGGAGCGATATTTTATAGTTTTATGTCTTTTAGTGTTTTGCTTGTCTAGTTTCATGGAGACGTTACAACCTACTGGGTTATGATCGCTGACAGCTAAGGAGGGAACCTGCACATTTGATATTTTATCGTCATTTGTCACGTAAATGTGATCAATTAAGGTTGAGGATGTAGATGTGGTTCTAGTGTTCTTTTTTAACTAATTGTTTTAAACCGAATAAGGCTGTTGTTGATGCCCATGCAGCATGGTGCCCTTTGGGCTTAAGTAGATCAATGTTAAAGTCGCCCAGAAGAACAATGTTATCTTTACTTTGATTAACTTTATCCATCATTTCTACGAAGTCATCATACCAGTCCCAGTTGGCTGCTGGATTTCTATAGATAAAGCCAATCAAGACTGTGGGGGATTTAGATGTTTTCACCTCGACCCATAAACTTTCAACTTCGGCTGACTCTAAGTCCTGTCGTCGTTTAACTTTACTAATTATAGAATCATGTGCTAGTCCAGTGTGCTGGGGACTTGAAGCATCTCTGCGGAGTACTGAGAAGTTTGGGACTGAGATGGAGTTATCCCTGATAGTGCTTTTGAGCCTCGACTCGGATACACCCAAAACATGAAAATGTGTTGGCGTGTTCAAGAACACAGACAAATCTGGCACCTTATTAACTAGATGGTAAATGTTGAGGTGGCCAATTCTCAACTCATCAGGTCGTTGTGGGGCAGTTTTTACATTATATTTTCGCATGTTGATAACAGAACAAACGTAGCAATAATATTCCAAAAAAAAAAAAAATAATAAAAATAATCTCAATGTGTATAAATGAATAAGAAAGCGACAAGAAAACGTAGAAAAACAACAACAACAACAATAAAGCAAAATTAAAATGTTTTTGACTCTCGTGGTCAGAGTCCGCTGCGAGTTCGAATTACTTGGTAATGTCAGAAACAAAAAAAGGCTCGACAGCTATGTAGAAAGAATCAGAAAATAAAGAAACACTTCCAAGGGCACCTAGGCACGCTCGCCTGATGCTTCAGTTCCTAACTACTAATATAGTAATAATAGCACATACAAAAAATTGGATTTCTATAATTTAAAACAAAACAAAACAAAAAACAAAATGTCACTGCGACTTTTAAATCAAGCACAGCTAACTACGGACAGAACAAAACCGCAGTCATTAAAGTCGAAAATGTAATTCTAGATCAAAAAGCTCAATTCAACTCGACTCGAGGATTAATGTCACAAAAAGATCCACGAAACACGCACAATGGAACTTTGGCAAGGCTGCGAGAAAACTACTAAAAAACAAAAACAAAAACCGTATGAAATACACGCTGTCAAATAAGAAGGGTGTGTCCTATGACTGTCTAACACAAGCTGTCAATCTAGAGACTCGTTTCCTAATGTCCAGCGCGTGGCCTGAATTTCTGCAGCAGAGAAAACAAGGCTGCGCAGTCACTTTCACTAAGCTGGGGCACTCCTGGGGGCGGGGGTAGTGAGGGATATGGAAATACGGAAGGATTAGAGTACGGGTACACCGGACGGCCGTCTGCTACGAAGAAGGGGGGGGGGGGGGGGCATGGTTGGTGTGGAGTAACCGTAGGGTGGCCGCTGTGGCTTCTGTTCCGGAGCAGTTCCAGCCTTTGATCCACCGCTATGTTGGGTGACTAGCGGCGTGCAGTCGGCTTGACTGCAGTCTTTGTCCACAGCATGCTCCAGTCGGAATCGGGGTGCAAGGCTGGAACTGACTGAGCGCTGAGAGCGACGGTCTCTTTGAGGCTCTTTGTCTCTGGCACCAGACTTGCAGTGTGTGTCACCGTGCCCTGGCAGCTGTTCATGGTGGCGAGACTTTGGGTGATTTGGTTCTGGCCGGGCTGCGTTGTTGGAGGTGCGGCCAGAGTACGAACGCTTGATGTTGACAGCGAGAGCACTGGTGCCCCGCTTGTTGGGATGGATGGCATCTCTGAA
>BTPG01000007.1:59303869-59561369 GCA_036245525.1 Semisulcospira habei
GATCCTCATGAGCCCCTGCAATTGCGGGGGCTCATGAAGATCTATGCCTCTTGCTGACACCCACTTTGTATCTATGTTCCTTGGTCGGCTGGGGATCTTTGGCGCTGATTGAACAACTTGGGAAACACAATTTGCGTCCTCTGGCAGTGAAGATGCCGCTTCCAGCATTGTCTGATGCACGGATTGTTTGATACCTTTGTCCGTGAGAGGAGTCACACTGAGAGAACCACTCCACTCGGTCGTTGTCCCAACAATCGTACTGTTTGTGTCTGGTTGAGGAGAAGAAAAAGAAAACAACAACAAAATGTATGGCGCCCCGCCACAAAATCCAAATTGCAACTCAGTGCTACTAATGGCTTGTCTTAAGGAAGCTGGGTAGCTCAGATGGTGGAGTGTTTTTCTCTCGTCCGCAAGGTCGTGGGCCCGAACCCAGCTGGGGTCAAAATATGTACAGACCTCTTTTCTTTTCGGTGCCCCGGCTTTTGTTGTTTTGTCCACCGCGAAGGTGATTTCAAGGGCGTCACGTCTTTTGTCCACCACGAATCACCTTCGTGGTAAACAAAAGACGTAACGCCCTAAATGTTTAACTTAAAATAATGCGTATATTAGTATGCTTTGCATAATTTTAGATACAAATTAGGTTTTGTAATTGCAATGCCAAGTTGGATCTGCATGTAAAATAATAATAGGACATACAATAACACAGACATAATATATCTCACAGATGTGCAGCTGAATTCAAAATAAAAGTCACAAACCAGATAGGAAAATAGGCTCACAGAGCAATTTTAGAGTAGTTTATTTTGCAAAGAGTTGAAAGAGTATCATTAAGCCTTTCAATGCCAGTGAACGCAGATTTTGTTTTTCTAAAACATTCTAAGGACAGCGTCAAAGGTCCTCAGCTGTCAAAGGAACGGGGGATACAAAGTGGTGTCAGCAAGAGGCATAGATCCTCATGAGCCCCCGCAACTGCGGGGGCTCATGAGGATCTATGCCTCTTCCAGTTCTGTGCTGTTCGATTTTTCTGTGTATTGACGAGGCCCATAATAATATTTCACAGCTGCCGTTGGCATGAGGTAAATCGTGAAAATTGTGGGTTTTATCGGGTTTGCAACCACAATAACCATTTCGACGTTACAGGCGAAGGGGCAGATTTTACGTTAACCTTTTTAACTGCCGGAGTATGGAGAAAGCTAAACTGCTGCAAGAGGCATACATCCTCATGAGCCCCCGCAGTCGCGGGGGCTCATGAGGATGTATGCCTCTTGTTGGTCCTGTGTTCTTTATGCCTATTTCTGGTCACATTTAGTTCCATGGTCTTGACGCGAAAGTCAGTGTGCTTTCAGACGCGAAATCCGCGATCACTGACAGCGAAGTGGTTAATAACACGATAGCGTTTAAAGTTGTAGTATACATATCAGCAAACAACATCCTGATTTACAGCTGCTTTCAGACCTGTGGTTACACATGTCGCAAGGAAAGCCCCGCGTAATACTCTCTCTGTCTGTCTGTCTTTCTCAGTCACCCCAGCATTTAGATTCATTTTATGTGTCAGTAAATCCTGATGTGCTTTTGTGAGAAAACCTCCTATCGGTTCTTTTTGTCTGTTTCAACATTAATATTTATGTCCTAGTCTTACCTTACATTCATCTGCTGCTTAAAACGTAAGATAGGTGCAAGTCATGCTGATGATGGCGCTGCTGCTGACGAAGCAGATGATGATAATGAAAATGATGATGATGTTGATACTGATGATGATGATACTGATGATAATGATGATGATGATGAAAATGATAATGACAATGAGTAATTTACGTTGAGCTAAGGGCAAGCTTAACACCTACGCTGCCAGTGGACGCGTTTGCAATATGTGTTAATTCGACGCCAAAGAGCTCCACCCGCCCGAAGAACACGGTATCAAAGTGGTTTCAGCAAGACACAGATCTTCATGAGCCCCCGCAATTTGCGGGGGCTCATGATGATCTGTGTCTCTTGCAGCTGGACCCTGTTCACCTTTTTCTCGGCAGAGAAGGGGTTAACCCATTTAACCCCAAGGACGCATTTTCCAAATTTTGGAGGTGCCACCTAACGACCTGCAGGAGACAGATCGACTATAATGATTCAAGGCGCCAAGCTAATCTGGCACTATCCTTGCATTATCGTGGTCAATCCGTCTCCTGCTGTAGTGCGTCGGGGCTGGGTTAAGCGATCTACTGATTTTTTTTTCGAAACTTGTTGTTAATGGTGTCTGAAAATTGTATCACCACACGCACAGCCACCACCGAACCGCCGCCGCCGCCAACCCCACCAAAACCCACTCAAAGCGTGCACCACACACTCAGTAGTATTGATGCATTCTTTACCTAGCCGACGCACCTCAGAAACACGCTTTTACGAGCTACACTGGCCATTAATATAACTCAATAAGTAGATCAACATGCAACACAGGCGGGGAATTACTGACACAAATTCAGTTGATCCTTGTTTAAAGGCTTCCTCACACGAAGACTCGAAACGGAACTTTTCGTCAAAATGAGTGCATTTCAGACATTTCTTCATTTCACGGTTTCACGAAATGCGAAACGGCACATTTTGAGCAATAGAACCTGTCTCTATTCCCGAAACATTTCGCTGAAACATTTCTACCCGCTGCCCAATCAGTGTCGTTCGCTCAGTCACGTGTTAATCTGACTGACGTCATTCAAGGCAAAACACTGAAGATAGCGGGTAAAGCGATGGCCGCGTGGAGTCAGGTATATTATGGCTAAAAACGCGTGATGTGACGCACGATTCTCAGTAAGATTTAAGCTGGGGGGGGGGGGGCGCGGGGGGGGGGGGGGGGGGATCATTTTCGAAATGGAATCTATAAAGAATCATCACTAAAGTACCTCCAAAATATTATTTTAGGTCAGTTTTCTGAACCCCACTTTCATCGGCTGTCGCTGCGAAGCCTACAAGATGGCGGCGCGGCTATCGCTTTGAGACGGCGGCAGCCTCGATTCACTTGAACCATCCCTGTTTACGCATTCAAAAGCTCTTAAGTTTATTCGCTATGGTCGGGAATTCACTTGTATTGTGTAAGCAAAGGCACACATGTCTTATATGTTTAATTTTTAAGCGTCAGTAGTCAAAAATATGACCCGATATCCACCGTTACAACCAGAGCATGTGTCTGTGAAGAGTTAACCCCCTGTACCAATCGAAATGAATTTTCACCGCGTTTCTGCGTGTGCGGAGGAGGCATTTCGATGCAATGAAAATGTTTCGTTTCTTGCGTATTTCGTTTCAAACGTCCAGGGAAGCCTTAACCCCTTCCCTGCTGAAGTACGTACATTTTGCTTCTGAAATCCTTGTTCATTGAACGACCGAAAGCCAAAGCTGTCCAAAGAACACGGACACAGAGTGGTCTCAGCAAGAGGCATAGATCCTCATGAGCCCCCGCAGTCGCGGGGGCTCATGAGGATCTAAGCCTCTTGCAGTTAGATCGCGTTCACTTTTTCTTGGCAGTGAAGTGGTTAAAGGTACCTGCTCCAGGCAATAAAGGGTTAATAGTTCGCAATGTCTTCTTTTAGAAATGTTCTTATGATGTCCTTCGATAATGCTGGACAATTAGAGCTAACATTGTGAAACGAGTTAACTTAATTTTGTGAATAACGTAATTTTCATTGTAATACAATAAAAATCTCAATTTTCACAAAAAATAGACTTGCTATCATTGGCCTTCACTGGACAGAGCTGCGAACCAAAACTAGGGGAGATAAATGAAGTCACTCCAGGCTAGCAAGGGACACGACGTCTCACGAATGATGGAGCAGGCTGGCTGATCCACTTAATGTTTCAACTCCGTGCATTTCCTTACCTACTTCTGACATTTAGGATAACCTCTATTTAAACCCTTGGGCTGTTGGTAGCGACTTTTGGTCAAGGTGATTCCTGTAGGACAAAACTACACAAAACTAGTGCAAGCTGAGGCAGACTGTTTATACAATCTTCGTTTTCACAAACCAAAAGCTCCAGATGTCCCAGGGACATGGATTCAAAATGGTGTCAGCAAGAGGCATAGATCCTCATGAGCCCCCACAACCTCGGGGGCTCATGAGGGTCTACAACCTTTTGCACTTGGGTGGTGGTCAAATTTTCTCGGCAATGAACGGGTTAAAGTAACGTTGGTCATCCCCTGCGTGTGACGTATATAAAACAGCGCGCCTCTATGTGCGTTGCTTTTGAAATTGGATCGACGAATAATTGCTGAATTGCATCTTATTGCCCTGGTAACACGTTTTCTGATATAAAAAGGTTAGTGCCTTGCCATATGCCTGCCACATAGCGGTTTATTGCAACAGTATTAATTGTGAGATATAGACAAGAAACAGCTTCAATATGTATGCAAATTTGTACGCTTTAATAGCATGTTCTAAATAGGGGACACACTGCCCTGCTGAACTCGGCGTTCGGGTTATTAAAATAATAATACCCAAGGAATGCAAACCGGCTGTGCCCAAATAATACAAAAGTACTGCGAGAATGAATGAATGAATGAGTGAATGAATGAATGAATGAATGAATGAATGAATGAATAATACTTATTTTCTCAAGGATGGAAACAATAGACGCACAGGCCTCTTTTCGTGTTTATCCTTGCTAAACTACAACATTAAAAGCAACATTCTAACAACGTCACAGCACAAACAAGCGGCTACACCCACAGGTCACTTGTGTTACATTCCGATATAAGTTCCCAAGTCGCTGAAGGTTTGACAGGGTCTTGGGCGGCGGGAGGGGGGGGGGGGGTGCGATGTAAAGTGTTATATATACTTTACTCGCAACAGAGGCGTCGCCCAAAGCAAAAAAAAAAAAAAAAAAAAAACCCAAAAAATGCACTCAATCAGATTAGCTCCAAGGGACGTAATTTTTCATTAAATTCTGAGAATGCTCTTGCTGGGCTAATGCCATGGAATTCCAGGCTGGTAAGCTTGCATTGTGTCATTAGGACATCAGCTGCCCTTTTTGTGACTACATCGCTTACTAGTTCTAGAAAAAAGAGGGTAGTGGGAGAGAAGGAATGACAGACCTATCATTTTGAGCCTTCCACTGAACACCTATTACATAAAGCAGTAGGGACTTCCCCCAAGCGCCCCGCCATCCGCTGGAGAATATCCAGACCTCCCCCCCCCCCCGAAGGGGGATGCTAGAAAATATTCCCAAACAGATATTGGACCTGCTGAGTAGATTTTAAGTTTTTGCCGCATACGACCGGTTTCGCCCCAGGGGGGTGGGGGTGGGGTGGGGGGGGGGGGGGGAGGGCTCTTCAGATAGGCATACGGCGTAACCTGAAATTGCAAACACAACGCAAGTACTAGAAGCCGCCTCCAGAATTTACTGGTAGCACCGCCAGTACAGCGCGGATTGCATCCCTAAAGCATTAGGAGGTGTTGCAGTGGAAGAAGACAGACTAATTTTAAAAAGGCAACACCTAGGCAATTTTGTGGTGCAATTATTCTTTACTATATGTATATGTATATATATATATATATATATATATATATATATATATATATATATATATATATATATATATATATATATATATATTATATATATATATATATATATATATATATATATATATATATATATATATATATATATATATATAAAATTTAATTTTTCATTAAATTCTGAGAATGCTCTTGCTACGCTAATGCCGTGGAATTCCATGCTGGTAAGCTTGCATTGTGTCATCAGGACATCAGCTGCCCTTTTCGTGACTGCATCGCCTACTAGTTCTAGAAAGGAGAGGGTTAGTGGGAGAGATGGAATGACAGACCTATCATTTTAAGCCTTCCACTGAACACCTACTACATAAAGTAAAAGGGACTACCCCCAGGCGCCCCGCAATCCGCTGGAGAATATCCAGTCCTCCCCCCCCCCCCCAGATGGGAGGCTAGTGCATGAATATTCCCGAACAGATCTTGGACCTGCTGGATAGATTTAAGTTTTTGCCGCCTATGACCGGTTTCACCCCAAGGGGGGCTCATCAGGTAGGCATACGGCGTAACCTGAACTATCTTCATTTTAATGTCCCACTGGCACGGTAACCTGAAATTGCAAACACGACGCATGTACTAGAAGATGCCTCCAGAATTTACTGGTAGCACCACCAGTACAGCGCTGATTGCATTCCTAAAACTTTATGAGGTGTTGCAGTGGAAGAAGACAGACTAATTTTGAAAAGGCAACACCTAGGCAATTTTGTGGTGCAATTATTCTTTACTTTAACAAAGGAGTCGCCCAAAGCCAAAAAATGCACTCAATGAGAATAGCTCAAGGGACGTAATTGAATGCTCTTGCTACGCTAATGCCGTGGAATTCCAGGCTGGTAAGCTTGCATTGTGTCATCAGGACATCAGCTGCCATTTTTGTGAATGCATCGCCTACTAGTTCTAGAAAGGAGAGGGTTAGTGGGAGAGAAGGAATGACAGACCTATCATTTTAAGCCTTCCACTGAACACCTGCTGCATAAAGTAATAGGGACTACCCCCAGGCGCCCCGCAATGCAAGCTTACCAGCCTGGAATTCCATGGAATTTAATGAAAAGAAGAAGAATATATATATATATATATATATATATATATATATATATATATATATATATATATATATATATATATATATATATATATATATATATATATATATATATATATATATATATATATATATATATATATATATATATATATATATATATATATATATATATATATATATATATATAATAAAAAAAAACCTGTAGCGAAAAATTGCGGACGTTTTATAGCCCTCTCGATGACGCGTTAAGACCTCGTTTTCGAGTCTTGATAGCAACTCGGTTCGATAAAATAGCAGAAAAAAACGCACTAAAGTAGTCCTATTTGACGTAATACACATCCTCTGCCTTATTTTTTACGATTTGAGGAGCCAACTAAAACAATATTTCACCACTAATTACACAGCGCAAACAGCAAAAGCCTTCGCCAAATCCATCTCATCGCCATGCACCGAGCATTTTTAAAGTTCGGGAAACCACGGAACAAAAATAGCTTCCGAGTGTTTTTTTTAACCAATCAGAGACAGCAATCCTTGCAAACAACACACTGTCGTCTGTTCAGCCACCAACATGCCACAATTTCACCAAAGCACAGAGCAACAAATTCAAGAACTAAAGCGAAAATACACACCCAGCAACACTATACAGAAAGCACGATATTGCCAAAGTTCTCTCTTCACGTCACTCAATACGGGACTATCTGAAGAAAAACATCTCACGAATTTTCGAAGACTATCTGACATCATGTCAACGCTGTAAAATAAAATCTTACCTTAAAATTCATCTCAGCACTAGTCCTGCTGTTAACAACGTGCGTTTTTTGGTATTCCCTTTTCCAGATATCCAAACACACATGACACTTTAGAATATAACAACGACAATCTGCTGCACACTAGAAGCATCCCCTTCAGTCATCTTGAATTTAAAAGCACAAGGCACCATGTCACATCAGTGGTCAAATGCCGATCGCTTCATCAAAAAGTTCTTAATTTTTATGAATCACACAGCAGTCAAGAAGCACTGTCACTGTCACACTTTGACGACCTTTTGTAGACATTGCAGCTTGAATCATTCTGTACACTAGCCAAGATTAGCTTTTTACTCGCGAAACTTGCGCTTCACACGGAATCATGCTACCTCACACTCTGTCTCGTAAAGACTGGGAATCCCCGGCAGAACATGTATATTCAATGGTGTCACCTTCGGGAAGTCAAAGGAATCATTGTACCCCTCAGGCCTTCGGCCTTCGGGGTACAATGATTCCCTTGACCTCCCTCAGGCCTACAAAGGTCCGTGTAGCGAACCCCTCCGACCAATAATGTATTTGTTTTCCTTCCTCCGTTTATTGTTTAGAAAAAAAAATCCAGTTTATGAAGACGGCCGCTTCTGTGGCAAATAGGTGACACCATTGAATATACATGTTCTGCCGGGGATTCCCAGTCTTCACAGAGAGTGAGGTATATATCCGGATGCGGCTGGCCGCGAATGAGTTAATCTCTCTGACATGCAATCCGTACAGTTACTGACCGAAGATGACCTGACTATGGCTTCATGGTGGCTCTAGAATGACACGAATTTATCCCACTTCCTACTTACAGAGGACATTCAACCGCTACAAACCACTCCATGCGAAGCTTCGAGACTGCAACAGTGTCCCAGTTGCAACTAAAAGCCTCAGCTTGTCTGACTTATAATCAGCACAGACTTGAAATCAACATAAAGAGACTTTGCGAAAGATATGCTGATGATGGTACTAATCTGGCGCGACCCCTGTCATTGAGAAAAATCAATACGATTCAACTGTCAGAGACATAAATCCTCATGAGCCCCCCCTCCTCTCACCGCAGGGCGGGAGGCTCATGAAGATCTATGGCTCTTGTTGACGCCGCTGCTTGGTGTCCGATTTATTTGGACGGTTGGGATTTTGGTTGTTGAAAATGACTGTAACACAATCTGCGGTATTTTTTTGTTCTGACAGGACATTCACTTTGAAGTAAATATAAAATTAAAAAAAAAAAAAAATCCACGAAGTACAAGTCAGTGAACTTCGTGTCCCTGTTCAACGTTAAATCCTTGTATCCCCCCCCCTCCACTGCCCAAAATAAATAATTATTAAAAAAAAGTCTACTGCTTGGTAGGTCCGGAGGTGTCCCGATGACATCTGGTTCTTGTGTAACAAAGGATAATCACTGAAAACCTGGTTAATCCATTCAGCCCCGACGCACTACAAAGCAGTAGATGGATCGACCATGATAATTCAAGGGTAATGCCAGATTAGCTTGGCGCCACCAGGCGCCAAGCTAATCTGGCATTACCCTTGAATTATCATGGTCGATCCATCTCCTGTTACTGGTCCATAGTCGTTAAGTGACAGCTCTAGAATATGCGGAAAGCGGACATAGGGTTAAATGGGTTAACTCATTTGAGGGGTGCCGCATTCAGATACACGGCTTTATCCCGCGTATCCGAATGCAGCACGGCTAGAATGAGTTAATTTAATATCGAGCCGAGCCAGAATCGCTACAGCGGAAGTTAAGCCGAACGTGACATTTCTTGGCTGGTACCTGATTGACTCGGCGCACTCCCTACACATGTCCCTCAGGCGTACCTTTTAACTTTCATAGTCGATCGGCAGTTCTGTGTTCAATACCGTTTTCATATTCACCACAGCAAGCGTGCAACATTTGAAAAAGTGTATGTTGTCTTGAAAATGTTAAAGAAATATTTAGTGAGTTGTTTGGTTTAACCCCTTCAGCCCTGACGCACTACAGCAGGAGATGGGTCGACCATGATAATTTAAGGGTAGCCTGTCGGCGCCAAGCTAATCTGGCACGGCCCTTGAGTTATCATGGTCTATCCATCTCCTGCAACTGGTGCATCCAAAATTTGGGAAATACGGCTGTCTCGCTGAATGAGTAAAATTAAACACATTTTATTCAAATTTCGACAAGTGCATGGACGCTATAATAATATCATAACGGGTTGTAATCTTAAGCATGATTTATTATTGGTGACTTTATAATGAGTATGCATTAATGGCGACGTCCAACAGCTGCATGTACACTAAATAAATGAACAAAATAAATACATAAATAAATAAATAAATAAATAAGAAAAAAACAAAACAAAAAACAAATGAACAAAACTGCGTGTTTAAAACCTGACGGTAAAAAATGACCTGCAAAATACAAATAGCTCTTTTTCAAAAAGAATCAGACAAAGTTTTGTCCTAACGACAATTATCGACTTCACTGCCGAGGAAGAACGGAACACAACCCAACTGCAAGAGACATGAAATCTTATAAGCCCCCGCAATGCGCGGGCTCATGAGGATCTATGTCTCTTGCTAAGACCAGTTTGCATCTATGCTCCTTGGACCTTTGTGACCTTTGGTCGTTGAATGAACAAAGATTTTAGGAAACACAACGGACGTTCGCTGGCCGGGTTTAAAATAAGTCAGAAATGTAGCTCTAGTAATTAAGGAAATTGTCAGCCGCTTACCTGGAACTTTCACGGTCGCTCCGTCCTCCGCAAGTGACAGTCGTCGTCGGATGTGAAAAAGTGTGATGTGTTCCGGTGTGCTGGGATGAGGTTCCTCTCTCTTGCGCCGGAGCATTTTTGTCTTTTGGTAACAGGAGCATGCGTCCTCCAGGAAAAGTCGTTCAACTTCATAAAATTGATTTTGTGTCAGGACAGTCATTCCCAGGTGAATATGCCCCCAAATACGGGCAGTTTGTATCATTCAACGGACGACAGTTTCTAGGAATGGGAGTCTTAAGAACTGTAGTCCGTGGACAATTATTCCCAAGGACATTTATCCGAACAAGACGGGACATTATTTCATGTAACAATTATTCTCAGTGAAATTTTTCCGAAACGGACAGGGCATTATTTCATTTAAGAATTATTCCCAGGGAAATTTGTCCAAAAAAACCTCAGGACAGTATTTCATGTAACAACTATTCCCATGGAAATTTGTCCGAAAACGACTGTCGTCCGTTACATGAAATAAAATGTCCTGTCTTTTTCGGACAAATTTCCCTGGGAATAATTGTCCACGGACGACAGTTATTAAGAATTCCTAGGAACTGTCGTCCGCGCAGCTTGTATTATTCCAGTCGACACTCTTTCCGTCTACACCGGGTATCAAATGTAACCATACAACTGCCTGGCCCGTAAGTAGAGACATACCTAATGAAGAAACCCTACAAACATGAAGATTTCGACGCGTCGGATGTGTCGGCTTAGATAGTAACTCACTCTTACATAGAAACCGTCCATCTTGAGTAGGCATAGATCCTCATGTGCCCTGTTAAAATGCATTAAACTCCTTCTGCATGCTGACATGTACTGTTTATGGTACCGACGGCTGCATTCATAAAAGAGGTTCCGATTCAAAATGCATATTATTAGCCAATGAATGACACCCTGACTGTTGTAGGTATGTAAACTGACCATTCAGACAGGACGTACTATGAAGTAACAAGAAAACGTGACGCGAAAACATCTTTGACCTGGTTCTACCAAAAGTTAGCATGTCCATGCGACGCAATAAAAATCTAGCTTTTCTCAAAAATGCATCCGCTGGCTTTTGCCAAATTAGGGCAGACTGACACACAGCTTGAAACGTGAGGACCAACGACCCTCTGTGACGTCTGTAAAGATCGATTGTATGCGTCATTCAAAGGTCCTTGGACCGATTCTCTGACATAATTACTGTTTTTGCGACATGTGTTTCCGCAGCTCAGATGAAGTCTCCCCACTGACGCGAGAACTTAAAATTTATCATGCATAAAAAGAAATATACTCTGCGCGTTGAAATTATTGTCTCTGTCCTATCTTATACGTTCATCGTTAGTCAATAATAATAAAAAAGAAAACAAAAAAGAAACATCGTTGTTTTGCTGTTTTGCTGTCAACGGCCTTGGGTTCTTCAGTAAGGTTGCGTTTGCGAGGAAAGACTACCAGCAATGTTCAGGGGTCACGAAGATCTGTGCCTTTGGAAATGTTTGGACTGTTGTCTGTGGTATCCGCCCGCGATTTCGTTCTCGTACGTCGTTTGGAATCGTCCGGCGTAAACGGAACCTCTCTAATGACGGTCTACGACTAGCCACCTCATTCAGCGTTATGACTGGTCAGATTGTACGTTTGAGATAATATGCTTTTGAACTCTTGCATATTTTCAGTAAAAACACCAATGCTAAACGACGCGTAACAATTCTGAACAAAATTATACTCGGCATCTGTCGTTGAACAGTTCCAAAAACATCGACCAAAACCGCTACCGACAGCCAAAGGTGTTAAACGACCATTATTAGCGAATTACTCTGCGCGATGAGATTTGAAGTTTGACCTGTTCCGCTTCCGCTGATTGTGTACTGGTCTGTGATTTTGGACCTTGCGGTCCGTGGCCACAAGGTCCAAAATCACAGAACAGTACACTTTGAAAACACAATGGTGTTTACTGCCAAGGGGCCTTTAGTCAATAAAGACGGCCTCGTCAATCACCGTTCCGACTGATTGGTTGACTTGCAAGTTTCATAACTTGTTTTGAACGTTTGCACTTTTTCCCGCGAAAAAATGAAACTCAGCCAATATAGCTCAGTAAGCAAAAGGTCCTCTGGCCGCCTTCGGTCACAGTGGGCCCGTGGATCTTTTGCTTACCAGGAGCCAACGATCGAATGACCTGCTTAGTGGTTCGTCATTGGTTTTTTTCCCCCTCCCCCCCCCCCCTCCCTCCCCGCCCCCCCCCCCATCCCTTGGGGAAAAAAACAACAAAACAAAACAAAGAATAAAAAAAGAAAAAGAAAAGAAAAGACCTTAATTAATCTCTTTACTGCCGAGAAGAAAAGAACACGATGCAAATGTAACAGTGCAAGAGCCATAGACCCTCACGGGCCTACTGACGTTACCAGTTTGGATCAATCCATGACCCTTGCACGGTTTTGTGGCTTGTGGCCTTGGAGTTAGCACACATATTTAGAAACAGATATGCGGCTAGTTACAGGCAGGGTTAGCTCATTCGAGACGTGCGGCCTCCGGATACGCGGCATAAGATCCGGAGTCGGCACGTCTCGAATGAGTTAATGTCCGGAAAAAGTGCCAGAGGGAGAGCTAGTAGTCCAGCTTCTACGCTACTGCGCTTGAAGTTGCATCAGGGAAAGAAGACACGCACGCAAACTGAATTGCCCTTATGTGGGATAAAAATAATTTTGTTTTACTTGACTGCATGCACGCACTCGCCTACGCACACACACACACACGCACACACACACGCACACACACACACACACACACACACACACACACACACACGCACGCAAGCACGCACGTACGCACGCACGCACGCACACACACACACACACACACACACACACACACACACACACACACACACACACACACACACACACACACACACACACACGCACACACACAGGAACTTGGATAGCATATGGTGCAGGGATGAAAGGAAGTCTGTCGCGCAAAAGGCGAAAGACAGTACGTCTGTTTTCGCGAAAAGCAATATTTTCATTGTATCGCAATGGAAATCTCGCTTTTCAGAAAACAGGACTTGGTGTCTTTTTCAATCACAGGACACCGCTGTGAGATGGCCTTAACTGACTGCTCGGCGTTAAACCCAACTAACTAATTAACTAACTAACTCCATCACAGGACAGAAGTAGCAGAATGCAGAAAACTTTTTTTTTCTTCCAAAAACTCTAAACTCGATCTGCTCGGTCTTCTTCCCCCTTCACATGTTCCCCCACCCCACCCCCCCTCCCCTACCCCCCCCCCCCCCGGAGGCAGTCTCGCCTAATTAATCCAAATTCTGTGACCCGACGTCGGCCGTAGTGGGCCCGCGCACGTACGTGCTCGGGCCCATTGCGGCCGATGTCATCCCGAGGGTCTTTGGCTTACTTGGACAGCGCCTGGGGCCTGCATGATTTTTTTTTCGGCTGAGAGAAGTTCTTTTTTTTTTTTTTTTAAAGTTCACACAGGCAGCCATCGTCCTTTTTTTTTTTTTTTTGCAAGCCCGAGGTAATCTGTTCTTGAACTTTAGTCTGGAGGACATCACTGCATTTCTTCTCCACCACCCCCCCCCCCCCACCTCCCCCCCCCCACCTCCCCCCCCCACGCACAAACACCCTAACCCCCTCCCTACCCACAAAAAAGAAAAAAGAAAAAAAGAGAACGAAAAAGAAAGAAAAAGTTTAGGGTTTAAGTTCTTGCGAATTCGCAACCACGAAGGTGATTTTCAAAGACGGGACACCGGAAAGAGTCCGTACAAATTGTAATCCCACCAGGGTTCGAACCAAAGATCCAAAGATCGAGGGTCCTACGCTCTACCTCTTAGCCACCCGGTTTCCATTCTTTCCCTCAGGATATAATTGTGAATCTGCAGAGACATACCCAATAAGCTAAAGCAAACGGCACACGAACATCCGAAAAATCAAGCATAAAAAAAAATTAGAATGATTTTCTAAAAAAAAAAAAGAAGATTTTTTTCTTCCAAATAATAATTAAATGAAAACAAAACCTTATGACATATTTTGCAATTGCAATTTTTCTCTCACAAAAAGAGTTGGGGTGGGGGTGGGGGGGGGGGAGGGGAGAGACAGAGGATGCTCTACACCCCCCCCCCCCCACTACATTTTCGGGGGCGGGGAGGGGGGGGGTGCGTACGTAGCACTCCCCCCAGCCAACACCCCTGCTACCTCCTGCCCCCTACCGGTTTCTACGCCACACCTGCAGGTGAGCTCCGCACGCACGCACGCGCACGCACGCACGCACGCACACACACACACACACACACACACACACACACACACACACACACACACATCCACACCCCCCCCCCCCACACACACACACTCACACACACACACACACACACACACACACACACACACACACACTCACTCTCACACACACACACACACACACACACACACACACACACACACACACACACACACACACACAGTTTAACGTCATAAAAACAACAACAAACAAACAAACCAGCAGACATTTAATTCTTTGGCACTCCCTTCACAATGTGTGTCGGTCTTTGATTTGCCTTGTAACCCGTTCAGTGCCAGCTGACGCAGACTGTTTCTGCAATTTTCGTGAATGCAAGACCAGAGCACCCAAGAAACGTGGATTCAAAGTGGTGTCGGCAAGAGGCATAGATCCTCATGAGCCCCCGCAACTGCATCTATACCTCTCGCAGTTGGGTGGTGTTCACATTTTCTCTGAACTGCAATGAACAGGTTGAAGCTCTAGACCAGCACTCGTTGAGCAATGCCCCACCCCACCCCACCACACCTACCTCGCCCCAACACCCACCCTCCCCCTCACCGAAGAGAAGTGCACATTATATGACACCGTTTGCTCAGCGCAGCCAGCAGTAAACTAATTAGAACCGTGTTAAGTAAATTCCATGTTAGAAACCAGTTAAAATGCAGGATTTTAGAATCCAGTTAAAACGCACGATTTTAGAATCCAATTAAAATGCACAATTTAAGAATCCAGTTAAAATGCTCGATTTTAGAATCCAGTTAAAACGCACAGTTATAGAATCCAGTTAAAATGCATGATTTTAGAATCCAGTTAAAACGCTCGATTTTAGAATCCAGTTAAAATTCCCGATTTAGAATCCAGTAAAAATGCGCGATTTTAGAATCCAGTTAAAATGCGCGATTTTAGAATCCAGTTAAAATGCCCGATTTTAGAATCCAATTAAAATGCACGATTTCAAATAAAAACCCACGCACGCCCTAAGGAAAAAGGAATCCTTGAACTTTGTGGAGAAGATTAAGACGTCGGGACATGGGAACGAGAACGCAAAGATATGAGATCAGCAACCGCTTTCTTTTAACCCATTCAACACTGACGCACTACAGCAGGAGATGGGTCGACCATGATAATTTAAGGGTAGTGCCAGGTTAGCTTGGCGCCTGTCGGCGCCAAGCTACTCTGGCACTGCCCTTAAATTATTATGGTCGAGCCATCTCCTGCAACTGGTGCATAGCCATTAGATGACACCTCCAAAATTTTGGAAATACGGCTGTCCGGCTGAACAAGTTAAGCAGAGGATGTCTGCGCTCGCGCGCTCGCTGAGAGCCCTCTACCACACATCAGGGCTCGACCATTAACCCGTAGAATGCCGAAAGATGTTCACCACCACCCAACTGCAAGAGGTATAGATCTTCATGAACTCCCGCAGTTGCTGCGGTTCATGGGGAGCTATGCCTCTTGCCGACACTGCTTTGATTCCATGTTTCTAGGACATCAAGCGGTTTTGTGTGTGTGTCTAAATAACGAAGATAGCAAAAATACAGTCTGCGTGGGCACTGAACGGCTTAAGGTAGTAGCGTTTTAATTTCAAACCCACGAAAAAGCTTCAGGAAAGACCGTTGTAACCCATATCATACTGAGGCTAAAAGCTTCAAATTTGTACACTGCCATATGCAAGCTACATTATAGAACTTACAGATAAGGATATAGACCAATGGCTTTAGTTCAAGGGTGGTGCCAGAATAGCTTAGAGGCGCCAAGCTATTCTGGCACTACCCTTGGACTATTTCAGTCACATTTATTTCACACACTGGTGTATTCCGAACGATAAGGGTTATTAAGTGACTTTATGGGAGGTGATAGAGAGTCTTCGTCAGTATTAATATCTTAAGCGCAGAAATCGGTACTACTTTCTTCTTCAAAATAGCATATACTGTCACCCACTAAATGTCCTTTCATTGATTATTTCCTTAACTACGTGCGCAGGACTGTAAAAGTGTTAGTGTTAGTTGTAGTCGTAGTTTGATGCAATCACACCAGACGCGCGCAGGTAGGGTTCTTGTAAAGAAACTTCACTCAGCTGCAACTAGTCACACGTGGCACAAAAGTACACAACAGAAATCGACCGCGACTCTCTAAGCAAAATGAAAATGAATCATAAAAAGGTACGTAATTCTTATCCAAAATAACTCAAATGAATACCGGATCTTTCCTATGATCAACACACACATGCTCTCAAAAGAATAACACAACCACAAACGTAACAAAAAGTTTTCATTAAGTGTTTAAGCATAATAAAGACACGTTGCACGAATGAAACATTTTTCTGGAGGTTTTCTGAAGCTTTGCGCTAAATCACATCCTTTGCCAGGGCTCAGTTGCATGAGAGAGCTTAGTGCGTAAGCCACTGAGAGAGCTTAGTCCGTAAGCCACTAAGCAAGGTGCTCCGTTATACCGGAGCACCTTGCTTAGTGGCTGGCGCTAGACTAAGCACACGCATGCAACTGACCCAAGATGTGCATCCTAAAAAATAGACATCTGTCTCTGTCTCGCGAGATTATAGCAACCTATGACGAAACAAGGGTTTCGACTGCAATTTCATTTGATGTCCTTTGCACTTTGAAACCTAATACAGCGAACTTTGGATATAGGCTTTTGGGTGTTATATGAGATGTTTTCGGTAAAATGAAGTAATTTTCATGGGGGGAAAAAAGGTGGACGGGACCTCTGAAACGGCGTTGTTACATCCTACCTTATTCTCGACATTTTCAAAACTGATTTGTAAGGTCTTTTCCACCATCGTGATTTTTTCTTTTTCTGATAATTGTTAACCATCTATGGAAAAAGACCGGCCGTGATAGTTCAAGGGTCGTGCCAGACTAGCTTGGCGCCTTCTAGGCCACAAGCTATTCTGACACAACCCTTGAATCGTATGGTCTATCCGACTGTCGTTGACGAGTGTGTCCTAAGATATCTGCTCTGTAGTGGGCTTTCATTGCAAACATTCGCCGATACAAGGGGTCTTCAGTGTTGTCTTGCCTCAACTAAGACTTTTATATCCCTCATTTTAACTATTTGTGTAAGTGGTGGGCACACGTAGCAGAGATTTCCGCTGCCTTTTGAGCGTAACGGAAGAAACTCTCCTGCGTGCAAAGGATGATAAGAGCAGAAAAGTCTTTCAATTAACGACATTCAAACTTCATAATGTGTCCCTTTAGTTCAGCATTATTGTTAGACTTAAGGCCTGTTAAGAAGGAGAAATTGCGATCTATCAAACCATTACTGCCTTGACCAGTTTGTTTTAACGAATGGGAAATAGCGAGGTTACGTTTACGCCGAACAACTCGAGCGAAGACCCCCGAACATTTCCAAGAGGCATAGATCTTCATAAGCCCGGGCTTATGAAGATCTATGCCTCTTGGAGATGTTTGGAGTGTTTTCTATGTTTATGTTATATGCCGGCTGTTCGCTCTCGTTCGTTGTTGGGAATTGATCGGCGTAAACGTAACCTCACATCAAGATCGTACGCCCACGAAAAACACACCCATTTTAAGACCCTCTGCTGGGATACACATCAATCTGTATCTCATGCCGACCAAAATTATCTCTGTGTCCATCACAGGAGATATTCCTTCCTTCCTGGTCGTCCGTCTAACTTATATCAGTAAATTTAAATCGGTTTCTCTCAAATGGAGGTCGTTTGCGGTCGATCGTCTGCGCCACTTCTGTAAGCACCGGCTTTGATCATGCATTCTAATCGCCTCGTCTCACGACACATGCAGGGAACATGAATCATTTATACGTACATTCCCTAACATTTTCAGGATCGTCTAGGTTAGTTCGCATTAACCCCTTCGCTGCCAGTGATCACGAATTTTGAGTCAGAAACCACACTGACCGACATTCTGGTAAAGAACACAAATGAAAAGGGACCAACAATAGACATAAAGAACAAAAGACAAACAAGAGACACAAATCCTCATGGGACCTCGCGACTGTGGGGACTCATGAGGGCTTAAGTCTCTTGCAGCTGTGTAGAATTTGCTTAGCCCCGGCAGTTAAGGGGCTATTACAATGTCACAATCCTCTTTAAATCTTCTCTGTTTGTGTCTCAGCAAATCAATAATGTTTGTGTGTGTGAAATGCAAACAACATCAGCCTATAAAGTGCTTTGTACAGGTGAATAACAACATCATCAACAACATCAACAGAAAACACGATGACGACTACTACTACTACTACTACTACTACTACTACCGCGGTCAACGGGCATCTTCTCCTGCGGTCAAAAAACAAGAAAGAATAACGGATCCACTCTCATGACGACCACGACCGGACTCAACGTAGCATGCTGGAACGTCCGAACCATGCTCGACAAAGCAGACAGCGGACGCCCTGAACGTCGCTCCGCCCTCATTGCCCATGAATTGCGGAGGTTAAACATCGACATCGCCGCGCTCAGCGAAGTACGCCTTCCGGACGAAGGCAGCCTCCAAGAACTTGGTGCTGGGTACACCCTCTACTGGTCAGGCAGGCCTGCATCAGAAAGACGGCTTTCAGGCGTGGGTTTCATGGTCAAGACATCCATTGCGACTAAGCTGGAAAACCTACCAACGGGCCACTCCGACCGCATCATGTCCATGCGCCTCCCACTGAGACACCAGCAGCACGTCACCCTTCTCAGTGTGTACTCCCCAACCCTCCTGGCAGAGTCTGCTGAAAAGGACAAGTTTTACACTGACCTGCGAAGCCTCCTACAGAGTACCCCTGCAGACGACAAAGTCATCATCCTTGGTGACTTCAACGCCAGAGTGGGCCAGGACTCTGAAGCCTGGAAAGGAGTCCTCGGCAAGCATGGCGTGGGGAACTGCAATGACAATGGCCGCCTACTGTTGGAGTTCTGTGCGGAGCAGCAACTGGTCATCACCAACACTACTTTTCAGCAAAAGGACAGTCGAAAGACCACCTGGATGCATCCTCGCTCCAAACACTGGCACCTTATCGACTATGTCCTAGTGCGTCAGAGGGACCGCAGTGACGTCCTCCTCACCAGAGTGATGCCCAGCGCAGAGTGCCACACTGACCACCGCCTTGTCCGCTGCAAACTCAGGCTCCACTTCAAGCCAAAACCCAAGAAATGGGGGCCCCCCAAGAAAAAGCTTGATGTTGCCAGCCTTCAGCGTGACGATGTGAAAGCTGCCCTTCAGACAGATTTACAGCGCAGGCTCAGAGACACAGCGGACCCAGTAGACTCCTCCCCTGAAACACTTTGGGAACAACTGAAAACTGCTATTGCAAAATCCTCTGCAGAAGTCTTGGGTTTCGCCAGAAAGAAGAACAAAGACTGGTTTGACGAAAACGATGTAGAGATCCAGGAACACCTAGCAAAAAAAAGAGCCGCCCATCAGGCCCACTTAGCCCAGCCTTCCTGCCCTGTGAAGAAGTCTGCCTTCCGCCTCGTCTGCAGCAGTCTCCAGCGCAAGCTCAGAGATCTCCAGAATGAGTGGTGGACCAGACTTGCACAGAGGACCCAGCTTTGTGCTGACAATGGTGACTACAGGGGCTTCTACGAAGCACTGAAAGCAGTGTATGGCCCCAGGCACCTGGTACAAAGTCCCCTGCGAAGCGCGAATGGCCAGGCACTCCTCACAGATAATACCTCCATCTTGAACCGCTGGTCGGAATACTTTCAGAGCCTCTTCAGCGCTGAGCGCACTGTTCAAGAAGCAGTCGTCCTACAAATCCCACACCTCCCAGTAAAGGTTGAATTGGACGAACCGCCCACCGCTGAAGAGACCCTCAGAGCCATCCACCAGCTCAAGAGTGGCAAAGCAGCAGGCATTGATGGAATACCGCCAGAGATCTGGAAACATGGAGGCACAGCACTGCACAACAAGCTCCATGACCTCTTTCTCTGCTGCTGGGAGGAAGGAACACTACCAAAAGATCTCCGTGATGCAGTCGTTATCACCCTGTACAAGAACAAAGGCGAGAAGTCTGACTGTTCCAACTATCGGGGAATTACCCTGCTGTCCATTGCTGGGAAAATCCTTGCAAGGCTGCTCCTGAATCGGCTGGTACCTGCCATCGCTGAAGACCAACTCCCAGAGGGCCAGTGTGGCTTCAGAGCAAACAGGAGCACCACCGATATGGTCTTTGTGCTGAGACAGCTACAGGAGAAGTGCCGCGAGCAGAACAAAGGTCTGTACGTAACATTTGTCGACCTAACAAAAGCGTTCGACACTGTGAGCAGGCAAGGCATGTGGCAGATCCTGGAGCGACTTGGCTGTCCCCCAAAGTTCCTCAACATGATTGTCCAGCTACACGAGGACCAGCAAGGCCAGGTCAGACTCAACAATGACCTCTCGGAACCATTCCCTATTCTCAACGGCGTAAAGCAGGGCTGCGTGCTGGCACCGACCCTCTTCACCATCTTTTTTAGCATGATGTTGAAGCAGGCCACAGTGGACCTCGATGATGACGATGCAGTGTACATCAGGTATCGTCTCGATGGCAGCCTGTTCAACCTCAGACGACTGCAGGCCCACACGAAAACCCTAGACCAACTGATTCGTGAGCTGCTTTTTGCTGATGATGCTGCCCTCGTTGCACACACAGAGAGAGCCCTGCAGCGCATCACGTCTTGCTTCGCAGATGCTGCCCAGCTCTTTGGACTCGAGGTCAGTCTGAAAAAGACAGAGGTCCTCCATCAGCCGGCACCCAAGACAGTGTATCGCCCTCCTCACATCACCATTGGCGAGTCTGAACTAAAGTCAGTGCACCAGTTTACTTACCTTGGCTGCATTATCACGTCGGACGCCAAGCTGGACAAGGAGCTTGACAGCAGGCTGGCAAAAGCGAACAGCGCTTTCGGGCGACTTTTCAAGCGGGTGTGGCACAATCAACAGCTGAAAACAGGCACCAAGATCAGCGTGTACAGAGCTGTGGTCCTCACCACCCTGCTGTATGGTTCCGAGTCCTGGGCCCTCTACCGCAGCCAACTACGACTCCTCGAACGCTTCCACCAGCGCTGCCTGCGTACCATCCTGGGCATTCACTGGAGTTACTATGTCACCAACGTCGAGGTCCTTGAACAGGCTGAAACTGTGAGCATCGAGGCTTTGCTGCTGCGGACACAGCTCCGCTGGGCGGGGCATGTCTCCAGGATGGAGGATCATCGCCTACCAAAGATCACCCTGTTCGGCGAGCTTGCTACTGGACACCGTGACAGAGGGGCACCAAAGAAGAGATACAAAGACTGTCTCAAGAAGTCACTTAGTGCCTGCCAAATCGACCACCACCAGTGGTCTTCGCTTGCTGCGGACCGTGACACCTGGCGCTCCACCATTTACAAGGCAGCTGTCTCCTTTGAGGACTCTCACAGAGCTAGCCTTAAGGACAAGCGGCTCAGGAGAAAAACAGAGATGCCGCAGCTCAGAACCCTGGCCATACCTTCCCCTGCAGCCACTGCGGTCGAACCTGCCTGTCTCGGATTGGCCTCCGCAGCCACGAACAAGCCTGCAGACGTCGTGGGCAACTCCTATAAAATCTTCGTTCGCGAAGTCAAGCCAAGAGATCACTACGACGACGACGACGACGACGACGACAACAACAACAACAACAACAACAACAACAGAGACGACATCAACAGAAAAAGGATGTTCAGCATGGACATCTGCTAGTGAAAGCCATTTGTGTTTTTGAAATCTTTGCTAATTCAGCGCCAATGGGCCCTAGCCGTCTAAAGAACGTGGAACAAAGTGGTGTCGGCAAGAGACATAGATCCTCTTGAGCCCCCGCAACTCAAGAGGATCTATGATTATTGGGACTGTTTTTAAGTTGTTCTTAGTTTTCAGTTATTCTCGGCAGTGAATGAATTAGAGTTGTCAAATTAGGGATGGCCCCTCTCATAAACATAAATAAATAGATAAACTCACACAGGCAGTATCAGCGCACAGCATCATCTATCGTAACGGTTTTAACACCGCGGCGTCATTTCCCAGATTCTGGAGGTGTCGCCGGCCGACTATGTATGTACCAGCTGCAGGTGATGAATCGACCATGATAATTCAAGGGTAGTTCCAGATTAGCTTGGTGCCTGAAGGCGCCAAGCTATTCTGGAACTACCCTTGAATTATCATGGTCGATCCTTCTCCTGGCGTAATGCGCTGGGGCTTAATTTCAAGACAATCTTAAAATATTGTAAGTCCTGTGCAACACCAGTGAATGCTACAGACTGTCTGAGACCCAGACAATGACAAGCAATTCACATTTAAACAGCAAAAGATGATGACGGTGGCGGTGACACGGAGGCTGGGGACGGGTGTGTGTGTGTGGACAATGCTTCGCATAATGACAGGAACTTCCGACAATACTATATAAACTGTCCACTGAACACTTTGCGTTGAAAAACAAGATTGTTTATGACTTATTTACGACGGAGGTCTTACCTGGCTGTCAACAAGACTTCAAGACATAGATCCCTCCTCTTAGTCTAGCAGCTGCCCTTCATAGACGATCAGCCGTTTACGAGATAGTGATTTTCTAGAGAGTAACAATGGTTTGGGTATATCAAAATGAAGTCTAGTATGAATAAAAGCAGTGCGCACTCGTTTTAAACCGCCGGAGGATGGAGATATTTTTCTGTAGCACATTTTGTTTCCAGTATGGCTGCAGACGAAACCAGGACCGTCGCGGCCATGTTTACAGGGGATCAGTAGTTTACACGGGTCTCATTGTTCCTGTATTCAGTGGTAGTATGCACTCTTGGCTTGACTTCGCGAACGAAGATTTTATAGGAGTTGCCCACGACGTCTGCAGGCTTGTTCGTGGCTGCGGAGGCCAATCCGAGACAGGCAGGTTCGACCGCAGTGGCTGCAGGGGAAGGTATGGCCAGGGTTCTGAGCTGCGGCATCTCTGTTTTTTCTCCTGAGCTTCTTGTCCTTAAGGCTAGCTCTGTGAGAGTCCTCAAAGGAGACAGCTGCCTTGTAAATGGTGGAGCGCCAGGTGTCACGGTCCGCAGCAAGCGAAGACCACTGGTGGTGGTCGATTTGGCAGGCACTAAGTGACTTCTTGAGACAGTCTTTGTATCTCTTCTTTGGTGCCCCTCTGTCACGGTGTCCAGTAGCAAGCTCGCCGAACAGGGTGATCTTTCGTAGGCGATGATCCTCCATCCTGGAGACATGCCCCGCCCAGCGGAGCTGTGTCCGCAGCAGCAAAGCCTCGATGCTCACAGTTTCAGCCTGTTCAAGGACCTCGACGTTGGTGACATAGTCACTCCAGTGAATGCCCAGGATGGTACGCAGGCAGCGCTGGTGGAAGCGTTCGAGGAGTCGTAGTTGGCTGCGGTAGAGGGCCCAAGACTCGGAACCATACAGCAGGGTGGTGAGGACCACAGCTCTGTACACGCTGATCTTGGTGCCTGTTTTCAGCTGTTGATTGTGCCACACCCGCTTGAAAAGTCGCCCGAAAGCGCTGTTCGCTTTTGCCAGCCTGCTGTCAAGCTCCTTGTCCAGCTTGGCGTCCGACGTGATAATGCAGCCAAGGTAAGTAAACTGGTGCACTGACTTTAGTTCAGACTCGCCAATGGTGATGTGAGGAGGGCGATACACTGTCTTGGGTGCCGGCCGATGGAGGACCTCTGTCTTTTTCAGACTGACCTCGAGTCCAAAGAGCTGGGCAGCATCTGCGAAGCAAGACGTGATGCGCTGCAGGGCTCTCTCTGTGTGTGCAACGAGGGCAGCATCATCAGCAAAAAGCAGCTCACGAATCAGTTGGTCTAGGGTTTTCGTGTGGGCCTGCAGTCGTCTAAGGTTGAACAGGCTGCCATCGAGACGATACCTGATGTACACTGCATCGTCATCATCGAGGTCCACTGTGGCCTGCTTCAACATCATGCTAAAAAAGATGGTGAAGAGGGTCGGTGCCAGCACGCAGCCCTGCTTTACGCCGTTGAGAATAGGGAATGGTTCTGAGAGATCATTGTTGAGTCTGACCTGGCCTTGCTGGTCCTCGTGTAGCTGGACAATCATGTTGAGGAACTTTGGGGGACAGCCAAGTCGCTCCAGGATCTGCCACATGCCTTGCCTGCTCACAGTGTCGAACGCTTTTGTTAGGTCGACTGTTCTGCTCGCGGCACTTCTCCTGTAGCTGTCTCAGCACAAAGACCATATCGGTGGTGCTCCTGTTTGCTCTGAAGCCACACTGGCCCTCTGGGAGTTGGTCTTCAGCGATGGCAGGTACCAGCCGATTCAGGAGCAGCCTTGCAAGGATTTTCCCAGCAATGGACAGCAGGGTAATTCCCCGATAGTTGGAACAGTCAGACTTCTCGCCTTTGTTCTTGTCCAGGGTGATAACGACTGCATCACGGAGATCTTTTGGTAGTGTTCCTTCCTCCCAGCAGCAGAGAAAGAGGTCATGGAGCTTGTTGTGCAGTGCTGTGCCTCCATGTTTCCAGATCTCTGGCGGTATTCCATCAATGCCTGCTGCTTTGCCACTCTTGAGCTGGTGGATGGCTGTGAGGGTCTCTTCAGCGGTGGGCGGTTCGTCCAATTCAACCTTTACTGGGAGGTGTGGGATTTGTAGGACGACTGCTTCTTGAACAGTGCGCTCAGCGCTGAAGAGGCTCTGAAAGTATTCCGACCAGCGGTTCAAGATGGAAGTATTATCTGTGAGGAGTGCCTGGCCATTCGCGCTTCGCAGGGGACTTTGTACCAGGTGCCTGGGGCCATACACTGCTTTCAGTGCTTCGTAGAAGCCCCTGTAGTCACCATTGTCAGCACAAAGCTGGGTCCTCTGTGCAAGTCTGGTCCACCACTCATTCTGGAGATCTCTGAGCTTGCGCTGGAGACTGCTGCAGACGAGGCGGAAGGCAGATTTCTTCACAGGGCAGGAAGGCTGGGCTAAGTGGGCCTGATGGGCGGCTCTTTTTTTTGCTAGGTGTTCCTGGATCTCTACATCGTTTTCGTCAAACCAGTCTTTGTTCTTCTTTCTGGCGAAACCCAAGACTTCTGCAGAGGATTTTGCAATAGCAGTTTTCAGTTGTTCCCAAAGTGTTTCAGGGGAGGAGTCTACTGGGTCCGCTGTGTCTTTGAGCCTGCGCTGTAAATCTGTCTGAAAGGCAGCTTTCACATCGTCACGCTGAAGGCTGGCAACGTCAAGCTTTTTCTTGGGGGGCCCCCATTTCTTGGGTTTTGGCTTGAAGTGGAGCCTGAGTTTGCAGCGGACAAGGCGGTGGTCAGTGTGGCACTCTGCGCTGGGCATCACTCTGGTGAGGAGGACGTCACTGCGGTCCCTCTGACGCACTAGGACATAGTCGATAAGGTGCCAGTGTCTGGAGCGAGGATGCATCCAGGTGGTCTTTCGACTGTCCTTTTGCTGAAAAGTAGTGTTGGTAATGACCAGTTGCTGCTCCGCACAGAACTCCAACAGTAGGCGGCCATTGTCATTGCAGTTCCCCACGCCATGCTTGCCGAGGACTCCTTTCCAGGCTTCAGAGTCCTGGCCCACTCTGGCGTTGAAGTCGCCAAGGATGATGACTTTGTCGTCTGCAGGGGTACTCTGTAGGAGGCTGCGCAGGTCAGTGTAAAACTTGTCCTTTTCAGCAGGCTCTGCCAGGAGGGTTGGGGAGTACACACTGAGAAGGGTGACGTGCTGCTGGTGTCTCAGTGGGAGGCGCATGGACATGATGCGGTCTGAGTGGCCCGTTGGTAGGTTTTCCAGCTTAGTCGCAATGGATGTCTTGACCATGAAACCCACGCCTGAAAGCCGTCTTTCTGATGCAGGCCTGCCTGACCAGTAGAGGGTGTACCCAGCACCAAGTTCTTGGAGGCTGCCTTCGTCCAGAAGGCGTACTTCGCTGAGCGCGGCGATGTCGATGTTTAACCTCCGCAATTCATGGGCAATGAGGGCGGAGCGACGTTCAGGGCGTCCGCTGTCTGCTTTGTCGAGCATGGTTCGGACGTTCCAGCATGCTACGTTGAGTCCGGTCGTGGTCGTCATGAGAGTGGATCCGTTATTCTTTCTTGTTTTTTGACCGCAGGAGAAGATGCCCGTTGACCGCGGCTAGCCAACTGGGGTTGCGAGGGGACGAGCTTTGGTTAGGCCACCTTTTCTAGGCCCCTCTCCGTGTGGAGCAAGCAGTGCTGTCCCTAGAGAAGGCTGCTTGGTCGTTCAGGGTGTGCCGAGTGATGTTGTCATCCCCAGGTCAACATCAGGCGACCAATATCCTGAACCGCCTGCATGCAGGTTTGAGACTGCGGCTTCCAGTGACATCTTTCACCTGCCGTTTCGCCCCTCGCCCGTCGCTACAGGACTTGGAATGGTCAGTGTCATGGTCCGTGGACGTTTCCTAAAGCCTGCGCGGTGTAGCTTTTTGGTGGAGTGCAGTGTGCGCAGTACTGGCCCCACCCTTTAAACCCTTGGTTCATCTGCCATGGCCTAGCAAGCTGGGACGATGGCATCGAGGTCCTCGGGTCGTAGGTTTTATATCAGACTGTCCTTGTCCTAGTCTCTGGCTCAAAAGCCTTCCCCGGAGACACGGGGGCTTTGATGTCAGGGGTTTCCTCCCTTAGCCTTTCCGCAGCCAAGCGGCCAGGCCTGCAAGGCAGCAGGCGACTCGTGGAGGGCGGGGTCGTCTATGTCCCGTGCACTATATGTCACTTAAAAGGATTTCATTTTTTAAAGTAATATTTTCACACTTAGATATATTAAGAGAAGAAACAATTACGAAAATGCTTGCCTTGAACTCAAAATTAATATCGTTTCTCAACAATAAGGTATCCCAAAATCACGTGATCAAAACATCACGTGATGCCACGACCTCCGCGGACGTGAATTTCGGTGTGCCGACGGGTTCTTTTTGATTTGTTCTACATAAGCTTGTTTGTTTAAAAAAAAAGCAAACGTGTAAAGTTGCTGTGTGCATTTTTACGGCTTGATAAAGGTTTGTCACGTTTATTTCCATTCACTTTACCATCGCTTTGCCCGTTTCATTTCGACAACACAGCACCAAAACAAAACGCAACCCACCCACAACACAAACGCTATCTTCAAAACCTATGCTGCATTCTGTAAAAGAAAAAGAGTGCCACACCACTTGGTTTTAACTGTCATGGCTGAGCAAAGTTTCGGAACTTGATTAATTATTTTATGCAGCAGTAACATTTATTTTAATCAGTTGCACTGACAAGCTATGTTGTGATGTGCGATCACTGCCAGTGCCAATTATGCAGTCTCAGTGATCACTGATGGTACAGTACACTTCACACTGAAAAAAAAAATACACAGCACAATGTGAACACGCTTGGAAGTTCATGCAATGCTTTGTTTAAAATTGAACCCTATCTTGCTAGCAGTAGCCTACTGCACAAAAGAGGAACTTATTTTGCTGCTGTGTTATTTGCAGTTTGTCTGCATATAGACATTTAGGATTCTTAGCAGCTGACATTAGCACTGACATATATATTGGGATTAAAACGAGAAAGAAAACGGAGAAAGGTGACACAGAGATGATTTAATAAATCAGTCAAGTGATCAAATGAATGAGATATCTATGTTTTATGATAAACAGCTAGTTATGGGTGGGGGGCGGGGGGGGGGGGGGGGGGGGGAGGAGGCACATACTTTATAATGTACACGTACTATTTCTTTCAGTGTTTCCATCACCCACTCATAACACCATTAGACTCGATGAGTTGTCATGTTTTGAGTGGTTTACAAGATACATGTACTTGTTGCTGTTACATTATCTTCTTACTGGTTTTGACATTTCGCTGTAAGATTTACAGTCACATACTTTAAGCGTGTTCCCCCTAACGCACACAGAGGTTGACTGTATCATTGATATGTGTGTGTAGGTAGCGTTTGGTTTTGTTTGAGGTGGCAGTTTTGGCCTCACCTTTAAGTTTGGTGCCGCTGTGCATGTGGCCACCAGTACTATTTACAGAACTGATGACTGCATGTGCAGGCTAGTTCACGGTATCAAAATGTGAACTTGGCAGCCTATTGTTTGAAGTGATCAGTGGTAGCAACATCCATGATGTATGTGTGCATTTGGCCACTGGTACTGTTTACAAAGGTGCTGTTTACAGAACTAGTGGCTGAGTATGCATATTATTATTAGTACTGTTATTGTTATCAGGTGTGGCCTTATCTCTAAGTTTTGGTGCCCCTGTGCATGAGGCCAACAGTACTTTTCACAGAACTGATGGCTGCATGTGCAGTGTGGTTAACTGTACACATGAAATTTGTAGGTGGGCAGCTAAAATACAGGCAGTCAATACAAGCCACTTGCTTAACCTGAAGTCTCTATATATAGATTTTTCAGTCCACTAATGCCCATCAGTATACAATTGTGCATGTCTTTTGTGGGTGTTCTGTGGTTTTGTATGTGGGCTGGTTGAAAGTGGGGCGGTATGGCACCTATTACCGTGTATGTACAAAACCTACATTACAAACAAACATAAATTAATAATTTTAATAAATAGTTATTTGGGTTTAACGCCGCGCGGTAGACTACGGCCATCTCACGGCAGTTAAATAAATAAGATAAATTAAGTCAAAGATACCTGGGACATAAGAATGCTAAGTAAAGTATAGATTATGATCATGCACAGATGTACATTGGTGGATGTTCTGCGGTTTTGTGTGTGTAACTGGATTGGGGTTGGGAGCGAGCGATACTGCACCTATTACCATGTACGTGTATAAGACATAAGACATTTATTCACCAAGTAAAACGTTACAAGGATTTTTGTGTGGCATGGCGACAGTAAAATATGTCCTCACTTGTAGGGCATTCATCATGTCATACACTTAGTTGGCGATCATCCTATATACAGCACTAAAAGATAGATAAACACAATATTAAACACAAATCAGTCATATGTCACAAATCATGGAATCACGTTGTTCCGTGCATGGTGATGTATTGAGGACAGCTTCTGGAAAAAAAAATGCATCTGAATCGAGAGGTTCTGGCTTTAAAAGCACGAAACCGCCGGCCAGAGGGCAGAAGCTCGAAGAGATGATTGGCTGGGTGTGACAGATCTGACAGAATAGTACTGGTGGCCACATGCACAGGGGCACCATGGTGTATGTTCTTGAGCTGTATGCTGATGTGTATGTACAAAACCTACATTACAAACAAACAAAATAAATAAATAATTTAAATAAATAAGATAAAGTAAGTCTAAGGTACCTGGGACATATGCATGCTAGGTAAAGGATAGATTAAAAATTATGAACATACACAGATGTGCATGTCCTTCCTTTGGTAGGTGTTCTGCGGTTTTATGTGTGTATTTAGGTAAGGGTTGGGAGCAGGCAGTATGGCACCTATTACCATCTATATATGTGTATATTTTCTTGTTTGCTGATGTGTATGTACAAAACCTTCATTACAAGCAAACAAAATAAATAAATAATTTAAATATATAGTTATTTGGGTTTAATGTCGAGCAGGCGACCAATGCCATCTCATGGCGGTTAAATAAAAAAGATAAAGTAAGTCAAGATACCTGGGACATATGAATGCTCAGTAAAGGATAGATTATGAACATGCACAGATGTAAGTGTCGTTTGGTGGGTGTTCTCTGGTTGTGGAGTGGGGTTGGGAGTGGGCAGTATTACCATATATGTGTATGTGAACATCAGCATATGTACAAAACCTACTTTTCAAACAAATAAAAATAAATAATAAATTTAAATAACTAGGACATATGAATACCAAGTAAAGGATATATTATGAACATGCACAGATGTGCATATCCTTTAATGGGTGTTCTGTGGTTTTGTATGTGGGGTGGGGAGCGGGTGGTATGCACCTATTACCATATATGTGTACATGTTATGTTTACATCATATATGTTCTCATCTTGTTTGCTGATGTCCCCCACCCAGGTCTACCCTGGGGGACTTGGGTGGGGTTAACTACTTTTTATTTCCCAGGGTGACCCTGGTCAGCCCCACAGGGTGGGTTTTCCCCTCTATTCAGGGGCGTGTGTTTCTGTCTACCCTTGGTACATTCACCTGTATTTACCTTTTTTAAACTCTTCCTACTGTCTGCACTGCTTGTAGCTCTTGATATTGGATGTGTGTTTCTAAAGGTTCTAGTTAGGTTTATTTAGTGTATTAGACCAGTTGGCGACATACATTCAATATTCTGTTTAGTTTGGGTTTTTTCACAAGCAGTGCAGGCACGTCCTGAGAAAGTCTTGTTGCTGTCGGGACGTTAAACAATGTACAATCAATCATTTTATGCTGATGTGTATGTGCAAACATACATCACAAACAAACAAACAAACAAAAAAATAATAAATTAATAAAATAAGTTGGGGATACCTGGGACCTATAAATATGCATGTTAAGTAAAGGATAGATTATGAACATGCACAGATGTATGCATATTGAAAACAAATTTCCTCTCCTTGGTGACCACTACCATACCACTATAGTGATCATGTGCATCAAGGAATTCCTTCCATCCATAATTAAAAGGATAAATAATAAATAAATATGTAAGTGAATACATACATGAATCAATAATAAATAAATAAATAAAACATGTAATATAATAGAGAGGGCTACTATCTGTATTGTGTCTCATGCAGTCCTGATAAAGCTTAATCATAAGAGTCTTTGTGAGTACTTGAGTGCGGATTGGTTGAATTGGTTGCAAAAACTACAATTTTATATTTAGGTGTTTAGCTGAACATGGTGATTTTGATGGAAACGGTTCGGAGATGGATTTCACTCTGCTGGCTTGTGCTTAAGACCAGTCGGATACGAGTGTGCTTGACCAGTTAAAAATCCCATCTCCACTAATAAAATAAAAAAAAAGAGCAGACCTGCACTTAGAGCCGTTAGGCTGAAAAACAGACGAACAACATGCATGTTGTATCCGGCCAAAGAATGTTGAAGATGGTCGGCAGACACATTGCACAACATGCACAAAGGGAGTTTACTTTCGATATGCTTTCCTCCCACAAAAGACCGAGTTCTATGGAAAAGGCTGTTTTCAAGACCAGGAAAAATAACGTATTTGACGTTGATAAGATGTTCAAATCGAAAATAATCTCTGTTTCAATTCAGGAGCAAAGTAAAGCTTCATCAACCGTGCGCGTCTGATTGACTTCTTTAGAAGGCTTCTCGCTGACCGCCATTTTGAAACAAGCGACGCGACCATGCTTACCGCATTAAAAATAATACTTTTAAACTTATTTTATCGTATATATGTATGCATGTTTACTTGCTGATGATTTTAATTTACTCACTGGAATAAACTTGTAACTTGTATGCTTGAAATTTTCAATGTTATGCACAAAAAATGTCTTGCACCTTATCCGGGCGGTGTACGAGGACTGGTTCCCTCACATCGAAAAATAGCTTTCGAAAAACACTTCTACAAAATTGTCTCCATCCTAAGGACAAATATTGTTGCCATGCATAAACTATATGGCATTAGTACTTTCGTTTCGTACCTGCAAACCATTGTTACTCTTTTGACGAACTACTTAGTCTGCAGAAATTGCGAAAAGCTGCTAGACTATCTTGTCAGCCCGATTTAGATCTATGTTCCTTGGGCAGAGAATCTATAGGCCATCGGATGTGCATTCATTCTGAAGGATGTCAGAAAACTTCAATCAGTGTCGTCTGTAACATCAAAAGCACAAATCTCTAGTCCACCTTTTTTTCACGTGCAAGACGCATAGATTCTCATGAGCCCCTGCAGTCACAAGGGCTCATGGGAATCTATGCCTCATGCAGAAAAACAGGCACATTTATATAGTCACATATACATCTGCATACCTCAAACGGACGAAATTTGTAGGTTTTAGCTACTGATCAAAAGCGCGGTTGAGGTCGGGTAAAAAAAAAGCCATATATTCTTATGAGCCGCTTACAGTCGCAGGGTCTCCTGAGAATCTGTACCGCTTTCAAATAACGATCTACCTATATGCTCATCATGTGGACGAAGTTTTGAGGTCGTATCCTGTGACTAGAGCGAAATTTCGCTCCAGACAAAACGATAACCCTTGACTTTATCCAAGTTACAATTCTTCGCTCACTGACCTTTTCAAGGGGTGGGATCTGAGGCTGTCGTTCCTTTCTGTGGGATGGAGTTGGGGAGGGGGTGGGGTGGGGTGGGTGTGGGGCGAGGCTGGGAGGGTGGTGAATCGAGAAGTGTTGTTAGATCATTTTTTTCTTTCCATATAAAGTTTTTCTCAGAGAGAAGCTCAGTTACCGTTTACGGAACTGTAAGTTGACGCTGACAACAACATTTAAACGAGTAAATATTTATATGTAATGTTTGTTGATTTTCTTTCGATAAGATCTTTTTGTCAGAGAAGGCCAGTAAACGTGTACGGAGCGATTGGCTGATGTCGACAACAACATGCAAACGAGGAAATCGTTGTAATTCTTGTTGTTTTCTGTACATTGCATAAAGCGTTGCAAATAAATAAAATAAATAAATAAATAAATAAATAAATAAAAAAGTCACTGTTCAGTTTACTTTTTTCAAGGAGGGAACTCTTCGCTCAGAAAGGCACATACGCGGTCCACTCTATCCCTCAGTAGTCTTGCCAGAATTCATTTGGATGTCGTACTAACTTCGGTATCGCGAAAAAGGAAAGGAAAGGATATCAGTTTTTTTTAAAAAAAATTAGGTGTATGTCGTTAGAGACCTCCCAGGTTAACCCCTTCACTGCCGAGAAACATCTGAACACCACCCAGCAGGAAAGAGGTATAGATTCTCATGAGACCTCGCATTTGATGTGGCTCATGAGGATCGATGCCTCTTCCTAAGACCAATTTGTATCCATGTTCCTATTTGACAGTTAGGGATCTTTGACGTGGAACTAAAGACGATTTCAGAAACACAATCTGCGTCCACTGGCAGTGAAGAGGGTAATCAGCTGGTGATACACTCTAGTAAAGTAAGAAACGGATCGACCATGCAGCAGCTAAAGAGTGGTGCCAGAACATAAACATATAGATGATTCAGTAAATTTGGCACCATCCTTGAGCCAAACCATCATTCTATTTGCGGCCCATAGGGACCAAGCTATTTTTGTCCACCTTTGAACTAATACGGCTGATCGGTGATCGATACACGACGTTAGATGAATTCTATAGAAGGAAATCATCTTTTCAAATTTCGACCTTAGCCACGTGCCTCATACGGCATGCCTCGAAGGAGTTAACCCTTTGTGCGTCGGTAGCGGTTTTGTCGTGATGATTGCCATAGGAATCATCGCGACAAAAACCGCTGCCGACAAGCAAAGGGTTAAACGATGGTCACCTTGGCCAAATTTCATCTGTGTATAGGACGCGTGTTACTTTGCGGAAAAAAAAAAAAACTTTTCAGTTCTGGTTCTTCGTTTTGAAAACCATCTTTTCGTCGTAGTAAGGTATATTGAAATCAAACGTTCGCCTGAATTTTGGTGGACTTGGACCACAGGGCTGGGAAATCCACGAGTTATGTACCCCTTACAGACGCCGAACGTCAATAGGTTGGTGAGATAATTCGGGTTAACCTTTAAAGTCCACGCGGCAAGGAGTGACATTGAACGGCCCTCAGGGGAGGGTTATGGAGAAACTGGCCAGGGACAGCTATTGCTTATGTAGTAGGACCTGAACACTGATTAATTCAGGTGCACTGCAATTGTGCCACGCTGATTTTCGTTCTTGATACGGAAGAGTGTCACTAGGCAACACATCGTGTCAGGTGACATCACTCGCGAGGCTTCCTAATCCTGTGCTCGGATTTGGAGTGGTCTAGCAGTTTGGTACTACTAAGAAAAGAAGTACCCAACGGAGAAAGAAACACGCTTAGAAAAGACGGGTACAACACAATTTATTAATATTTCGGGTAAATACCCTTTGTCAAAATAGACAAACAAACAAACATAGAGATTAGCCGCTACTTATCTTCAATGGCAGAAGGAATGTGGCAACTGAAGGAGGTGACGTCACCTCCTTCAGTTGCCACATTCCTTCTGCCATTGAAGATAAGTAGCGGCTAATCTCTATGTTTGTTTGTTTGTCTATTTTGACAAAGGGTATTTACCCGAAATATTAATAAATTGTGTTGTACCCGTCTTTTCTAAGCGTGTTTCTTTCTCCGTTGGGTACTTCTTTGCATATTACACGCTTGGCAGTCACCTTTTTGGTCTGGATTGGTACTACTAGTCTAATGTCGGCTAGACAGACAGATTGCTACGGTTCTTTTCCATCAATACGCAGTTACCCGAAATCTCTCCGACTGACACTCTCTACATAAATCATACATCTACGCAAACGTGCCCGATGCTTGCATGCAAGAGTCATAGATTCTCATGAGTCCTCGCAACTGCTGGGGCTCATGAGAATCTATGTCTATTGCAGATGGTACAGAATTCATAAAAAAATAAAGAATTTCTCTCTCTGAATGAATCATACAGCGATGTAAATTGTAATCACACTGATGCCACCTGACGGCGTAGATTGTAGTTCTGTAGTCTTCCAACACGAAAGAGACCCGTTCCGTCCCAGGGAACGCGAATTCAAAGTGGTGTCAGCAAGAGGCATAGATCTTCATGAATCCACGCAACTGCGGGGGCTCATGATGATCTATGCTTCTTGCAGCGGGATCGTGTTCACTTTTTTTCTCGGCTGACACAGGTGCTCATGAGAATCCGTCGCCTCTTGTAGGTGTGAGGGATTTGGTGTGTGTGTGTGTGTGTATGTGTGTGTGTGTGTGTGTGTGTGTGTGTGTGTGTGTGTTGGGGGTGGGTGGGTGTAGAGGGGTGGTGTGTGTGTGTGGGGGGGGGAGGGTGGTGGGGTGGTGGTGGGTGAGGGGTAGGGGTGGGGTGGGGCTAGGGGGTAGGGGGGTGGGGTTAATGTCTGAAGAGCTGATTAGCCAAGTTCTGCGCTGTCATTTGCTTCCCGTGACTGAAGTCTGTTCAAGCCAACTCTTCCAACCTTCTCACAGAGTCATTACTATGGGACATTTACGCCAACGGCGAACGACGCAGTTCTGCAAGAGGCATAGATCCTCATAAGCCCCCGCAAGCATGCCGGGGCTCATGAAGATATATGCCTCTTGCAGTTGAGATTTGTTTAGTTTGACTTCTGGCTTTGAAAACTGTACGAAGGGGGTGGGGTGGGGGTCAGTGTGGGTGGGGGTATGGTGGGGCGGATTTATGTATACAAATAGCATCTATAGGCTGTAATAAAAAAAAAAGCGTCTTCATGATGTGTAAAAAGAATAGTAGGGTTAATGCGTAATGTAAGTATATGATTTATTATCATCATTATTATTATCAATGTGCAGTATATATTTCTTCCAGTCGCTGTATAACCAGACCTATTTTTCAGTGACCAGAAGAAATAGATAATTCACATTAACTCATTCAGCCCTGACACACCACATCAAGACATGGATCGAGAATGATAGTTCAAGGGTGGTGCCAGAATAGCGGGGTTGGGGGGCGAGGGGAGGGGGCTCATGATGTTTCTTTGCCTCTTGCTGAGTCTATTCACGTGATCACATACGTGTTCCTTTAAAGGTAGTGAAATTATTCGGAGTTGACCCCATGACTGCTGAGAAAAAGTGAACGCGATCCATCTGCAAGAGGCGTAGATCCTCATGAGCCCCCGCAGTCGCGGGGGCTCATGAGGATCTACACCTCTTGCCGACACCAGTTTGAACCCATGATCCTGGGGCCGCCGGGTCTCTTTTGTGTTGGACGGCTGCAGAAACACAATCTGCGTCAACTGGTAGTGAAGGGTTAAACACATACTTTTGCGTGCACTTGCAGGGGTTAACATACTAGGCATTCTAGGAAAACAAGCAAAGAGCAGCCCGGTTACAAAGTAAAGTAGGTAAAAGCACTGTCAGGGGAGTGAATTGTGCATTATCGACCAATGATCATAGATCTAGTTTGGTGTAAGCATAAAAAACCACCAAAAACAACAACAACAACCAAAAAATCCCACCAACAACACAGCAAACAAACAAACAAACAAACAAACAAACAAAAAGTAGAAAAGAAGGGTGCGCTAAGTAAGTGACTGGAAGCAATGAATATGGAACCCCCCCCCCCCCCCCGCCCCCAAAGTGGGGCGTATCGCATATTTACTGGATTTCCAGCCCCTTGATGCATGGAAATATAGATCTAGGTCTCCCAAGGGGGGTCCAGATTGTTTAGCCGGTGTGGACAGCTTTTTCGGTCAAGGCGAACTCGTCAGCACACCATTCGGATACTGGTGGAAAGGCAGGAAAGGCTTCTGCCTACCTGCAAAGACAACCACATTTTACTGTCTGCAGGGGCATACAATCCAGAGAATATGCGATACTGTGGTCTGCAGGGGCATACAATCCTGTGAATATGCGATACGCCCCCCTTCGTGGTTTCCAAATTCATTGCTTCCAGTCTCTTAGCGCAAGCTTCACAGTGTGCATTCCAGGATTGAGTTAAAGGCGCAGCAACGGACAGTCGACTGTAGGGCAAAAACGCAACGCTGGCAGTGAGATACTTGCACGCTGACAGCCAGGCGTCAGATGCCGCGTTCGATCTGCGCGCTGTTTATATAAGCCGGTTATTCCTTTAAATTGTCTCTGATAAACACTTCCCCCCCCCCCCCCCCCCCCCCCCATTTGACCACGGATGATGCTTATGACTTGGATCAAGGACGGATAATGGTCTGAATTTCATGCAAATTGCGGTAACGCCATCAGAAGTTGATTGGCAGGTTCAGTAGTCATACGTAGAGACCATAAATCTTGGCCGGAAATAATGGTGTCCAATTATCTCCTGAAAAGTCATTCGTATAGAAAGCCTATCTCTGTCTCTCTCTCTTTCTCTCTCTCTCTCTCTCTCTCTCTCTCTCTCTCTCTCTCTCTCTCTCTCTCTCTCTCTCTCTCTCTCTCTATCTGTCTCTCTCTCTCTCTCTGTCTCTCTGTCTCTGTCTCTGTCTCTCTCTGTCTCTCTGTCTCTGTCTCTGTCTCTCTCTCTCTCTGTCTCTCTCTCTCTCTCTCTCTCTCTCTCTCTCTCTCTCTCTCTCACACATAATATAGTTCACTGTGTGCCGTTCATTGTTCTCAGTCTACTCTCTCTCTTGATATATTTTTGACGCTAATTGGCCCTCCTCACCGGCGAACTTAAGACATAATTATGATCAAAATCTGACATTTACTTTCAGATTTATGTAATTCAGTTGTTTTTCTCTGCAAGCACTTAAATACTATAGTTGTGCGCTCGTCTTTGACTTACTGCGATTACAGGCGTACATCATGGACAAGCTCACAAAATAATATCCTGTATCCTGTTCAGTGCCTGATGATGCAGACTGTGTTTCTGTATAGTAGTCGTAGTTAATTCAACAACAGAAAACCCTAGATGTGCCAGAAGCATAGATTTAAAGTGGTGTCAGCAAGAGGCATAGATCCTCATGAGCCCCCGCAACTGCGGGGGCTCATGAGGATCTATACCGCTTGCAGCCGTTGGGTGGAGTTCATATTTTCTCGGCACTAAACGGGTTAGACTTTCACCAGGTATATTTCTCTGTTCTCAGGTGAGGTGGGGAATGGGGAGTCATCGGATGGCTAATTCTTTTACTGAAACGCACTGGACATTAATCTGTTCTCTCTTAATTTGCTCTCTCAGCGAGACCGTAAGCCGATGAAATTAAAACTGTTAAGTACGCAGAAATGCGGGTGGGGTGGGGGTGGGGGGTGGGGGTGGTGTAGGGTAGAGGGGGGTTCATGAGGATCTGTGCCTCTTGCAGCTGGGTGGCAGCTATAGGCCCTGCTGTGTTCCGACAGAATCTTAGATACCGCCGTGAAATGGCCCTAGTCACCTCTGTTCCGCGTTAAACCCCAATAACCTAACACAGAATTTTAGAAAAAATGACCCCTACACCAGATAGTTTAGTGTCTAGCTAGGCCCTACATTGTTTCGAGAGTATCCTAGAAAAAAAATGACTACTTTGACATTTTAGTGCTTTTGCAATACTCGTGAGTCACGAGTTTTAAAACTGAAAATTCGTACACAGGATCGACCCATAGGCCTTCCATGATCGAATTGTCGTTACACTTAGCTTGTGTGGAACAGCACACACACACAAATGTCTTTCACGCCAGATCGACCCGGAATCACTTTGGCGTAAGCCAAAGTGAATCCGGGTCGATCTGGCGTGTGTCATGTTTTTCATGTTACACCGACAGAGAGCGGACAATGGAGTCCGTAGACAAATCTGTTTTTTTCGCCAGGTGATCTGATCTGATCTCGGGCCGTCTGCGTGGATTTGTCCGGTTCCTCACCAGACACGAAAAGTAGACAAGAACCGCGGTCATAAACTTATCAACGTGGCCGGCAGGAACACAGAAAGAAGCGGAGACAGATAGGAGTCATTCCTCACGGGATCGTGAGGTCAAGAGGTATGTACACAGGGCCTGTTTTGAGAGACCACCTTAACGAGAAATCACCTGTCATTAAAGACCATCATTTAGGTGGCTGTATATGGTCTTTCGTGATAGATGACAGTCTGTGTTCTTCAGACCGTGTCTTGAGAGAGCACCTGCCATTTAAGGCCAGTTTTTTCTTGCTAACAAGGCGGGTTGCGCAAAAAAGTTATACTGTATTGACGGCGACGCCAGTGCAAGGAGTATATATAGGAACCGCCTGCTTGATCGCCGCGATGACTGCCGCATGCTTGGCCGTAACACTATTCTGTTTCTAACAGCAGTACATCCAGCCATCTAGTCAACTTATTCCCTGCAAAACTGGACGCTGACTGTGTGTTTTTGAAACCTTTGTTATTCCCAACTCCAAAGATCCCCAGTCATCGAAAGGATTTGGTCACAAAGTGATTTCAGCAACAGGCTCATGAGGATCTATACCTCTTGCAGTTGGGTCGCAGACTATGTGTTTTTGAAACCTTTGTGAGTTTCAAGCCAAAGATCACCTGCGCCGGAAGGACGGACATGGATACAAAGTGGTTTCAGCAAGAGGCATAGATCCTCATGATCCTCATGAGCCCCACAAAGGCGGGGGCTTATGAGGATCTATACCTCTTGCAGTTGGGTCGCAGACTGCGTGTTTGAAACCTTTATTTGTTAGTTCAGCGCCAAAGATCCCCAGCTGTAGAAGGTACATCAATATGGATACAATTTAGTTTCAGCAAGAGGCACAGATCCTTATAAGCGCCCGCAAATGCGGTGCTCATGAGGATCTATGCCTCTTTCAGTTGGGTGGCGTTCAAGCTCTCTCGGCAATGGACGGGTTAACCCCGAATGAATGCCTCAAAGTGATAATGTTAATGAGGCCATTCCCAGTGACGTAGAAATCAGGTTGTTTGGGGGGGGGGGGGGTGAGCATTGCCTCCCCCCCCCCCCCAAGAAAACTTAAGGGGGAAGGAGGGGAAAGGGGGGATGGGGGCCGAGTATTTGCCTATAAATTTGAAATTTGTTTTGCCTGTTCAGTAACATGTCAGGTACACTGTCACGAAAAACTCCTTCATTTGCTGTCGAATCCTTGTCGTCTGGAGTCGTACATTTTTAGGAGGTCCTGTAAATGGTGGATTCATGAAAATATAATTGAGCCTCTTGCAAAATGGGGCGAGATTATGAAATCACTGAATATTTTAACTTCATAAATTTCTGACCTGAGTTATTTTTTTTTCGGGACGTTTTGTTTACGGGGCATCCGTCGGCCCCAGGTGCAATTTCGGGACATATTGGCGCTGGTAATATAGTAGCTCAAAAGCAGACCGTCATCTCCCTCTAAGTCTACAAGTCGTACCCTCAGTGGACTTAGAAGAAGACGGACAATCTGCTTACAGATCCACTAAATCCACAAGTGGTGTCGCTGTCTCCAACGTTATTCCTCTTGGGTTGGGGGGGGGGGGGGGGAGGGAACGAAAGTCAGCGAAGGCTGAGAGGAAGAGCTGAGGGCGGTGTTTGGGGGGGGGGGGGGAGAGATGGTGGAGACGAGAGGGGTGGGGGGAGGTGGGGGGGGGGGGGAGGAAAGAGTACAGCTGAAGCAGAGATGTAGGTCGGGAACTACTTTTTCACAGTGTTATCAGTGCCCAGTATCGAACTTTTCGCGTCCGAAGGCTTAGGTCAAGAAACTTGCCTTTAACGCCCATGCACACAATCCATCTCTTTTCAAAATCCAGACCAAAAAGGTGACTGCCAAGCTTGTAAACTGAATGCGAAGAAATACACAACAATCAAGAAACGCGCTTAGAAATGACAAGTGCAACACGAAGTGTTGTACTTGTCCTTTCTAAGCGTCTTTCTTTCTTTGGCTGGCATTTCTTTGTTAATTTTTCGACCTTGGGCACGGATCAACGTATTAGATTGAGGAAGCGGGAAGTGCGGGATTGTTTCAAAATTTAGAAGACCGTAATCGTTCTAAAAATAGCCTGATGTCTGCCTCATCAGGCTAAGCTGTCGTCAGACGCCGCCGCAGAATGAACTCATTCGAGACGTGCCGACTCCGGATACGCGGCTTACGCATAAGCCTCGTATCCGAAGTCGGCACGTCTCGAATGAGTTAAGAAGTCTCGTTAGTTATATCCCCCTGGTGATACCGGACACCGCAGCCGCTCTGCGCCTTGACAAGGGACAATGCTCGTGCAGTCGATATGTGACCGTGACCTATTGTCTACCCACCCACAGAGAACGATAGGCTCTCAAGAATCGTTGCCTCTCCCAGCAAGCAAGAGCTACAGGACCGACATTAGCCCGATGACCTATCGCACCGTGGGTTCCTCGCTGATCCAGTGATGGGCCTTATGATAAGAACTCGGCGAACAGGATCTATAAGCTACGCCACTAAAGGAGGGAAGCACAGAAAATTATTTGGAAAATCAAGTCAATCAATCGTTCTCCTACGCCAGGAAGAACTGAAAAAAAGCAACACACTACTACTGTTTGAGGGAGAACAGCTGGAGCCAGCGTTGGTCAACAAGAGGCATAGATTCTCATGTACCCCTGCGACTGCAGGGGCCCATGAGAATCTATGCCTCTCGCAGTTTGTAGGGTGTGAGTTAGCCCAGAGAACTATAGCAAGGTTCTGGAGGAAGTTAGCAAATCACGTTAATGGAATCTATTAGATCAAGCATGTGACAGTGCCGAGACAAGCTGAGGGGGTGGGGTGGGGGTGGGGTGGGAGAAGGGGAGGCCGGGGAAGATCAGAGGTGGTATGTTGTGGGCCGAGAACAACACTACATCCGGTGTCAGTAGAATAGCTTTACATTGCATAGAACCGCAAGGTTAATATTAATACGCACGGATATAATACATCCCGATGAGCAAAAGAAACGCGACATCATTCGAGTCATCGGAAACACTGAAGTGTTTCCGATGACTCTTAGTGATGTCGCATTTCGTTTGCTCGCCAGTGTAGGTACTGTAATACTGTAGGTACTGAGATTTATTCTTGAACTTTGCCCCACCTCCGTCCTCTCCGCTGTTAGATAGCAAGTCAGTTTCGGAAGTCAGATTGTGGAAACACGATTTGTTCCGGTATCTCCTGTTCCCCCCTGCCCTCCCCCCCTCTCTTTCTTCCCCACCCCCTTTCCTCTCGCTTTATATATATATATATATATATATATATATATATATATATATATATATATATATATATATATATATATATATATATATATATATATATATATATATATATATATATATATATATATATATATATATATATGTTTTACTTACACCTGAAGCCCAACAGTTCAGTCGCTACTGATATTGTGCGTGAGAAGAGGAAAAGCGGCAACTTCTCTCACTTACTAGATAAGTAGCGCCTGAATTGTATAGGCCTACTTGTTCGTTTGTCTATTTTGAAATGGGCTTTTACCCGAAATATTAACTCAATCAGCCCGGCGCACGTATTTCCCAAATTTTGGAGGCGTCATCTAACGACTATGCACCTGTTGCAGGAGATAGATCGACCATGATAATTCAAGGGCAGTGCCAGATTAACTTGGCGCCGACAGGCGCCAAGCTTATCTGGCACTACCCTTGAATTATCATGGTCGACCCATCTCCTGCTGTAGTCCGTCAGGGCTGAATGGGTTAATACATTGTGTTGTAACTGCATTTCTAAGCTTGTTTTTTTTTCTCCGTTGGGTTCTTCTCTGCCGCATTTTACACGCTTGGCAGTCACCTTTTTGGTCTAGATAACATTTGTTGTTGTTGTTGATATTGTTATAATTGTACGTGTTAAATAAAAAAAAAAACTTAAAATGGTGCGCACGCAGTTTGTATAGGCCCGGTATAGAAATAGATTTGCTTTTACTTTTTGTGATGAGTGTGCCTGTAAGATATCATTTAATCAACACCACACGCACCATGGTGCGTGTGGTGTTGACTACATGATATCTTTCATGGCAGAGCTCAACGATACATCCACCTTGAACTAACCGCACCGGACAGAGGGGTATGTGAAATACACCTCATTACGTTCCCCCGCATACCCCCAACCCAATCCATACTGAGCTAGCTATCACTGTTGCAACAGCTGTGTCTCGTTAGTTTCGTATTGTTAGTTTCGTATTCAGGCCGTTCAAAGTTGACCGATAAGACGGCCCTGCTGACACACTGAAGCCTTCCTCCGTTTTAGGAGGCAGTAAAGATGCACGTGGGCAGATCTAGTCCCTTCCATAAGAGGCACAGATTCTCATGGGCCCCTGCAGTTCAGGGGCGCATGAGGATCTGTGCCTTTTGCACATGGAAGGGGCTGTTTAAACCTGACACCCCAGTTTAAGTTCAGATCGATTTAAACTTCCAATTTGTTTTCTCTGTCTAAGACTGATTCGCCAACGATCTCAAGCGGACACAGATGTACATTAATTTAAGAGTTGTAGGTTCTCATGAACTCTTTACAGCTTGCAGGGGACACTGAAGGTCTATGCATCTTTATTAGGTCTAAACTTCTTGTAATGTTACGGGTTTAAACTCATGGCGGCAGGAGTTTTATTTGGGGTAAAGCGCCAGCGAAACAGATGCATATGCGTCTGGCACGAACTTTAAATGAACCGTAATAGTCACGTGCCCCATGCTGCCCGCAGCGCCCATTAGGATCTTTAACTCCTCTCGCTGGGCAGGATCAGTCCACTCCAGTATGAACTGAGGTTCTAGCCAAGGTAAAGACGACAGGAGATTATCGGGTTTCAAGGCTTCACCTCGCTGTAGACTTAACTCATTCAGCCCGACACACGTCATTCCCAAAGTTTGGAGGCGTCATCTAACGACTAAGCACCAGTTGCAGCAACCATGATAATTCAAGGGTAGTGCCAGATTAGCTTGGCGCCGACCCTTGAATTATCATGGTCGATCCATCTCCTGCTGTAGTGCGTCAGGGCTGAATGGGTTAATTGATCGATTCCTGATCTGAGTGCTGGTCTGGTGCAAATTGCTCTGGAACGGATCAACATTTTTAACGTCATTCAGTTTTCGTACCAAGACGAATCGCTTTTGCAATCGTTATATAAAATGAAAGTTGGCGTTGACAGGTCCAATGCCAGATATTTTGATAATGTTGAAATTTCAACCTTCCGCGATTGACGAAAAGCCGGAGATTTCAGACATTATGAAAGCCAACGGCATTGTATGAAGGGATGCTTGGTATGGGGCTCATGAGGATCTGTGGTTCTTGAATGAAAGTATCGCGGTCTTTGAGAAATCTGAAATTGAAGTCGCCGTGCTGAAAGTGTAATTTGGCGTACAGTACTTTGGCCTCAGCGAGTTAGTTCGCTCAAATTGGTCACGTCAGTTACACGCAGTCTTGACTCTGAATAATAGCATACTTTAAGAAACAACAGAAGCCGATCTCGGCAAACAAGAGTCGTAGATTCTCATGAGCCCCTGCATCAGCAGGGGCTCTTGAGAATCTACGCCTCTTGGAGATCTTTGAAATGAGCCGTATATGACTCTGACTGTGGACGGAACATTCATCATTAACGTCGAAATCGTCTTATGGTTTATTGGGTAACCTGACACACTAAAACCGCAGGCTGAAAAACCACGATCCTGTACATCCGAGGATGCCGAATACAACTGAGGCACATCCTTGCTAGCAAAATCTAAGTGGCTAGATTCTCATGGTCCAATGTAAAGTACACAGGCACATGAGATTGTTTGTTTCTTACAGATGGCAGAAATGTAACAAGACATTCGTGTGGGTTTAATTTGACACATTGTAGAGAATCGATGGTCAAATATGGTCCAAGAAACAAATGTAAATTAGTCCAGGATAAGGTAATAGGTAGTTAGGAAAAACCACTAGTTAGGGAGCAAGCTGTGCTTGCGCAGTTCTCTCCCTTACTAGTACTCATTCCTGCATACTTCTTACCGCATGAACAGTTCTCTCCCTTTCCAGTACATTTCCCTGCCCACTTTCTTACGTCATGTACCGTTCTCTCACTTATATACGTACTTACAGGTTACCAACGTCTTACCTCAACTAAAACTTCTCTACACTTCTTTTCACATTCTGTATGAGCAGGTACACGCACCAGAGATTTTCCAAAGGAGAGAAAGAGCGAAAAGCCTTTTATTTCGCGTCATTCAAAACCGGCTCACGATTCAAATTAGTCTAGTATTATTGTAATACACACTAAGAATATTTCTAAAGCAGATATTACGATTTATGACACCCCTCATGTCTGGAGCAGGTCGCTTTAAACGCCCAAGAAGGTCACAGGAGTCAACGCTCCTTGTAGAAGTAATTATTAAGTGTTAACTCACTCAGCCCGAAGCCGCACGTATTCCCAAATTGTGAAGGCGTCATCTAACGACTATGCACCTGTTGCAGGAGATAGATCGACCATGATAATTCAAGGGTAGTGCCAGATTAGCTTGGCGCCGACAGGCGCCAAGTTAATCTGGCACTGTCCGCCTTGAATTATCATGGTCGATCCATCTCCTGCTGTAGTGCGTCAGGGCTGAATGGGTTAAGTTTGCTAGTGGGGCTTTGAAAATCTACGCCACTTTACCGGCAAAGCTGGTTAAGCCACCTGGGCTGTCATTAGTCTTTCTCCCGGTCTATGAATTTTGGCCTTCCGGCTTCCAATCCATAAAGTCCAAAGTCAAAGATCGGTACACCGTTTGTGTGAGGCCAGTTGGGAACCCTCCTGGAGATCGTCTGCGAGCTGGTGAGTATGCAGACCGGCGCATGAGGACGTCCAGGTTGTTTGCAGACGGGAGTTCAATTGTGTGTTTTCCAAACTCAATGCAAAGGTTAAGACGGCAGTCTCCACCGGCGAGGAAAACTGAGCACCACCCAACTGCAAGAGGCATAGATCCTCATGAGCCCCCGCAGTCGCGGGAGCTCATGAGGATCCATGCTACTTGCTGAGACCACTATGTGTCCATGTTTCTTTGACGTCTTGGGGTCTTTGACGTTGGAAATTGCAAAGTTCTCAAAAGCATAATCTGCGTCCACTGGAAGTGAAGGAGTTGTACTGACCTTACAATGGAAGGACAGACCTATAGATATGCCTCTATACTATATTATAACACACGTATTTTGACTGAATGAGTATTTTAAGTTAAGCTCACATTTACATTGCAAGATTTCTTACTCCACGTTCGTTTAAAGTCGTGAACGCGGCAAAATAATCTCTCGTGTTTTGCAACATCACCAAGGAGCTAATATGCATATATTATCTTCACCAAAAGTTGTCATGAACTATACTGACCGAATGACTGTTGAAACATTAACGTCGTGCAAGCAGTAGAAACGTCTCACGGCATTGCAACATCATCCACGAGGCTATCATGCACATACACATTAAAAAATGCCAAGGGTTGTGCCCCCTTCGCCAGAAATGATGTGCCTTTCAATTTACACTACATACAGAGCTCAAGGTCTCTCCAAATATTATTGGCACTGACTGGGGGAAAAAAAGCTAGAAACGGCATCAAGAACGCAAACATCTTGAACAAATCTACGCCACATCAACTTCATAATCGTGCTAGTCTGAGCCGCCAGGATCAAACTCAGCAATGCGATAGAGCTGGATTAAAAATGGCGACACACAATGTAGGTCATACGCCTTCAAAATCATCTGTGTGTTGGTTTGTGAGTTTGTGGTCTGAAAGGTCAAAAATCACAAACCAGCACTCACACTACGACTTCCTCGTCGCCTGCCTCCTCAAAAAAAAACCCACCAAAAAACACCAAAAAACACATTCATAGACAGTGGAGGGGTGGGGTAGGTTCAGCGAGCGATATTGCCGTACCTTCATAAAGCTGGAGTTTCGTAATCCAGACCAAAAGGTGGCTGCCAAGCGTGCAATATGCAAGGAAAATCCCGACAAAGAAAGAAACACGCTTAGAAATGACAATTACAAACACAGTCTATGTGCGGTAATTGTCATTTCTACATGTGTTTTTTTCTTTCCTGGGAATGCCTTTTTCTTTATTTTTATTTATTTATTTTTCTTGGGAGAGGGGGGGGGGGGATGTGGGTGGGGGGTGGTAATGGGTTGGGGTGTGTGTGAGATGGTGGTTGGGAGTGTGGGTGTAATGATCTAGAGGCGGATCAATCATTTGACAAGGGGGATGAGCGCGTCCAGCTCGATCTGCGGGATATGTACCCAAGAAATTTAGCGCGCAGAGCCTAAGCAAAGATCGTGATTTTAAGCACCGTCATGGGATGATCATGGCGTAATCGATCACATCCATCTATTGACTATTCTTAACCCCTTCACTGCCTGCCACTGATCGCACACTGCATGTCTGAAATCTGTCCATTCAGCGCATAAACAAAGGAGGACACAACGTGGTTTCAGCAAGAGGCATAGATCCTCATGAGCCCCCGAAACTGCGGGGTTCATGTGGATCTATACCTCTTGCTGCAGTAGTGTGGCGTTCATTCTTTTCTCGGTAGTGAAAGCGAGCGAAAACGAGACTTCTGAGACCTTCACCTCATGAATATTTTCAGCAGAGAATCGCGAATAACACTGGCAGCGGAAAACAGTAAACCCGTGTTATCGAAGTGACCGATTACGCAACTCCAGACTCTTAGAATATCAAAAGACCAGGGAATAGGTGGGTAGGTGGAGGATAGGTCGTGGTGGGGGTTGGGGTTGGGGTGGGGCGTGGGTAGGCAAAAAGTGAAACGACGGGATGGGGGTGGGAATTAAAACCAAAATTCAGATACAATACCCAGCGTGTTTAATATTTTGAGAACGTTCCACTTCGATTTTATTTTTAATGGCGTCAATGGCTCTCTTCCTCGCGTTTTCCATTTTTTTTTACTTTTTATTTTTTGTACACGCGTTGACGTATGTGTGTGTGTGTGTGTGTGTGTGTGTGTGTGTGTGTGTGTGCGTGTGTGTGTGTGTGTGTGTGTGTGTGGAGGGGAGGTGTGTGTTTGTGTGTGTGTGGGGGAGGTGTGTGTGTGGGGGGTGGGTGGGGAGGTGTGTGTGTGTGGAGGGGAGGTGTGTGTGTGTGGGGGGGGAGGGGAGGTGTGTGTGTGTGGGGGGGGGGAGGGAAGGTGTGTGTGTGTGTGTGTGTGTGTGTGTGTGTATGTGTGTGTGTGTGTGTGGGGGGGGGGGGGGGGGCGCGGGTCCGTAATCTCCGATTCCGCCCTCTCCCAAATCCGCTTTTTGATGATACGTGCCTTCTCAACCACAATCGTCCAAGGAACACGGATACAAATTGATCTCAGCAAGAGGCATAGATCCTCATGAGCTCCCGCGGTCGCGGGGGCACATGAGGATCTATGTCTTTTGCAGTTGCATCGCGTTCACTTTTTCTCAGCACTGAAAGGGGTGAATATAGGAGACGGTTGCTTTAGGGCGGCCTGATGCCAAGAACTGGAATGCTAGAGGCTTAAGATTACAAGGATGGGATGTGGATCATCACACTTGCAGACTGCCTTCTGGCCTATATCACAGCTAAACTGTGAGATAAGCAATAATACCGGTAATGTTCGCACACAACCTAGTAACTAACAATTGTCTGTTTCCCAGGAGAATAAAAATGTCGGAGTTTTTTTTATTTTTTTAATTTTTTTATTTTTTAAGGCGGATAAGAGAAGCTAAGTCAGAATAAGGAGAGAGAAAGATCAGAGGAGGCAGCCGCATCTGAAAACTTAATTTTTGCGCCAAAAATGTCGCTTACGTGGTTGCATGCGAACAACACCTATACACTGAATTTCCTGTACATGGCCTTGGGGCAATAATCATATGGATTTAACCCTTTGGCTGTGGGTAGCGTTTTTTGTCGCGATGATTCCGACAGGAATCATCGCGACAAAAAGCGCTACCCACAGCCAAAGGGTTAACAAAGAACGGACTTTGATCACTGTGATGGACTGAGTTAAATACATGTATTCCGAAATCAGAAGAGGTTCAATGAATTTAGGTTGAGTTGCATAGACGAGAGGGTAAGAAGGACAGTGCATACAGTCAAACCTGTCACGGCGACCACCTGTATACGGTAAACACTTGTCCAAGCAGACCACTCATTTTTGTGGCCGTCTTCATGTCTTCTCTCTATTGCTTAGATAACCCTGTGTAAGGAGACCACGTGTCTAATGCGACCACTGTTTGGTAGTCCCCCGGGGTGGTCGCATTTGGTTGCTCATGCATATCTATACTAGTATACACGGACCATCTCGCATGTTCCGCTTGATCACTGCGGTCGCGTCGATCTGTTTAACTCATTCGAAACTGTGTCGCATCCGGATGCGCGGCATAAAGCCGCGTATCCGATGCGGCACGTTTCGAATGCATAAACTGTCGTACAGTTAATCTAAAGTATCTCACACTTGTTGTCGTTGTAAATGGTGTCATTTCTTGCAAGCAAGAGTTATACGTTATGCTTCTCACAGACCGGAACAAGTTATCTTAATCCAGAGAATGTGTAAATTTCGAGCATTTTCTGACCCAATTCTGAGCAGGGTCTGATAACCTTTACATTTTCAGTTGTAATCAACACTCCGGAGAGCCATCCTCCACACAGACGTTAAGAAAAGAGACCTGGCTTTCGGATTAATTTGTAATTAGGATCTGTGTCTCCCGTTGATCAATATGTTCTTTGAACTATTTCAGACTTAGAAATCCAATAGCACTGGTGATGAAACAGTTGTTTAAACTATTTCAGATTAAGAAGGCCAAAAGCAAGGGTTACGTAGCCGCGTCATCCTGAGAGAATGTCCATTTTGAGAATGTAACATGGTTTGTTAGATACGTTGCGCGCGTACCGTCCTGAAAAGCCTTGACCTTTCATCTTGACCTTTTACCTTGACCTGATTGGGTAAAGCTTCGACTGTGAAAGATGCTGTAAGCTCATTTAGACAAAGATCAATATACAATGCTATTTTACCTTGCTGGCAGGGTGCCCATTTCACAAGGAAATCCATTTACAGAGGCTAAATACGGCAAGTGAATGAGGTATGCGGTAATCCTGCCATACTGACGTGAATGTCGGCCTTCCGTTCAGCTCTGAACGACACAGTACAACAAGATATGGCCTGACTAAGACAGTTTAAGGGTTGTGCCAGAATAGCTTGGTGCTTGGAGGCACCAAGCTATTCTGACACCAATCCAGACCAAAAAGGTGCCTGCCAAGCGTGTAATAAGCAAAAAAGTACCCAACGGAGAAAGAAACACTCTTAGAAAAGACGGGTACAACACAATTTATTAATATTTCGGGTAAATACCCTTTGTCAAAATATACAAACAAACAAACAGAGAGATTAGCCGCTACTTATCTTCATTGGCAGAAGGAATGTGGCAACTGAAGGAGGTGAAAAAGTAAAAATGATGTCAAGGAAAAATCGTAAGAGAGAGACTCGGAAAGAACCTGAACACGAGAGACAAGAGTGTGTGCAAGCACGTGCAGGAGCGAGCAAAAGAAAAGGCGTGTAGGTAAGGCCAGAGAGAGAGAGAGAGAGAGAGAGAGAGAGAGAGAGAGAGAGAGAGAGAGAGAGAGAGAGAGAGAGAGAGAGAGAGAGAGAGAGAGAGAGAGAGAGAGAGAGAGAGAGAGAGAGAGAGAGAGAGAGAGAGAGAGAGAGAGAGAGAGAGAACGAACGGGGAGTACCCTTGGGCACGAAGTAGGCTGAGTGTCTAATACACAAAGCCTGCTAAACACCAACCCGAAGGCAAACTTTATATCACCTTCCAGTTGAGGACTACCTCGGGGAAAAATGGGAGGACCCCGGGAAAAAAACCCAGCATTTAGCACGGTACACGACAAGTAATAAGTCATTAAAACAAAGCAAATAATCAAATTCAGTAAGAGAATATTGGTATAAGTGGAGAGTAGGTAGTTGTGAAACCGTCTTCAACCGTCTTCTTTCTCTGGCCTTACCTACACGCCTTTTCTTTTTCTCGCTCCTGCACGTGCTTGCACACACTCTTGTCTCTCGTGTTCTAGGTTCTTTCCGAGTCTCTCTCTTACGACTTTTCGTTGACGTCATTTTTACTTTTTCCGCACTTTTGTCCTTCCTTTTCTTTTATTTTACGTCACCTCCTTCAGTTTCCACATTCCTTCTGCCAATGAAGATAAGTAGCGGCTATTCTCTCTGTTTGTTTGTTTGTCTATTTTGACAAAGAATATTTACCCGAAATATTAATAAATTGTGTTGTACCCGTCTTTTCTAAGCGTGTTTCTTTCTCCGTTGGGTACTTCTATTCTGACACCACCCTTGCACTATCACGGTGGTCTGTCTTCTGAACGTGACCAGAGTGCCTGCCTCCCATTCATCCCCGACAAAGTACAAGGTATTGCTTTACCATGATACTTCAGGGTGATGCCAGCATAGCTTGGTGCCATCCTTGAACTGTCGCCTTAGTCTGTCTTCTAAAGAGCAATTTAGCCTTCAGAGAACAGCTACGAAATTAATTAAATTAGACAATTAATTAAGCAATTTGGGAATTTTGAGCTCAGGCCTCAGTGAGTTACTGTCAACAGCTTTGAGCATGCAGACCTTGTTACTGTAACTGTACTGATGGCCGCATGAACAAAGGGGTTAATTTATAGATGATGTTAATAGTCACACAGTGATTAGAAAAAGTGCTCGATAGCGGATTTAGGTTGCACGCGGAAAACTCAATTTCAGACGGTGTCTTGCAAATTAGTAGTATTTGTTGACTCTATATATGTACTATTATACAAGGACCATCTCGTCAGGATCTAGCCTAAGATTCTCACGTGAAATCGATCTAAACATTACCGCTGACCTCATTCACAAGGAAGATATATATATATATATTTTTTACAGATGATGTTAAGGTCATGAAGTAAGCATGCAGTGTTCAAAATCGGCTGCAGGTCGTGTACTGGTCATTAACCCCTTTGCTGTAAGTGATCACAGATTTCGCGTCAGACACAACAGCTCACTGACCGACATCCGCTAATATAAGTTATTGATCGGAGAGGTTCGCTACACGGACCTTTGTAGGCCTGAGGGAGGTCAAAGGAATCATTGTACCCCGAATGCCGAAGGCCTGAAGGGTACAATGATTCCTTTGACCTCCCGAAGGCCTACAAAGGTCCGTGTAGCGAACCCCCCCGACCAATAACGTATTTGTTTTCCTTTCTCCGTTTATTGTTTAGAAAAAATCCGGTTTATGAAGACGGCCGCTTCTGTGGCGGATAGGTGAAACCATTGAATATACATGTTCTGCCGGGGATTCCCAGACTGTGACGTAGCATGATTCCGTGTCAGAAGCGCAAGTCTTGTTTTCGCGAGTAAAAAGCTAATCTTGGCTTGTGTACAGAATGATTCAAGCTGCAATGTCTACAAAAGGTCGTTAAAGTATTACAGTGACAGTGCTTCTTGACTGCTGTGTGATTCAGAAAAATTAAGAACTTTTTGATGAAGCGATCGGCATTTGACCACTGATGTGACAGCTTGTGCAAGTTAGCATGGTGCCTCGTGCTTTTAGATTCAAGACGACAGACTGTGCTTCGAGTGTGCAGCAGATTGTCGTTGTTATATCCTAATGTGTCATGTGTGTTGGGATATCTGGAAAAAGGAATACCAAAACAAAACGCTCGTTGTTAACAGCAGGACTAGTGCTGAGACTGATGGATTTTAAGGTAAGATTTTATTTTACAGCGTAGACATGATGTCAGATAGTCTTCGAAAATTCGGGAGATGTTTTTCTTCAGATAGTCCCGCATTGAGTGACGTGAAAATTTGGCAATAGCGTGCTTTGTGTATAGTGTTGCTGGGTGTGTATTTTCGTTTTAGTTCTTGAATTTGTTGCTCTGTGCTTTGGTGAAATTGTGGCATGTTGCCTGTTGGTGTTTGAGCAGACGACAGTGTGTTGCCGGTTTGCAAGGATTGTGTCTCTGATTGGTTAAAAAAAAACTCGGAAGCTATTTTTGTTCCGTGGTTTCCCGAACTTTGAAAATGTCTCGGTGGAAGGCTTTTGCTGTTTGCGCTATGTAATTAGTGGTGAAATATTGTTTAGTTGGCTCCTCATGTCGTAAAAAATAAGGCAGATGATGTGTATTACGTCAAATAGGACTACTTTAGTGCGTTTGTTTCTGCTATTTTGTCGAACCGAGTTGCTATCAAGACTCGAAAACGAGGTCGTAACGCGTCATCGAGAGGGCTATAAAACGTCCGCTATTTTTCGCTACAGTGGTTTTTATATCACGGTCACATGGTACAGTTTGCGCTAAATTTACTGGTCGTGTGACGGAAAGGGAGGAAAAAAAAGAACATTAACTAAATGAGACCAAAAACTGGCACAAAGAACGCAGGACTGACAAGAGACAGAAATCCTCATGAGCCCCCGCGACAGATTTATGTCTCTTGCAGTTGGGTAGCGTTCGCATTCCCCGGCTGTTAAAGGGTTGATAACATTATACTTAGACGTCTGAATTTTCAGACTGCAGCTTGCAAATTAGGAGTACAATCATGCAGATCCCAGTCATCAGATTCTCAGATGAGACTTGGTGTAAGCTGTTCCGGTGGCCCTCAAGCACGAGGGAGACAATCACGAAGGATGTCAAGGTTATAATGATACCGGTTATTATATAGGCGCTTTACCCAATTCCGCTGCGAATCGGATCAAAGCGCCGCGAACTTAACCCAACACGCACGCTCACTCTGATGACAAAAACAGTACAAGACAAACACAGGACATTCACATGGTGCGAAGGGTCAGCTCAGCTACTGAGGTTTCATTAATTTTGATCGCTTGTATTTGAAATTTATAAAGTGGCCTGAAACCGGTACCAAGGTTACTGCTCAGTAAGCATTAAGCGTTCAAAAGCGGCCGTAGGCCGTATGCCATATTTATATTCTGAACGTGAAAAACTCAATTATCAGACTGAATGTGTTGCAGATTAGGAGTACTTGTTTGACCCCAACCTCAGATATTCAGACGAAACTGAGTTTGGCCGAGGGCGGCATATTAGACAAGGGAGGTAATCATAAACAATGTCAGGGTAATGTAGTAAGCATCGGAGGCCGCTATTACACATTACGTCGTGTACCTTGACACTTTCGCTGCTAGCGATAAGGAAACGCACACGTGTCTGAAACCGCTGCATACAGACACCGATTCGCGTGAGGAATAAAAATGCACAAAGGACAAAAGAATATTAGGATTAGCAAGAAACATAAATCCTCAGGAGCCACCGCGACTGCGGGGGCTCATGAGGGTTTATGTCTCTTGCAGCTGGGTAGCGTTCGCCTTGTCCCGGCAGGTAAGGGGGGAATGACACCCCCTCCCCCCACCCCGTTAATAACATTCTGGACAATGAAGGACTTAATTTTCAGACTTCGTCTTGTAGATTAGGAGTACTGGATGACGCCATTCTCAGATTCTGTACGGCTGGAACTGGTGTAGGAAGGGCGGTCACTATGTACGAATAACCCATACAGCCGGAGATGGGTCGACCGTGATAATTCAAGGGTAGTGCCAGATTAGCTTGGCGCCTATCGGCGCAATGCTAATCTGGCTCTACCCTTGAATTATCATGTTCGATCCATCTCCTGCAACTGGTGCGTAGTCGTTCAGACGCCTCCAAATTGATCGAAATACGGCCGTGGGCCTGAATGAGATAAGGTCCTGTGGAGCGGTAAGTTGATGAATCACAGTCGACTTCGCTTATCACACGTTCAGATCTAAGAAAACGTCGGACTTTATAACAAGGCTTCTTCGGAGGTCCCTATTTCACATTACACTAAGTACATCACTTCGCTTAAAACAAACTTCGGTTCAGATTCAGATTCAGACAACTTCATTAACCATTCATGGAAATTGTTGCGTGATGGTCATTCTAAGTAACTCAATAAAAAGGTAAAGGAGAGAAAGAATATCACAACTTTAAAATGCAACAATAAAATAGATAATAAATACTAGGTCTCTCTACTATAATATAAACGCATGCGCGAGCACACACACACACACACACACACACACACACACACACACACACACACACACACACACACACACACACGCACACATACACACACACACACACATACAAACACACACACACCTGCGCTAATTAGTTATATTTCTTCTTGTCGCTGTAAAACAAATAATAACCCTATCAAGAAAGAAGCACGATTAGGAAAAACAGTTACAACACAATTTATCAATATTTTGGGTAAAAAACCCTAGACAAACAAACATGTATACGCTTCGCTACTTATCTTATCAGTGCGTGGAGAAAGTGTCAACTCCAAAGCGGTCCTGTTTTACACTGACCTGGTGGGAAAAAAAAAAATACTGTGCAACGCGAACACTAAATTTTCTACCCCAGCTTGTGCTCAGGGCAGGAATCTTTTCTTGCAAGGCTGTCAGTAGAGCCGGTACTCTTCTGTTTAACCCTCTGAGTGTCGGTAGCGATGTTGATGATCCTACAGGATCTGAATCACCTGGACCAAAATCGCTATCCACACAAAAAAGATTAACATTTCCACCCTGATAATCTGCAACACTAAATGGATCGATTTTGATAGTTCAAGGGTGGTGCCTTCAGGCGCCAAGCTTTTCTGGCGCCACCCTTGAACTGTCATGGTCGAGTTAGAGCACGTTTCCAAAATCCAGGAATTTCGACCTCCGGGCTCAATGTCTCAATCTTCAAAATCTAACCTTACGCTCAGCCAAGTCCTAACAGCACAAAAGGCAGCTGCGTTTCACTACGTGCAGGGCACACACAAAAGGCAGCTGCGTTTCACTACGTGCAGGGCACACACAAAAGGCAGCTGCGTTTCACTACGTGCAGGGCACACACAAAAGGTGCAAGCAATAGCCTTAACCCCTTCACCGCTAAGAGTAAAAGTAAGCAAGATGCCCAACTGCAAAAGGAACAGAAAAAGTGAACAAGACTGCAAGAGGCATAGATCCTCATGAGCCCTCCGCAGAGGCGGAGGGCTCATGAGGATTTATGCCTTTTGCTGACACCGTCTCCTGTCCATTTTCCTCTTTGGACGCCCGAGCGGGGTTCTACTGGGTTTCAGACAAAAAGGATTTCCAAAACACCCGTTACAGTGAAGGGTTTAAAGATTTTAAGATCAAAAGTAAGGCCTGATTAGCTTGGCGCCGCGTGAACAATGCCGAGCTGATTAGACACTACCCTTGGGCTGTGACCTTATGTTCATGATTCTGTCTGTCTGCGTTAGACGTGAAATATTTAACTGGCTTCCCATGCCAGTTCCCCCCCCCCCCCCTCCCTCCGCCCCGAGGCCAGACCGAATATACCGCAGTCTGGATCTTGAAAATGCTGTTCAAAGTCTCACTCACGGTAGGATCGCGCGAGAGGGTGTACGGTTCCGCAGAAAAGTAGACATAGGAGTTATTTCTAACTCAGAATTAGCTAATAACAAACAAAGAAAAAAAGAAAAAGAAAAAAGTATATAGCAAAAAAAAAAAAAAAAAAAAAAAAAAAGACAGCGAGGACGTTTAACCAAAGAGTATCGAGCATAGCCTCTATACTACTGGCTGAATCCACATAATCATTTGGATGTCGGTAGCGGTTTTTGTCGCAGTGATTCCTGCAGGAATCATCGCGCCAAAAATCGCTATCGACAGCCAAATGATTAACTGTCTTTCTGTCCAATTCTGACTTAGGAATAACTTATTTTGCGCATTATCGACCCCTGGCCTCTTCCCGCATGTGTCTGACAGAAGCTTATTTATTTATTTATTTTTTGGGGCTGGGAGGGTGGGTGGTGGTGGGGTGGGGCGGGGCGTGGGGGTGTGGGGGGGGGGGGGGTGTGTGGGGTGGGGGTGGGGTGGAGGCGTGATTAACGGATTGTATGATGAATTCAGAGACATAACGAATGACCACAGGCAATAAAGGGGTTTAGAATTAACTTATTTAGCCCGGCGCACGTATTTCCAAAATTTTGGAAGCGTCATCTAACGACTATGCACCTGTTGCAGGAGATGGATCGACCATGATTATTCAAGGGTAGTGCCAGATTAGCTTGGCGCCGACAGGCGCCAAGCTAATATGGCACTACCCTTGAATTATCATAGTCGATCCATCTCCTGCTGAAGTGCGTCAGGGCTGAATGAGTTGAACACGTAACACCCTTTGAAAAGACGTGAAAAATCTGCAAGAACTATATTTGAGTCTTCTTTACGAGTTTTCTGCTCGGTTATGGTCAAGCAGAAAACTCGAAAGAAAGGCTGAAATAGTTTCCTCTGCAGAACCGTACACTTTATCGTACAGTCCCACGGCGTGAAACCGCGGGTTTGTTTTTTTCTTTTTCATCTCGGCATGATTACTCCTTCCAGGTGTAATCAATCCGTAAAAAATAATCTGAATATTTTGACAAGAACACGGAAAACCTGGCAAAAAGGCCCGCACCCTGTGGCGATCTGTTCCGTACATTTCGGTGCGTCACAGCCGTGCTCCGGCGCTCAGAGCACGTGCAACATATAGGATGTCATGCTCCTGGTTGGGTTTCTCTCTGTGTTTGTGTGTGTATGTGTGTCTATAACAAAATTTCGGCTATGTGCATAAAATACTATTATCAAGGGCACCAAGGTCGTCCACTAAGAAAACTATCATTTCCATCCTGGCCAAAAGCGTGTGTGCATGCGATGCTAATCAAAATCCTGACTAAAGCCTTCCTAAAAGTATTTTTGTTTGCGCAGCAGGATTGATATATACTGAAGAGCAAAAAGAATGATATATTTTGGGAATCATCGGAAACAATTTAGAGTTTCCGATGATTCCAAAAATGGCGCATTTCGTTATACTGACGAGCCAGATTAAATGTGACATTTTAATGTTTCCGATGATTTAAAAAAAATGTCGCATTTCATTTTCTCGTCAATATAGTTTAAATGCTATAAAGGTGAGCAAGAGATCGTGGGGCCGGCGTTGACTTTCATTTGCCTGTGCAGGGTTGTCTGCAGGCCGACTAGGCCGCAGTTGGCCCGCACACAACCGCGCGCTGGTCAACTAACGCTGTCGTCGGCCCGAAGGTAGTTTACTTACTGAGGTTTTTTGTATACCGAAGGATACAATAACTTGATTTGTGTTCTGCCTACGATTCTCCAAGATGATGTTATAGAGACTCACAGGCACTCAGTGTATTGTTATCCGAAGAAAGGGAAATAACCAACAAAAAAGAACATAGAGACTGAAATAATAATAATATATGCCTGCCCTCCCGCTATGCAAAATAAATCACGCGTGCGCAGTTCGACCGATAAAACGCCCGCGAGTTTTATCGGTTGAACTGCACACGAGATAATTTTCTTGCGTGATAAATGGGAGGTCAGGCATAATCTAATAGTGCTCGTTCTTTTCAGTACCAGGTCCCTCATGTGTGGAACTCACTACCACCCATGTCCGTCGGACATAACACTCTCAGTCTTCAAAAACCAAGCTGAAAACGTTTATTTTTAATTTGGCATTAATTTCCTTTGCCTCCCATCATGTGATTTTGGATGTGATGTAACTGTAAACAGACTGTATTCGTTGTGTGAAAGACCGTAGTTAGTATGCCTGAACTGTGTTGTTGTGATTTATAGTTTTGTGTGTGTGTTTATTATCATTTGCAAAGCGTTCCGAGCCCACGTAAGTGGGGAAGGACGCTACAGAAAAGCGCTGCATTATTATTATTATTATTATTATTATTATTATTATTATTATTATTATTATTATTATTATTATTATTATTATTATTATTATTATTATTATTTATATACAAGTGTGTTTAACTCAGAATCGACTTTCGAAGTGGTGCAGTGGTGCAGTTGGGTCGCGCTTACTTCACCCCGCCTCAGTAACTGATCGTCATAAGATAAGCTAAGCTAAGATAAGATAAGATAAGATAAGATAAACTTTATTGCCAGATGCATAAACATTAGGATTTTTTGCAGCGTAACTGACGAGCGTCCATATTAAGATCAACACATAAAACATACATACATCACAATCAAGCAGACTCAAAAATACCAAACCACACACATATATAGCAGTTATTGTACTAAGTATGCACACACATCTAAGTAAGTAAAATAAAATAAATCTATAGCATAATAACCATATTATAACAATAAAAACCGCGAAGTGAGCCGCCGCGCAACGAAAACAGGTTAGCTAAATTCATATGCATTTGTAAAGTGACTGTATATCTTGTTTAAGAAGAGGTTTAATAAAACAAATAAAGAACTATAAACAACTAAGATGGGCTGTAGGTAATTCTAAAGGGACTTTGAGTCAATCTGCTGAGTTATATCATATCGCAGCCACATTAGACAAGTCTTGAACAGCCAAGGGATAAAAGCTCTTCTGAAAACGAGTGGTTTTGGCCTTAATGGATCTAAAGCGTGAGCCAGATGGCAAGGGCTCGAACAGGCTATGTGCAGGATGGTGCTCGTCATGTATGATGGAGCTCGCTCTCTTGATGGTGCGTCCGTGGTACAGAGATTCCAGCGAGAGTAGATTGCTTCCAACAATATGAGATGCTGTTTTGATCACCCTATTTAATTTCTTGCGGGTTTCGTCGGTTGCGCTGCCATACCACACCGTCATTGAGAAGGTAAGAACGCTCTCAATGGCGGCGCGGTAAAACTGCACCATGATCTGCTGACTGATGCCAAAAGACTTCAACCGCCGAAGAAAAAACAGGCGTTGCTAGGCTTTCTTTACTAGCTGTTCAATATTCTTCTCCCACTTCAGATCGTGCGAAATGAGAATACTCAGGAACTTGAACGTTTCAACAATTTCAATATCGTTTCCTTGGATGGTTAAGGGAAAGGGGTCAGGTTTCTTTTTTTCTGAAATCAATTATCATTTCCTTGGTCTTACCAACATGCAAATCCAGGTTGTTGTCAGAGCACCAGCCTACTAACATGTCTACCTCATCCCGATATGCACTCTCGTCATGTGGCGTATTGCGATGAAACAGTCAAAAGTACGGAGGTGGCCACAAAACCCACACTTGAACTGAAACAGGCTTGTAACACATGGTCGGGAAAAGCGTGTGAGTTGCATCAAACAAGTTTATTTGTTTCGTTGTGTTTACGCCTTCTAGGATAATGTTCGAGAGACTAGATCACTAGGCGCAATATCGGTATCAGTGTTGTTATCAGTGAAAGTAAAATGACCAAGAAAGAGAACAATGCGTTATTTATCGCCTAGAGTCAAACGCCTACGTAAAGCGAATGGGTACGTAGCGTAAATGGTTACATAACCAAAATGGTTACGTAACGCAATTGGTTACGGAACCTAAATTTTACACGACGCAAATGGTTACGTAACGCAAATTGTTACGCTATCCTAAAGATAAGCAATGCATTGTTCTTTTTTCTTGTTTTGTTTGTTTGTCTACTTCGAAAAATGCGAACACCGCTCAACAGCAAGAGGCAAATAACCTCATGAGCCCCCGCAGATGCGGGGGCTCATGAGGTTCTGTTCCTCTTGCTGTCCCTATTTACATCCGTGCTCCTTGCATTGATGAATTATTCGGCGTTGAATTGACCCTGCTTTCAAAGACACCATTTTGCGTCCACTGGCAGTGAAAGGGTTGATATCAGCAGACGAGCAACCATAACACATTCTACCCCGCCCAAGACCAAAATCCCCCAAATTCTCAAGTTGCCCTGAGAAGGACTGTATTACAGTTCTAGAGCTAGATCGAGCTATTCTGGCACCACACTTGAACTATCATGCTAGATACATGTCTTGCTGTGGTGTGTCGGGGCTGAATAAGATAAGACACTGCGCTGCTTTTCCTTTGGAGACATTGAGTGAAATTTAGTCAACTGTTTTGTGCTCGACCTTTCAAAGCGTGTTCTTTTCTCTGTTATTTCTTTTGCATTTTTGTTCACGCTTGACAGTCACCAGTTTTGGGTTTGCATTACATCCGCAGACAGTGTATGGCACAGTTATCGGACAGTACCTTTAGAACATCGCTTGTTTGTGTCGGGAAAAGGTCATCCCGCTTTCAATAACGTGAGAAATTGAATTCATGCCACATTAACTTTTTCTCAAGAGAAAAGTGACGGTCCCCCCCTCCCCCTTCTTAAAAGGTAATCTCTCTCTCTCTCTCTCTCTCTCTCTCTCTCTCTCTCTCTCTCTCTCTCTCTCTCTCTCTCTCTCTCTCTCTCTCTCTAACGGCAGATTTGAAAAATGGCATTGCCTCTGGCATTGTTAATATCTTTACCGTTGTAAAATAAAGATTCATTGATTCATTGATTCATTGATTCTCTCTCTCTCCCTCCCTCTCTCTCTCTATAACGGCAGGTTTGAAAAATGGCTATGTCTATGACGATGTCAATGCCTCAACCGTTGATAAATAAAGCTTCATTGAATCATTGAATCTCTCTCTCTCTCTCTCTCTCTCTCTCTCTCTCTCTCTCTCTCTCTCTCTCTCTCTCTCTCTCTCTCTCTCTCTCTCTCTCTCTCTCTCTCTCTCTCTCTCTCTCTCTTAGCAACGGCAAGTTTGAAAACTGGTCCTGTTACCAATAACTTCTACCGTTGGAAAATAAAGGTTCATTGTTCATTGTTCTCTCTCTCTCTCTCCACTTGTTAAATAAAGTAAGAAGGAAAATTGACACGAAATATAAAAAAGTAGATGGGGTTGGCCCCTTTAAATAACGTACTAAATACAGTTGACGGCAAGGTAACTGCTTTCTGAAAAAGGAAGGCATGTTTGCCCCCTTTATATAAGAAACCAAAGTGAATGCTGTTTAGTTGGTAGTTTTCCATTAAAACTGGGAAACACAAAAAGAAAGGAACAAACCTTGTTTACTTATAAATAGTATTAGAAAGCCTATGATTAGTTTTCAAAAATATCTTGTGTGTCTATTTCAGAAAACAAACAAGTTAAATATAAAAGTGAACGTGCAATTGCATGTGCATGTGTACGTGTAGGGGTTCCGCCCCCCCCCCCAGGGCACGCCCCCCCCCCGCACCCCCCCGCCCCCCCCGAACCAAACATTCTTAAAAATTCTATAAAGTCTCTCTCCTGGGAGTTGAAACCATCCCCCGCTCCCCCCCCCTCCCCCGCCGTCATCCCCAGTTGTTTGATATTTTGGGCTGGTGGTGAGTCACTCGCGCCAAATCACCTCCCCCCCCCCCCCCTCCCCACGCTCTCCGCTCGCAGTAGTATAATATTTCGGCGATTGGTGAGAGACCTGCCTGGCGCGCCTACCCCGCGACCTCCCCCCCCCCCCCCTCTCCTTTTCCCCGTCGTTTCATTTTTCGGCCATGAGAAGCAAGGTCTAGCGTCGGGAGGCCTTTGTGTCACGTCAGCATTTAAACTGTATTTTCATCATGTTTTAAGACCTTTCTCTTAATTTGGCTGACCAGACTTTTACCCTTCCCGCCGTGAAGTGGCTTTAGTCGCCTGCTCGGCGTTAAACCCCAATAACTAACTAACTTTTGTGTCAGCTTGAAAATCGAAAACAAAAGTTGGAACTCCCCCTCTCCCCCGAAGTAAATGATCCACCCCTGGTGTGTGTGTGTGTGTGTGTGTGTGTGTGTGTGTGTGTGCGTGCGTATGTGTGTGTGCGTGTGTCTGTGCATGTGTGTGCGTTTATGCGCGTGCATGTGTGTGTGCGTGCGTGGACAGAAATGTGTGTTTGTGTGCGTGAACGTCCGTGAGTGCGTGTGTGTGTGTGCATGTGTGTGTGTGTGCGCGCACGCGTTTCACACACACACACACACACACACACACACACACACACACACACACACACACACACACACACACGCGCGCGCGCGCGCGCGCGCGCGCGCACACACACACACAGAGGTGGGGGGGAGGGGGGGGGGGAGGGGGGAGGCATACAGCACTTTGGAGACTTTGTCAGCCTGTATCATCGTGTTAGTTCCAGCTTGCTTGTCTAACACGTACATTAGCCATCATATCTTCATACACCCAACGCATTCTTCGACGAAGAGATCTAAATGCAAAACAAACGGATTCTTGTCAGCAAGAAGCGCAGATCCTTGTGAGCCCCTGCAGGAGGCAGGCGCTCATGAGGATCTGTGCCTCTTGCAAATGGTCTGGTTAAACTCGTCTGGGACGCTGAACGCTATAGGCACATGACAAAACACAAAAGTGCTGTTCTCTCAGCCGTAAAGTTGTCTGGGACACAGGCGTCGGTTGAGTGCATTTTTGTTTTAATAATCAGTGTGCTGGTCTGGGATGTTGGACCTTACGGCCTAGAGCCGTAAGGTCCAAAATCACAGACCAGCACTCACTGGACGAAAACCCATACGCACGTCATACATGTCCGTGTTCACTGTACTAGTTACGGCGCCGAAAGTCTAAAGAAATTAATTCACCATAATGAAATAACGTTAGACCTTATAACGACTTGCGACCAAGTCCAGACGGTACAGGGTTAATGCTTTGCAATATCTCCTTCATAAATGTTCTAAGTAATGTCTTACAATCATGCTGGACAGCAGGGCCAATTGGAATTTATTATGAAGAGAATAACCCAACGAAAGAAAATAGCACGCTTCGAAAAGACAGTTACAACGCAATTTATCAACCCATTTAGTGCCAAAGCCCTACAACAGGTAATGGATGGACCATGGTCGATCTAGCTCCTGCAACCGGTACTTAGTCGTTAATGACATCTTCGAAATTTGGGAAATGCGGACCGGGGGTGTTAAATTGGCGTGGGTTTAAATGGGTTAATATTTCGGGCACACATCCTCATTCAAAGCAGACAGACAAACAAGTATACACTGCGCCGCTTTTCTTGGAAGGATGTGACGTGAAAGAAAAACAAATTATGACGTTTGAATGTCGTAAATGAAAGACTTTTCTGCCTTCTCCTTTGAAAGCAGGAGAGTTCCGTTCCCTTACGCTCAAAAGGCTGTGGAAAACCTCTGGTACGTGCGTTTACTCACATGGATTGTGAAAAGAAGGGTAGACGTGACATAGTTATATAATAACGGTATTATTATTATTATTAGTTATGACAAGAAAAGATCATTAGTGAGTTTTTTTCTTTTTCTTTCTGGCAACGAACGACCCCCAACAACGAACGACCCAGTGCGCAAAGGCCATCGGGCCGACTTCGGCCGCCGTTGGCCCGCGCACGACTGTGCGCGGGTCAACGGCGGCCGACGTCGGTCCGATGACCTTTAGCGTATCGGGGAGAAGGAAATCACGGCGGACAACTCGCTTGTATCATGAGCATAGACAACACTCCAAACATATCCAAGAGACATAGACCCTCATGCGCCCGAGGGGCCTCTTGGAAATGTTTTGGAGTGCTGTGTGTGCTCGTGGCATGTTTGGAGTGTGCTCTATGTTTATCTTACAAGCTGGTTGTCCGCCGTGAGTTCGCTCTCGTTCATTGTTGGATCTCGTTGGGTGTAAACGTAACCTCACTGAGGCCTGTCATGGATCAGACAGTGTAAAAACCTTCTTTCGTAATGAAAATAACAGACAGACACGAGTGCACGCTAGAAATGTAAAGGATGCGTATTGCATTGTTTTCTTGTATGTATTTCCATTTTGAAAAAGAGACTTAACCCGAAAAAATTATAAACTGAGTTGTGCTTGTCCTTTCTAGCTAGGTTTCTTTCTTTTTTTTTTTTTTAAATAAAAAATTACTTTGCATTTTACACGTTTGAATGTCACTTTTTGAGGTCTGAGTTAAAGGCCCACTACCGCCGTAACTGTTAAAAGATAAGATGGCTACATACAGGTCTAGCTATGGTTCATTTAGACACAGGGCAATCCAATTCAGCACACGTCGTCTAATATCAAGTAACCTGACAATGACTCCACTCCGTTCTAGAAATACAACGCTATCAGTACAAAAAACAGCAACAAAAAAAAAAAAAAAAGAAAAAAAAAAAAAAAAAAAAAGAAAAGAAAAGAAAAAAATAGATTGGCACGCTGATGGCTGCACAGAATAAATAGGTGCGATTACGCGTATGCTGTTCCTGCGTGCCCCAACTGCTGTTAAAGTTCATTAGAAGTGTCGCAAGGTATAAAAAACACAAATGGTGCTGAAACGTGTCTTCAAATTTACGCGTAATGCTACTTTAAGGCGGCTAAAATATAAAGGGGTTTGGGCTCCAAAGCACTGATCAATCAGTATGACGCTTTTCCGAACGCCACGAGAGTTCAGTCTCCAATCTTAAGCTGTCATGGTCGATCCATCGTCAGTGACTCTTTGCACTGTTTTGCAGACGATGTTTGCGTCGGGCACACGACTATGAGGGGGAAATAAAAACTGCCAGCAGACAAAAGACAAAAAGGCAAGTAAGTGCTGTGATGTCAACCGCTATGAAATAAATTTCGTCTCGAGCAACTGTCTGGGAACAATTTCCGTTGCCCAGAATACTACAACTTAACCCCTTCGCTGCTGAGAGAAAGTGAAGAAGAGGCATAGGCATAGGCCTTCATGCGGGGGCTCATGAAGGTCTATGCCTCTTGCGGACACCGCGCCTTGTATCTATACTAGTATAATTATGTTCTTTGGACGCGTGTTGCTCTACTGCACTGAATTACGACATATTTCAGAAGTAACATTCTGCGTGCACTGGCAGTGGCGGGGTTAATGTTCTGAAGGTCACAAAAGGGCATGTAGCAAAATGCTCCTGAACACATTAACCCTTTCCTTGCCATTGGACGCATGTTATGTTTGTGAATTTTTTTTCTGAATGAATTAACGCCAGAGCAACACATGGATACAAAGTGGTGTCAGAAGAGACAAATGACAGATCTTCATGAGCCCCGTGCGGTTTCGGGGGCTTATGAAGATCTATGTCTCGTGCAAAGTTGGATCGTGTTTACTTTTTCTCGGCAGGGGTTAAAAGGGATACTGAACAGGAAAAAATGTTAGTGCTAAAATTGTCAAAATAATAAACAGACTTTAGGCAAGTTAGACCTTTTGTGCATTATTTGCATTTCGTGGTTGTCGTTCACCGTGTTGGTTAACTCAACGCTATCACTTCCGAGAAAAATTGAAATCAGTGCAAATGCAAGATGCATAGATCCTCATGATCCCCCGCAATTGCGGGGGCTCATGAGGATCTATGCCTCTTGCTGAAAACACTTTGCATCCATCATTTATGGCACCTGGAGCTCTTGCGCGTTGCATTTAGTTCCGATTTCCTTTGACAGCTAGGGATCTGTGACGCTAAAGTTACAAAGTTTCCTCTTGATGGAATCCACTGGACAGGAAGGGGTTAGGCGAATAACTTAAAGATGACACTATAAGTTGTTGACTAAAAGTTGCTTAACTTTGTGCATGAGTGTGTAAACGAGGTGTCAATGTACCAGACCAAACGACAATCGACTTTTTCTTTTTCAAAACCTCCCTCGAAACTCATTGTGACACCATTTCGACTTTACCCATAATGCCCGGCCAAGCAATTTTTCTACTTACAACACGTGACAATACAGCACTGGGTACCAAGGGAGAAAATTGGGCTTTTGGTACAAGACTGCGCTCCCTTGGGTGTCGACACGACGTGGTGACGCATTTGTCATGGCGGAGATCAGATCGAAGTCCCACCTGTCCTTTAGCCATTTTCGTTCTTCGGCATCGATTGGCAGTGCCTGTCTTGTCTACCGAGAGGAGTCAGAGGCAAAATCTTTGTTTTATGCATTCCAAGACATCTGCGTGTGTAGCGTGAACCGTTCTCCGTTATGTGGCAAAAGGCAGTATGTCCATTTTTGAGGAAAGCTTTTCTTACGAATGGACATACTGGTTTATGCCGTATAATGGAGCCGTTGAGCTGACAAACTACACATTTCCCTTTTCAAGATGTAAAATAGGGATCCCCAGTAGCAAGAGGTCTTCGGGCCCAAGACGGCCGCAGTGGGTCCGCGCAAAATCGTGCGCGGGCCCACTGCGGCCGTCGTGAGCTCGAGGACATTTGCTTAATTACGTGGATACGGGGGTGAATAGATCCTGGAAGGGTGTTGGGGTTAAGGTGGAGGGAGGGGTTGGGGTTGGGGGGGGGGGCCGGGGGTTGTGGTGGGGGGGGGGGGGGTGAGGGGTGGGAGGGTGGAGTATGGGCGGGCACCCCCACTTCGTTAGGATGCTTATAAGCACGGCAAATGTCACACTAACTGAAGATGCTGAACTCGCTCTCCGAGTAGATGATAATGCTTTCAAGCACGTTACCCCCCAGAGCCACTGTTCGTCAACCGCATAGCGTCCCCTGGTGGCCGTCAACCGTACTAAATTTAGACACATTTTCCCATAATACGAGAGATATAGATGCACATGACCCCTTTGGCCGTGGGGGGTGGGGGTGGGGGAAAGTGTGGGGGAGGGGGGAGGTGGGGGGGGGGGGGAGTAGAAAATCTTATGCCTATCCAGTTTATATCTCCTTATCTCGCAAGACCGTATGGAGGTGAGATCGAACGACATTCAACTGAGAGGCGAGAAACTTCATGCAGCGCTGCAGGCGTGTTGCTTACACGATTTACATCAGCATTCCTCACGCAGAAGAGACCTTCGGCTGTTCGATGTAATATTAAATTCGTTTAATGCACGAAGTCACGTCAAGTCGAATCTAAAAGAGAGAAGAAAACATCCCCAAAGACATGATCGGCCACGTTTTTCATTTTTTGTTGTTGTAATAGGTAATCAGCCACGACCAGCTTATTTTCTACTGAGGAGCAGGTTCTCGGGCCGACGTCGGACTCCGCTGGCCCGCGCACTGCCGTGCGCGTGCCAGCTAAGTCCGACATCGGTCCGAGGGCCTTCTGCTAACATGATCGATTCGACAGCAGCAGCTTTGTTACTCGCTCCAAAATCTAGGTCACGGACATAGCAAATTAAATAGATCATTGTGGTCTCAGCCGGGAGTCTTCAGTGCCTCCCGCCAATCCCCCCTCCCCCACAAGCCACCTCGGTGGATTGCGCCTTTTTGTGTCTGAGTGAGTTAATCTTGCTGTGGCAACACTCGTCGTCAACAGACGGAAGATCACTTGTGCCTTCTCCTTAGTAGGTGGCAAGTTTAAAGTACTGGTGTCCCTGTCTGTGTATAGGAAAACCCATCATTGTGCTCCCAGGCGTGCGCCTTTGGAGGGAATTGACTTTTTGTGTCTTAGTACGTTCGTCTGGCCCTGGTAACACGGTGCATCCACAAACGAAGAATCTAAGGTGTTGTTTTTCCTGAGGTAATGCTTTTCTCCCGTCTCTCGTGTAGAGGCGTTATGAGGAAAAACTATCATAGTGCCATCAGCCAGGCGCCTTTGGCGGAAGTGGAATTTTTCTGTCTTTTAGTAAGCTGACCTTAGGAACACTGTGCATCCACAGATGAAGAATGTTGGCTGTCTATTCTTCTGACTGAGTACAGAAATCTTTTCACCAGTGACGAGTATACACCCCTCACGCTTATACGGTCGATATGAAGAAAACCTATCATTGAGCTCTCATTCGGGCGCCTTTGGCGGAAGTTGTCTTTTTGTGTCCGAGTACATTGGTCTGACCCTAGGAACTCGACGCATCAACAGTTGAAGTGTCTTGGGTGGCGTTTATTCTCAGGGGATGCCGAGAAGCACTTTGTCCGGAAACGCTATAAAGGTTATTGTCATTGTGCTCTCAGCCGGGCGCCTTTGACGGCAGTTGATTCTTTGTGACTGAGTACTCCAATACGCAAAAGGCCATCTGGCAGACGTCGGCCGCCGTTGGGAGTCGTTCGTTGCCAGAAAAAAACAAACAACAACAACAAAAACAAACAAACAACAACAACAAAACAAAGTCATTAATGATGTTGTCTTGCCTCAACTAAGACATGTAGACCCTTCTTTTCACAATCAAGTGAATAGGCGCACGTGTCAGAGGTTTTTAATTTCCTTTTGAGCGTAAGGGAACGGAACTCTCCTGCTTTCAAAGGAGAAGGCAGAAAAGTCTTTCATTTACGACATTCAAACGTCATAATTTGTTTTCCTTTCACGTCACATCCTTCAAAAACAGGTAGCGCAGTGTATACTTGTTTGTCTGTCTGCTTTGAAAAAGGATGTCTGCCCAAAATATTAACCCATTTAACCTCCACTGCCAAATTTCAAAGATGTCACTAAGTACCGGTTGCAGGAGATTGATCAACCATGATCATTCAAAGGTAGTGCCAGATTAGCTTGGTGCCTGAAGGCGCCAAACTGATATGGCACTATCCTTGAATGATCATGGTCGATCCATCACCTGTTGTAGGGCTTTGGCACTAAATGGGTTGATAAATTGCGTTGTAACTGTCTTTTCGAAGCGTGCTATTTTCTTCGTTGGGTTATTCTCTTCATAATAAATTCCAATTGGCCCTGCTGTCCAGCATCATGATTGTAAGACATTACTTAGAACATTTATGAAGGAGATATTGCAAAGCATTAACCCTGTACCGCCTGGACTTGGTCGCTTGACGTTATAATGTCTAACGTTATTTCATTGTGGTGAATTAATTAGTTAGACTTTCGGCGCCATAGCTAGTACAGTGAACACGGAGATGTGTGTGTTCGCATGGGTTTTCGTCAGGTGAGTGCTGGTCTGTGATTTTGGACCTTACGGCTGTAGGCCGTAAGGTCCAACATCACAGGCCAGCACAGGTCTCTCTTGTAGAGACGTTATGAGAAAGACCCATCATTGTGCGCTGAGCCAAGCGCCTTTGGCTGAAGTGGAATTTTTCTGTCTTTTAGTACAACTGGCCTTAGGAACACGGTGCATCTGAGATGCAGAATGTCGCCTGTCTATTCTTCTCATTGAGTGTAGAAATCTTTTCACCAGTCACGAGCATACACCCTTCACGCTTATACGGTCGATATGAAGAAAACCTACCATTGAGCTCTCATTCGGGCGCCTTTGGCTGAAGTTGTCTTTTTGTGTCCGAGTACATTGGTCTGACCCTAGGAACTCGACGCATCAACAGTTGAAATGTATTGGGTGGCGTTTATTCTCAGGGGATGCAGAAGCACTTTGTCCGGAAACGCTATAAAGGTTATTGTCATTGTGCTCTTAGCCGGGCGCCTTTGATGGCAGTTGATTCTTTGTGACTGAGTACTCCAATGCGCAAAAGGCAATCTGGACGACCTCGGCCGCCGTTGGCCCGCGTACGGCCGTGCGCGGGCCAACTGCGGCCGATGTCGGCCAGAAGGCCTTTGCGCAATGGGTGAGTACGTTGGTCTGGTCATAGGAACACTGTGAATCAACAGATAAAGGCTCTTGGCTGACTTGTCTCCTCAGAGAGTTGCGAAATAATTTCTCCCGTCATTCTGTTGTTATAAAGGAAAACCTACCGTTGTGTTCCCAGTTGGGCGCTTTGGGTGAAATGAACCATTTGACTGTCGGTAGCGCATTTTGTCGCGATGCTTCCTGCAGGAATCATAGCGACAAGAAGGGCTACCGACAGCCAAAGGGTAAATCTTTGTTGTGATTTGAGTGACTCACACTTGCTGAGACGATCTCGAGTGGCGTTTCTCCTACGTGGACGCAGGGCTACTTTGTCCGGAAACGCTAATGTTTTAATATGACTAATTAAAAAAAAATCATTATTAAACATTATTGCAGTGATACATGTCACAAAAACGCACTCCTATAACCCTCTAGTCTGTGATCCTTATTTGCCTGTCTTCGCAGAACAAAGACACTTTGCCACTTTTTAAAATGTGTGTGTGTGTGTCCAGCGCTGAGTGTTTTCCGTTGTACGTGTTCAGCGCTGATTAATTTCCTATTGTATGTGTACAACAATCACAAAAGTTATTACCGATTTGAACCCCAACCCCCCAAAAACAAAAACAAAAACAAAACCAAAAACCAAACAAACAACAAACAAACAAACAAAACAAAACCAAAAACAAACAAACAAACAAACAAACAAACAAACAAACAACAAAAACAAACAAACACACAAACAAACACGTAACGACCGTATTTGTATTAAGCAACTTGAAAGCTGAGAACATCCCAACGAGTAAAGAAACACGCCTACAGACCGTTACAACACAATTCACTTTTCAAAGCGTGTTTCTTTTATCGATTGGATGCTCTGTGCCTTTTACCCGCTTGGCAGTCACCTTTTCCAGTCTGGATTTCAGACTTGAAAGCTGGGCTTGGGGGAGATATGAACAGAGTGTACTCCAGTCTCTACCTCAGCATGCAAAAGTCCGTCGGGCCAATGTCCGCGACAAAGAATACTCACAAAACTCTGGCCGTGACAAGTTCAAAGGAGGTATACAAGCTATGCAATACCTGGTGTCCCCACCCCGTCCCCTCGGGTTCCTATGTCACCAGACAAGAAAAAGTGGCTGCCAATCGCGTCAAATACTATTCCTCCCCCCCCCCCCCACCACCACAAAAAACAAATAACAAACAATCAAACAAACAAACAAACAAACAAGTCTTTTCTAAGCGTGTTTCTTTCCTTGTTGGGATTTTCTTGCCATATGCCACCTTATCAACGCTTAAAAAAAAAAAGCGGTGTCGACCTCAAGTTTTTGTTATGTACTCGGATTATACGAAAGTTTGATCATAAAAACAATAACACCAAGGGTATTTGACTTTCATTAAATCCGAAGTTCACTAGTCTTAAGTCCCTCCCACTTCCTCCCACACACCCACGTAAAGTAGACATCAGACCAAAAGGTTAAAGCAATAGCGTTCTTGTAAACGCATAGGTTTTTGGGCTGAAGTTTTGAAGTACCTAAAATCGATGGTTCCCGACCAATTTTCAGACAGATTTTTCAAGTGGCGTGGATTCCCATGAGCCCCTGAGGTCCTAGGGTCTCATGGGAATCCATGCCACTTGATAAAGAAAGGGGGTGTCTGGGACCTCCCCTTCCACCCCACCCCACCCCTTCCACCCTGCTCTGCTGTATCTGGCAAGAGCTAATATGGCCATTTAAAAAAAAAATTAAGAATTTTAAGCAAATTTTTCATTGATTAGCAATGAAAATCTCTCTCTCTCCTAAAAAATGGACGTATTGCCTTTTGCCGAATAACGGCGGCCCTCAAGCCCGTTTTTTTGTTGCATGTACGCAATTGAGGGCCAGCTCAAGTCAACGTCGGGCCACGGGCCTTTGGCTTACTGTGGATTTCGATCGCGGGTCACGTAACCCGAAAACAACGCAGCTTCGTGTCAAGAATGTAGCCTTCCTTCCACTGCCCCTGCCCATACCTCTCTCTCTCTCTCTCTCCCTCTCTCTTTCTCTCCGCCCCCCCCCCCCCCACCCCGATTCCTACCATTGATCGCGCTTGTTAGCTGTACCATGTTAGATGTCTGCTAAAATGTGCCCCCCCCCCCCCCCCCCCCGCCATATAAAAACACACACACACTGAACCTGTTGGAAAAGGGCCTATAAGCCTACGCAATAAATATCTCTCTGTCTCTGCCTGTCTGTCTGTCTCTGTCTGTCTGTCTCTCCCTCTGTCTTTCTGTCTGTCTGTCTCTCTGTCTGTTTTTCTCTATTTCCGAGAAAAACAGGCGCCCATACCATCTCTTTTGTCTTCTCATAAACAACCCTATCCTGGCCCCTCCCCCCTCTGTTCCGCTCCCAGCCCGTGCCCTGCTTAGACCCCCATGAGACCCCATGGATATGATGATGATGAGGGGTGGTGGGGTGGGTGGGTGGGGGGGGGGGGGGGAGGGGAAGGTGAGGCTCAGACGAAGCTGTGCTTTTTGTGTTCCCAGCTGACCTCTAAATAGTTACTGAAGATTGATGCTGTAGGTTTTATAGTCAGCGTATAATGGATGAAAGAAGGATGGGTCGCGGGGGGCGCTCATGAAGATCTATGCCTTTGGCTGACCACGATTGACCCCTGATATTTTTTATCGAAGATTGATGTTGTACATGAAAAAGGTTTTATTGTCAAGTGTAATGGATTCCACCCCCTCCCCCCCCCCCCCCCCCCCCCCCTCCCCGATTCAACCTTGATAGACGACAACGGCAGAAACAGTGACCATGACGGCTGAACGGTGATGGCAACATATGGCATCTTCCTCGCTCATATCAACAGGAAGCCGCCAAAGGTGACCTCACAAATGGATTTAAATCATTCAGACTTGATACGATGGAACACGATACAGAATGCCCTTGATAGTTCAAAGGTGCTGCCAGAGTAGCTTTGGCGTCGACAGGCGCCAAGCAATTGTGGCACACATCTTGAACTATCATGGTCGGACTGTCTCCTAAGTCGCCTAACTATTCTGCTACCACCCCTGAACTATCATGGTCGATCTGTTTCCTGTAGGCCCCCAGCTATTATGGCACTATTCTTGAACTATCATCAACAGTATACCTTCTAACTCATTGGCCGAGACGTGCCGTCTCCGGATACGCGGCTTATGCCGCGTATCCGGAGGCGGCACGTCTCCAATGAGTAAGGTATCGAGCTGTTCTGGCACTGCCTTTGAACTATCATGGTCGATCTGTCTCCTGTAGGCGCCTAGCTATTCTGGCACCATCCTTGAACTATCATGATCAGTATACCGCTAAAGCTTCGAGCTACTCCGGCACTGCCTTAGAGCTATCATGGCTGATCTCCTACTATGCTATGCTATTCTGGAACCTCCCTTGAAATATCATGGTCGATCTACGTCCTAAGGTAACTCATCTGGCACTTTCCTTAAACTATCATAGCATCTCTGTCTCCCGCCGTAGGCGCCTAGCTACTCCGGCAACACCCTTGAGCTGTCATGGTCTGTCTGTCTCCTGTAGGGCGCAAAGCCATTCCGGCGACACCGTGGAACTATCATGGTCGTTCTATCTCCTGAACCCTTATGCAGTCTGCAGAGGACAACCGGCCCCCAAGTTCGGGAACCTCGACCTCAAAGCCCAGTGTCTAATGTCCGTCGTGGACTGAAGCTGTAAAGCGGTAGCGAATCGAGGGAGGCAACCAGTGTGATAAGATTTGTAACACTCCTAATTGATTTTGATGGTTTTGTTTACAACGATGCCCCGCCAAAGGCAAGCAACAGTAAATCCATTGTTGTGAAGAGCTAAATTTCCATTGTACTACAATAAAAATCTCGCTTTCCACAAAAATAGACTTACGCTCTTTTGCCTTTACGTGGCGAAACGAAACTGTCTTGTCTTGTAAGAACACACCCCACTGAAGGAGAAGAGGGGGTGGACGGCATGGAAGTGGGTTGGGGGTTGGGGCGGTGTTTGTCACGGAGTCTCAGTGAAGTGCTTATAGTTTGTTCAGCGAAGAATCACGCACCGTAGACCATTCGGCTGTCGGTAGCGGTTTTTTTGTCGCGATTGATTCCTGCCGGAAGACAGGCAGACAGACAGACAGACAGACAAGCTTTGGCGAGCGAATATAACAACAGCAGCAACAAGAACAACTTCGCAGAAGCTACCACCAAGAGCAAGAAGCACGTCTAACACATTAGTCTAATCAACGTTGTTATTCGGTGTACTCGTGTCGTGTCAAGTGCGTGTTATTGTTGCTTCGGGGGAAACTAGTGGAATTCTAAGTCATAGTCCAAACAGCCCACCCACCTTCATATTTCTATTCAACAGTCCAATTAGCGGCCAACCACCCACTCAGCCACTACCACCGATAACAAGCTAAAACAACTAGTCTATAAGCAAAGAAACTAAAACTAAAGGAAACCCAAGCAAACAAGCAAACAACTACTATCAGAACACTAGCGAACTAAGCAACAAACAACAAACCCAAAAGAAACTAACCAAACAACCCGAGAACACAAGAGGCCAAGAACACAACCTGAATTACCAGCCAACCAACCAACCAACCAACCAACCAACCAACCAAACAAACAACTAGCCAATTAACAAACCAATAACAACGATTAAAAAGATCCCCAACCAAACCAAACCAAACCAAACAACAAAAACAACAAGTAGAAGTGTAGAACAACAACAAAACTAACAATTCCAGAAACCAGCCAACCAACCAACCCATCAGCCAATCTAAGAAACCAAAGAACCAACAAACTAAACAACAAACCACAACAAGAGTTAAAGAACCACCACCACCACCACCACCTCCCCCACCACCATCATCATCATCAACAACAACAACAACAACAACAACAACAACAACAACAACAACAACAACAACAACAACTTGACATCAACAACAAACCAACCAATGACCCAACCAACAAACGAGACCACCACCGTCCACCTGCCTAATTCACCATGAAAAGCCTCAGCATAACGTGTTTCTCTTCGCGCTGTGTCGTGTCAAGAGGTTGTTGTGATGACACCAGGAGCAGCTAGAGGAGCGCACATGGTCAGATCACTCTGCCGTGCTGTCTGCTGTCTCTTTCTCTGCCAGTGGTAGCTGTAGTTTGACCCATTTAACCCCAAGGCCGCATTCCCCAAACATGGGAGGTTTCGCCTAACAACGACGTGCAAGTTGCGGTCTGAAGATGGCTCGACCACGATCATACCCTTGAATTATCATAACCTGCTGTAGTGCGTGGGGGCTAAATGGGTTAATCTTCTATTTTGTCGCCTGTTTGCACTTTCCAGTCACTCTCAGCGAGTGATCACCCTGTTTGCACACGTCAGTTCAAGCTCTGAGACCGAAATGCCTAATTTTTTTAGTAGTCCATTGAAGACGATATATAAGACGATATATAAGTTCAGGAGGCTGGTCGACCATGATAGTTTAAGGGTGGTGGCAGTATAGCATGGCGTTTACAGGCTCCAAGCTATTCTGCCACCACACTGACTTGAACTATCACGGGTCGATCCATTCCTTGTTGTAGTGTGTCAGGCCTCAATAGATTAACACGAGAGTGCAGCACTAAATACAGTAGATGGGCACACAAAAATCAATGATAGCTGGTGCCTTTCGGACTGTAAAATACGTACCAAGGGAAGACAGCGCTGGCCATACATTGCAACACACAGTTAGGTCCCCTAAGAAAAACACTTATCCCTTTGGCTGTGGGTAGCGATTTTTGTGAAAGTGTTTCCTGCAGGAATCGCCTCAACACATACTGCTACCGACAACCAAAGGGTTAAGATAAAGCACAAGACGGTTATAATTATACATCCCTTGTAAAAATGTGACAATAGGAAAGTTTCCCCTTGGAAACTGAAGTGGCCACTTCAAATGTGTTCAAGTGTGTGCCTGTCTGTGATTTTGGACCTTACGGCGTAAGGCTGTAAGGTCCAAAATCACAGACCGGCACACAGTTTAGTGTAAAAAGATGGGACCACACTGTTCAAGCTGTGCTGCACCGACCCCGACACGTAGTTTAGTGACACGTAGTGCTAGCGACACGCACCCCTGCGCAGGCATGACTCCCTAGACTAGTGTATTTCAGTTTTATTTTCTGTTTTGTCTTACGAAATCTTTTCTACGTCACGGCTTGCGGTCGACACCCCTATGCCAGCGCAGAAGCCTTGTTTTGAGTCCAAACGCCCACTGCCAGACATCTCACTTGTTCAACCGTTGACTAGTGAAGAGGTCCAACAGGATCTATGCCGTGTGCAGACGGGCCTTGCTCTCGGGTCTCATGAGGATCTCTGCTGGCTCTTGGAAGACGAATGAATCCGGAGAAATCATGGAACGCCATTGCATTGCGAGTCTCAGAAGGGGGGGGGGGGGGGGGGGGACTTATGTGGATCTGTGCTCCCTTCTTACGTGCATATTCAATCAAAATAAAAAGGAAAAAAGGATACCGAGTGCGCAAAGGCCATCGGTCCGACGTCGGCCCGATGGTCTTTTGCGCATTGGGAGTGGGCATAGGGTGGGGGTAGGGGGATTTGGGGTGGGGGTGGGGTGGTGGGTGGGGGACGGGTGCGGGTGGTGTTTACGTGTGCGTGTTGGTGTGTGTGCGCATGTGTGTGTGTGAGTGCGTGCGTCTGTCTGTGGTGACGGGAGGTGGGAAGCATTGGAGGATAGGGGAGCTGGATTTGGGGGAGAGGGGGGGGGGGGTGATCAGTTTTACAAGAGCCAAGATTTAAATGCGCACACGTGCTTTGATAACGTAATGATATGTGTTGAGATTTCGGGCTTTATTCTCGGCTTTACGATGGGTTTGGCCTCGCGGTGCAAAGGTTGTTTACCACTAGATAATATTCCGGAAAAAGCGTACTCCGGCCAGAACTGGCTTTCTCTCCCCCGCTACCGTTCCACAAAAAAACAACAACAACATACCCGGGAGATTATATTATAATTATTATATTGAGTCATATTTTGCTTGATGATATAGCGCCGATAACCGGCTGATGTGATTACAAGAACCGAATCAAAATATCCCAGGCGTCCACCGACGACATTTAAATCGTGCAGAGTAAACACATCTGTATCAAGCAAAATATACTGATCAACAAAAGAAACTCGAATTTTTCACTATATCGCTTTTATTTGTAAATATACTTTAATCCGGGTTATTTTGACGTAATTTATTAGAAAATGTTATGAAGAGTGTGTTATGTCGTGTGCAAATAGAATGTTTAGTCTTAAAAATCGCACATCGATGACTTATGACGTCATCAGTGGCACTACCCTCACAGGATACTGAAAGTGAAATCTGGAGCATCTGCAGAGGACACAGCTGAAAGCCAACCAATGCAGTGTCAATAGGGTCCGTGTGCATGAAAATCCGGCCTGTTTGGTCTTGACCAACTTTTCGTTTGTCAAAGGCACCTAAATAATCAACATGACCTACAAACATGAAATCAAAAAGTTTTTTTTTTTATGTTAACGTCCATATTTACCTGATCAAATGAATATGGGTGTGTTCTTTATCTCTGTGTCAGTCACTGGAGCATAAAAAATGTGTTGAAAGTAATTCACATTAAATCAAATAAGATTTATGAAGAAAATGATGTGCACCGGAAGTTTTGGTTCTCTAATGAATTTTTCGAGTCAAATTTCGTTTGAGGCAGTTAATAACACCATAAGCAATCCACACAACTTGTGCGTTAAAATATATCAAAGGAAACTTGCTTCACAGAGTGTGTCCAGTTTTGTTTATTTTCACCACTAATGAAACCCTGTGTCCTTCAAGGTAGCCATGGGTGATAACTCATCCAATTTTGTGTGTGAAGGTAGCTCAGACAGAGGCTGAACATCTGAAGTAAGCAACAAATAAAATGTTCTTGTTTTGCTGTCAAGGTGGCTCTTTGTTTGCGGGTACACTTACTGACACTTTTCGCGTTTTTAATGGAAGTCAGTATATAACTTCTGTAGTATAGTCGAGAGCAAAACTTTAACTGTAGTTCGTCAGTTTGCGGGGAGCTGGGTGGCTCGGTGGTAGAGCGTTCGACCTTCGTGCGAAAGAGCCCGGCTTCGAATCCAGCTGGGTCCAAAAGTTTAGACTCTATTCGGTGCCCCGTCTTTGAAATCACCTTCGTGGTGGACATACAAACGTTAAGCCCCAAACGTTAACGTTTCCTCTGAGATCGCGGTTGACCGCGGTGTTTAGACAAAACAATAACAGACGTGACAACTGCGGACTGTCGACTCAGCGCGCGATTTCGTCCCACTGTATAGACATCATCGCTTTCTATAATCGTGCGTGTTGTTCAGTAAATTCTGCTTCTAGAAAATGCCAGCATGCATGTCTGTTTATTCTTTTTCTCAGGTTATCGCTTTCGTGATAAATGCTGGCGGACTTCTCTTCAGCCGTTTCACTTTGTTTTGACAAATGCAAGATTGTGTCTTCTTTGCCTGCAAGTGTCTAGTGTCTTCTGGACGGAATGCACACCAAGCCGATTCATGCATACTGATTTGCTTGTTATGAAGTCTATCAGTGCATGTGTCAAAGAAGGGGAAACTTTATCAAGTGGGTATGTACCCAAATAAAAAGGTGCGAGTACTAGCGCTTATATTTTAGGATATTCTATGATGTACAGTTTTTGTCCCTTAACCCCTTAGCTGCCGGAGAACGGTGAACACTACCCAGCTGCAAGAGAAATAAAACCCTCATGAACCCCCTCAGTCCCAGGGGCCTGAGGATTTATGTCTTTTGTCAAATGAGTTAGTTATGCTTATGTAACAGAGTGAACCCGATGTTCCTCTGTGTACCTAGGCCGATAGCACTTATGACCATTGCTTCTCGGATTTCACTCGTGTCGACTGTTAGCGATAACGCGCACTGCTCGCGGTGCCTTGCCAAATGCAGCGTTAAGTGTTGTGTACCTGATAGCTCAGTGTACGTGTTGTATGGTATATCGGTTTTGACCGTGTATTGTAGCCAAATTACATCTCCATTGCTTTGTTTTTAGTATGGTTAGATTTGACTAGATTTGGCCCGGGTAATAGTTTTCGTAATGCATATGTCTTTCGGTTAATTATAACCTATTAGAGTGATAATTGTGATTTAGTAGCCTTTTTGATTTTATGTGGCACTCCTGAGACCGCTTTAAAAATAAATATAAATTTTTCACTAATAGTCCGTAATTTCAAAACAAATCCAGAGTAAAGCTGGTAAAATTTCTTAATGTTTATAGTGAAAGATTATATTTTTGCATTATGTAGTGCAGAAAATATTCTAGCTCTTAGGGCTGGCAAGACTATGATACAGATTTGCCACTTAAACAACTTAAACAATTACCAGACCCCCGTGAACTTTGCACCGACGCTGGACTTTGCACCGATGCGGAGATGGTGGGCGCCGCCCCCTGCCTCTATAAGTACAGCTGCTCGCGTGGCAGACTTTCTTTTTTATCAAACGTGCAAGACTCACAGTACCAGTACTTGTGACCGACTTAACTTCTGGCACCGGTGCCTTGGAGGAACTGAAAAACATTTTTTTTCCTCTCTCAACCTAAACTGCGCGGGTTTTGGAGACCCTGTACTGCTTTCTGTTTCGGCTTTCTGTTTCTGGTCTTTGGTAGAAATAAAAGTTTATCTCAACATGACCACGTCTCCGGAGTCACTAAGTCCAACCACCACCATCAAATCCTAATTCTGACCACTACCTCACACCATCACACTTACATTTGGTCACTATTACATCTGTGTCCTTCTGACGCCAATATGGGTCAGTGTGCAGTCGTGTCAGGCGCGCAGTTCGTGATCACCGGCAGTGAAGGGGTTAGCATTCTTTTTCCTACCGACCATATAATTATTAACCCTTTGGGTGTCAGTAGCGGTTTTTGTTGCGATTATCGCCACAAAAACCGCTACCTACAGCCAAAGGGTTAACGGATGTATATCAGTGTTTGTGAGTTCACTTATCACTTCCTTTGCAAGATTGTGTCTTCTTTGCCTGCAAGTGTCTAGAGAAAGTCGAGTCTCAATGGGCAAACATTCGTCGGACCGTTAGCAGCCTTAACCGGCGCCAGGACACTTCAGCTCCACTCCTATGTGCTGGCCTTCAGTTTGTTTCAAATCTATTTATCAACATATAAACATGTACAAATATATAATAAATGACCTGTCAGGGTACCCGTCTTCCCCTATTCCCCCCCACCCCTCCCGTGCCCTCCTTCCCCTAATTCCCTCCCCCCCCACCATCACCACCCTCTCGCGCCCTCCCGCACTCCCTCAGTCAAGTTTGGTGTCGGCAGCAATTCTGCAGTGTAACCGAAGGTAAATCTAAGAAACGGCGCTTGTAGAGTAGAAAAGGTTAGTTAGTTAGTTATTTGGGTTTAACGCCGAGCAGGCGACTAAGGCCATCTCACGGCGGAGAGTAGAAAAGGGGTACACCTTCGTCGGGGTAATACATGCATCATGAAACTTACTTTACTTACGCCTGTCACCCCTCCCCGGGTATAGCCCGTCGACGAGAGACCTCCAGCGACTCATGTTCTGTGCTTCTCCTTCGATTTTACTCCAGATGGTTCCCAGTCTCTTGATGTCTGCTTGGAGGTCTCGACGCCGGGTGTTTCTCGGCCTGCCTCTTTTCCTCTTTCCCTGGGGGTTCCATGACAATGCCTGCCTAGTGATACTGGAAGCTGGCTTTCTCAGACTGTGACCAATTCATCCCCATTTTCTTCGCCCAATTTCATTCTCTGCTGTTATCTGCTCTGTTCTCTCCCAGAGTCTGACGTTGCTGCTCTTCTCTGGCCAGTGGATTTTCAAAATTCTTCTAAGGCAACTGTTTATGAAGATCTGTGCTCTGTTGACTGTGGTTTTTGTCAATCTCCAAGTCTCTGCTCCATATAGGAGAACTGCTTTTACGTTGGAGTTGAAAATCCGGACTTTGGTGTGTTGTGACAGCTCTCTGGAACTCCACACTTTCTTCAACTGGAGAAAGGCTGCTCTGGCTTTACCGATTCGTGCTCTGACATCTGCATCAGTGCCGCCTTTTTGTCTATGATGCTCCCGAGATAGGTGAAGGACTCCACCTCCTCCAACGGGGTGTCAGCAAGCAAGACTGGTTCTTCCCTGGTTGCGTTCAGCCTCATTGTCTTTGTTTTCTGTTTGTGGATGGTGAGACCCATTTGGGACGAGATGTCAGCAAGCCTCCTGGTCTTGTCCTGCATTTGTTGATGAGTGTGGGACAGTAAAGCCAAGTCGTCTGCAAAATCGAGGTCGTCAAGCTGTATCCACAGTGTCCACTGTATTCCACTTCGTCTGTGCTTTGTGGTCCTCTTCATGACCCAGTCTATGGCCAAGTGGAAGAGGAACGGAGACAGCAAACACCCCTGCCTGACACCGGTTATGACCTGAAGCTCCCTGGTGAACTGCCCTTCGTGGATCACGCGACATGTCATGCTATCGTAGCTGCTCTTGATCAGGCGGACGAGCTTTGTGGGTACACCGTAGTGTCGTAGGAGTTTCCACAGAGTCTCTCGGTCCACGCTGTCAAATGCTTTCTCGTAATCCACAAAGTTGACGTACAGCGGGGAGCTCCACTCCAGAGACTGTTCCACGATGATGCGGAGAGTAGCGATCTGGTCTGTACATGATCGGTTTTTCTTGAATCCTGCTTGCTGGTCTCTCAGCTGGGGGTCAACGGAGCTCTTCATTCTCTCCAGGATGATCCTGTTGAAGACCTTTCCTGGTACTGACAGCAAGGTGATTCCTCTGTAGTTGGAACACTTGCTGAGGTCGCCTTTCTTGGGAAGCTTGATTAGGTACCCCTCCTTCCAGTCAGCCGGCATCACCTCCTCTTCCCAGATCTTTCCAAACAGTGGATACGGCATCATGTATCATGAAAGATAAAAGTATATGGTGGACAGTTTTCAAGTGCATATTATGACCCTCGTTGTCAAGAGATACCGTGACGTCACCTGGGGGCAAACGGGTGCAAAGACGCGTAACTCAGTTGGTACACACATTGACAAGCTCGTCTCAATCAGGCACGTACACGACTGACACCGAATATACAGGTAAGTGATGTCAGTTTTCATCTTCAGTCCTGTGTCGGGAACAAGCACGTAGCATGCAGGCCTAATTGAGTTTATCTGTACGGACATGGTATTAGGATTCCCGGTGAAGTTATTTTCGGTTTTGTTCTGAGAACCGCTGTTGTATGCACGCCATTTGCCAGTGACTTATGGTCAGTGAGCCGTTCCTGCTGACGATGCACGTTTTGTACTCATAGTATTCACAATACGCAGTTTGTACCTGTTAAATCTAGCTCCACACAAACTGAAATACAACAGTCTTACTTCACGGTGGCCCCTAGACTAGCACAGGGGCAGATCTGGGTGTGGACGAGGGGCGTGGGGGGGGGGGGGGGTTTGGGAGGGGGGGTCCAGGGGTGCCGGACTCCGCCCCTCCCTCCGACCCAAAATTCTTTAAATGCTATAACAAAGTCCCTTTTCGGGGTGTTTGAACCGCCCGCCTCCCCCCACCCGCCCCCCTTGTTTGATATTTTGGTGAATGGTGAGTCTTAAAACACGCACGTGCCTTCACTCCCCCCCCCCCTCTCTCTCTCTCTCTCTCTCTCTCTCTCTCTCCCCCCCCCCCCCCTCGCCCGCTTTTCGATTTTTCGGCCCCTGGAAGCAAGGTCTAGGGTTGGGGAGGCCTTTTTTTTTATGAGGCTGAAGGTTCCAAAGAAAGAGTTGGACCCCCCTCCCCCCCCCCCCCCCCCACCCTTGAGGTAACTGATCTGCCCCTATAGCGACAGTGTATGAGGCCGACCTGAATAACATGCTATGAATGTTTACCGTCCCACAACAATTTTCGTTTTGCATCAGTTTCAAAGCACAGCGTGACAGGATGAGACCGGTGTGAATGGCTGTGACACACGATTAGCTTTCAGTTGACACGCTGTCCACTTCCGTGTTTATTCCCAATGTAACAGTATAAGGGACAGAATTTGGTGTATGTCGATAGGCACTACGGGGCAAACTTTCTTACCTCCCGTGAATGTGTACGTGTATCATTGACAATGTAGCTGTGTAAAGCTGGCCGCACTTTTCCCTACAGACTTGATCTGTTGAGTGTTATGTTAGTGTTGCCGGTCGAACCTTTGCGGATGACTTAACCCCTTCACTACCAGTGGCGGCAGATTATCATTTTGAAATTTTTGTTAACCCTTTAACTGCCGGATCAAAGAGAACGATACCCAACTGCAATAAACGGGGGCTCATGAGGATTGATGTCTCTTGTTAGTTTTGAGTTCTTTATGCTTATAACTGGTCCCATTTACATCTGTATTTTTTTACGTGGACGTCGGTCAGTGTGTAGAGGTTTCTGACGCCCAGTTCCGCGAGATCAAAGGGAGTGAAGGGATTAATTCAAAGCCAATGAGCCACAGCCGTCCACGGAACATGGACTGATATAAAGTGGTGTCAGCAAGAGGCACAGATCCTTAATGCGGCCCTGCAACTGCTGGAGACCACGAGAATCTATGTCTTGCTGCTTGATCTTGATTTTCAAGGAAACACTTTTATTTGGGTTCATAGGCAATAATCCAAAGCACTTTTCAACCTTTTAACTTACTCTTAAAATATGGTGCCCATGTCTACATGCAGCAGTTACTCAGTGCTGTGGACGTCCCTGCATGTAACATTTAAGCTGTAAAGCTAAATAATATTGCCCTAATCCATGTAACCTCATGAAATTCAAAGTTATTATCCTGATGTCAACATTTTCACACAGAACTGCCCTATATCGTTTTACGTCTATAAGCCCCATTCCAGCTACAAATTAATTTTAACACCATCTACATTCTTTCCTTGTAAATTACTTCGCTTATATGTAACAAACTTAGGATATAATTAATGACAGACAAACGTGTGTCCCCCGACCTTTTGTTGTATCCGAAGTTTACTGTACAAAGGATTAGTTTCGCGAAAGTAGTGAGTAGAGTACACATGATTCTGTAGATTCTAGGAATGCTGTTTAACTGTTTAGCGTGAGTGCTGTATCTTACCATCGATCGACATACATTGACACTAATTTAACCCTTTGGCTGTCGCTAGCGGTTTTTGTCGCGATGATTCCTGTCGGAATCATCGCGACAAAAACCGCTAACGACAGCCAAAGGGTTAAGCTACTTGTGTAGCACTGCTTGTTAAGCATAACGTTGTTTTAGAAACTTGTCGTTAAACATTACAAAGATTTCTTCATCTGAATATTCCATCTCGATCTGATAGTAAACCATGTTTGACGTACTTTGCCGGTTTCTTGCAGGACTAAATTACGTCACCCGTCTCTAGGTTGTAAACAAGGACAAGATGGCGTCTGCCGAAACGACGCTGGAGATGGAATGCCCCGTGTGTCATGAAGACTTCACCCAGCCCAAGATTCTGCCTTGTGCACACCTCATCTGTCTCACTGCCTGGTCACGTGGGTCAAGACGCAAGCCCAGGCCCAGTATCCTTTGTGCCGATGCACCATCGTGGCCCCCGACCAGCCTGGCAGTGCGAGTGGGGAGGAGGTTGCGGAGGGACTGCCCACTGACCTTGCTATGGCGGCCCTGATGGAGAGCGCCCGGACACTTAAGAACAAGCGCACGTGTCAGGCCTGTGTTAGTCAGCCCGCTGTCTCCATCTGTCTGCACTGCGGCGATTTTGTGTGCAAGGCCTGCGGCGTCGGTCATCAGAGAATGGCCGTGTCTCGTCACCACGTGATAGAAGACCTGTCCACGCTGACAGCAGAACGCCTGGCCACCAGTCGCCCCACACTTTGCTCCGCACACAGAGACGAAGCCTGCAAGCTGTACTGCCCCACGCACGGCGCCTCCATCTGCCAGCTGTGTGTTGTTACCAAACACCGTCCTTGTGCAGAAATCACCGACCTTGAAGAGAAGGTGAAGGATGCGTGCGCTGTTCTGTCGGAGCTGGCGGCCATGTTGAGATCGGGAGAGAGCGAGCTGGAAAAAGCCGTCAGCGAGTTGGACCAGCACCTGACAGAGACGGAGAAAGCCACACAAGTGGGATATATGCATGAACGTGGACTATAAGCGTCAGCCAGGTCTTGACCAGAAGGCCTAGCCTACTGTCATCACTGTAGGTTAAGACCTCTGGTTTATAGAACTGGCCGAAAGTTTTGTGATATGCTTGAAAGTGGCCGGAACCTCCAACGGCCAGGTCTAAACCCAATTTCAAGTCTTAACCTACTGTCCTCACTGTAGGCTAAGACTTCTGATTTATGGACCTGGCCGACACTTTTGTGATAAGCATGAAAGTGAACTAAAACTTTCAACCACGTCTAAGCTGGAAGTGTTAGTTTTGTGTCATAACAGTAAGCTAAGACTTTTAGTGTAGACGTGACCGAAAGTTTCATTCGACTTTCATGCATACCATTCCAGAAGGCACTGACCGACATTGACGCAGCCTGTGACCACTTGAAGAACGCCCTCGATGCGTGTCGACAACACCTGAAAGAACTGGTCCTGGCTGCCAAGGCCGACATAGCAACGGTTGTCAAGGACGCCAAGGACATGCTTCTGGACCGGCGCGGCAGTTTGACGTCACACAAACGGCTTGTGGAGCGCACTGAGATGACGTCGCCACGCGCCAACCTCGTCGATATGAGCGTCACGCTGAAGGCCCGTGTCACTGGCCTTGACCGCACCCATGTCCTTCCAGACCAGGCCAAGGTCATCACCAAGGCAACACTGACCATAGACCCACAAGCGCTTGTTCGAATAGAGAAAGAACTCTCAGAACTGGGGAAGATCGACGTTGTTTGTGCAGCTGTGTGTGTGCAGGTCAGTACTCTTTATTATTACGCTAGCAGTGTTTAGATAACTGTGCTGTTTAAATCTTCTTCTCCCCAGTAGCAAAACATCTTCGGGCCCACAACGGCCGCAGTGGGCCCGGGTACTGTCGTGCGCGGGTCCACTGCGGCCGTCGTGGGCCCGATGACCTTTGCTCACTGGGCATATTGTTCAGTGATAAATGCAGATGTTGGTGAAACGTGGCGAATCTTCAGAACTCGACTTAACCCCTTCACTGCCGAGAAAAATTGCACGTCACCCAACTGTGAAAAGTATAGATCCTCAAGAACCCAGATGATGGATTGGGCTTGTGAGAATCTATGCCTCTTGCTGGGCCATTTTGTATCCAAGTTTCTATGACGGCTTAGGTTCTGTTGCGTTGAATTAGCAATGATTTGAAAAACACATTCTGCGTCCACTGGCAGTGGAGGGGTTAAATTATGTTTGTTCAGGTTGAACTCAGCATTTTCTTCTGCTGCATCCAAACATAATGACATAAGGCGTTTACAAAACAGAAACAAAAATAATAGTGAAGTTACAAATGTACTGTGTTTATTTAAACATCTTGACGAGGAACAGGCGTTAACACATTGGAGACGTGCTGCATCCGGATACGTGGCTTTACGCCGCGTATCCGGATTCAGCACGTCTCCATTGTGTTAAGATTGTGTTTGTAGAATAATGAGACCTTGACACGGCCATGCACTTAAACACTGTACTTAATACTTCAGCCCCAGCTGGTTATCCTGCGTTTCCACACAAACCACGGAAAGAACATCACACTCAGCAATGACGGGCAGACGGCAGAGAGACATGGGAACCACAGCTACGGGATGGTTGTTTCATGTGAGGGGCGGTCCGTGGCGCAGTGGTTAAGGCGCCTGCCACCAATGCTAAAGGTACGAGGTTCGATTACGGGTTCCGGCGTCGGATTTTTCTCCTCTAGTAAGTGTCACCGTTAATTCGGGCGGACCGTCGGGGGTTCTTTCTCCGGGTACTCCGGTTCTTCCTCCCCCTCCACTTTGGTATCAGTTTCAGCCCACTTAATCAAATTTCAAATACAAACGATTTTGAATTTCCAAAAACTACAGTAGCTCGCTTGAGCTTGCCCTTAGCACCACGTGAATGTTCTGTGTTTATGTACAGTGTGTGAGTGAATGCGCGTGTTTCACGTGAGCGTGCTTTTTGGGTTCAGTTCGCGGCGGCGCTTTGAGCCGATTTTCAATTGGGATAAAGCGCCTATTTAATGCGCTTATTATTATTATGTGAACCGATGGTCGTCAACAGACTGTATGAGGTAAGCAACCGTAATCTGATGAGGTAAATACATGTCTTTAAATAATTGCTGTGGTGCCATATTTGTTTTTTATTTTTATTTCTTTTAAAGTAAAATGTTTCAATGATAACGCTTTATTTAAAAAAAAACATCACCCTAGACCAGATGTTTAAAGCAGGGAGCAAACTTTACAAAGACTTATTTACAAAGCCATATAAACTGGATAAAAACAAACAGCTTATTAGTCTATGGTTATTTGCGACAATATTCACGTAATGTTTGTGACACTGTCTTTGCTGCTGTTCTCCCGGTGATTTCGTTTGGTTGTTTCTCCCGGGCCAGCACTACAAGTCAGCAGACAATGCTGATATTGATATTGTATGTGTTTATTCAGTAAACTACTGTCTTAGAGCTGTGTACATAAAACATTAAAAAAAATTTAACATGAACATGTCTAAAGCATGAAGTGAAGCCTGGGTTCAGTTACAATCCATCCGAAAAACAAACTTACGCGAGTTTTCAGTGATACAGACGTAAATAATAGTGTGTTTCTGTCAATGTCCTCTAATCTAATCCTCATCGACTAAATGCTAAATCAGTAGTATGTAAAAAACTGCACGAACTTCATACGTTCAAAAGGATTTTGCCAGCCCGCTCCCTCAACAAGAGGCGTTTATTCTCATTAGCCCCTGCAACTGCACCAGTATAGTACTGCAACTGCACCAATATAGTACTGCAACTGCACCAGTATAGTACTGCACCTGCACCAGTATAGTACTGCAACTGCACCAGTATAGTACTGCAACTGCACCAGTATAGTACTGCACCTGCACCAGTATAGTACTGCACCTGCACCAGTATAGTACTGCAACTGCACCAGTATAGTACTGCAACTGCACCAGTATAGTACTGCAACTGCACCAGTATAGTACTGCAACTGCACCAGTATAGTACTGCAACTGCACCAGTATAGTACTGCACCTGCACCAGTATAGTACTGCAACTGCACCAGTATAGTACTGCAACTGCACCAGTATAGTACTGCACCTGCACCAGTATAGTACTGCAACTGCACCAGTATAGTACTGCAACTGCACCAGTATAGCACTGCAACTGCACCAGTATGGTACTGCAACTGCACCAGTATAGCACTGCAACTGCACCAGTATGGTACTGCAACTGCACCAGTATAGTACTGCACCTGCACCAGTATGGTACTGCAACTGCACCAGTATGGTACTGCAACTGCACCAGTATGGTATTGCACCTGCACCAGTATGGTACTGCAACTGCACCAGTATAGCACTGCAACTGCACCAGTATGGTACTGCAACTGCACCAGTATAGTACTGCACCTGCACCAGTATAGTGCTGCAACTGCACCAGTATAGTACTGCAACTGCACCAGTATAGTACTGCAACTGCACCAGTATAGTACTGCAACTGCACCAGTATAGTACTGCAACTGCACCAGTATAGTACTGCAACTGCACCAGTATAGCACTGCAACTGCACCAGTATAGTACTGCAACTGCACCAGTATAGCACTGCAACTGCACCAGTATGGTACTGCAACTGCACCAGTATAGGACTGCAACTGCACCAGTATGGTACTGCAACTGCACCAGTATAGTACTGCACCTGCACCAGTATGGTACTGCAACTGCACCAGTATGGTACTGCAAAAACTGCACCAGTATAGGACTGCAACTGCACCAGTATGGTACTGCACCTGCACCAGTATGGTACTGCAACTGCACCAGTATAGCACTGCAACTGCACCAGTATGGTACTGCAAACGCAGGGGCTCAAGAGGGACGCATGCCGCTGTGAGCCTGGCGATCCGGCCAAACTGTTCCTTTATTGAAGCGAGAACGGCCTTACTATAAAGGGGCACAACATGCTGTCTTGCCTTACTATAAAGATGCTCAGCCTTCTATCTTTGACCTGATTCTGATGTAGGAATTTGAACCTCTATTTGCGATAATGTGTGTGTGTGTGTGTGCGTGCGTGCGTGTGTGTGTGTGTGTGTGTGTGTGTGTGTGTGTGTGTGTGTGTGTGTGTGTGTGTGTGTGTGTGTGTGTGTGTGCAGGTCAAGATTGAAGAAATTGACAGAAGGTACTGGCCTACTGATGGCTAAGCCGCTCTTGGCGTCGTCACAGAGGACCCCGCTACTCGCAGCTACAAAGCCGTTGAATACTATGAAGATCTGACGGCGGCTCACGTCATCTTGGACATGGCAATACAATCCCTCGGGTGTCAAGTATGTGAATATGAGCTCATTACAGGCGCCCCGCATCAATATAGCTGCGAAAGTGTCGTATAGCGTTGCAAGCGGCAACTCTATACGACACCCGCAGCTATTAATGCGGGGCACCTTGGGTGAGTTTACCCCCTTGTCCATACATTCACCGGTACTGTTTACAGTGTGTGTGATTGTGCTGTTTACAGTTAACAAGTTTCACAGAGGCATGTTAAAACTCTCATTGATTCTGCTTGCACTTCAAGTCAAGTCGAGTCAAGTCAATAAGGGTATACACTCAGTCAAGAAGGGTACGCCCTTAAATACAAGTGATGCGTGATTTTTTAAAGTTATGAAACGCGATAGCGTTTGAGTCAAAACCGCGAACATTCCGCGAACACGCATAGCAGTAAGTTTACAGAAACGATAGTTAATACATTATTTCAAAAATTCACCGGCGACAAATTTATTACTGGCTGCTTCAGTCACTTAGATTGTTGTTTACTGCTCTCAAATGAACAGGCCAGCACATAAAATCATGAACGGAGTGTAATTTGATTTTATAGTATGTCAAAAAACGGTCCTACAATAATTAATTTCACACCGCCGAAAACTTTCGCCTAAGGAATTTTTTGTGTGTATGTCAGGGTATCAATAACAAGTACTGGGATGAGAGGACAATAGTGTAAACCAGGCCCTAAGCAACTGAAAGGGTAAAATTTTACTTTTTACTGTGATTTTTCAGCTCCCCACAAATAAGCAAAATAGCACGGTTTTCCGTTCCACCAGCAGAACATCAACATGTCCAAAAATTACTCTTCAACCTTTTCATTTCTTTCTAAAAAATCCAAGCCAAACCAAACTAAGCTAGGCCAAGCCAAGCCAAACCAAGACAGTCCAAGCCAATCAGTGCCAGGTGAAGTCAGGCCAAGCCAAACTAAGGACAAAACAAACTAAGCTAAGCCAAGCCAAGCCAAACTAAGGCAGTCTAAGTCAAGCCAAACTAAACTAGGCCAGGCCAAGCAAAGCGGAACTAAGCCAGGCCAAATCAAACCAAACTAAGTTATACCTAGCCAAGCAAAGCCAAGCCAAGCCAAACTAAGCCAGTCCAAGTAAAGCCCGTCCACTTTTCCATCCACTATTAGTCCATAAGCTAGCCCTGTCATAACGTGCACCCCCCCCCCCTAGTACTCAATAAGATGGGTTTCAAAGTGTACCTTAGTATGTCCTGAGATTTTTAAGCCATGTTCCCCGAAAATCCTTAGGAACACACCAGAGATATAGCGGATGGCGCAAGGGTACCCTCATTCACGCTCTTCGCAGATGTTAAAATGAGGTTGAGAAACATTTTCCTCTAAATAAATCAGAATTCATTCCAGAAGCCCAAATCGGCAATATTATGCTAAAGCACACCTTCTGCATCCTCTGCAAAAAAACAGAATGAAAAAAAATTGAATCTCTGGCTCACAGTGAAGGTATTTGTTCACCCAGTAAACGGCCATTTCCACGAAATCGCAAAAAAGACTAAAATAATGTGTCAGATGTCTTCAGACATTTTCTATAGCACTGGCAGTCCATTTTCAGGCTTACATCATTAAACCAGGATGTCAGAATTATTATAAACTTGACTAGGTGATGCTGTGACCGCTGTGAGTGCCACAGTGGTTGATTTTGTATCCCTACCCGCAAGTTGTAAAAATACACAAAATTAATTAAAATAAATTACTAAAGTTATTCCATTTCATTTTGACCTCTCTTTACCTAATAAGTTTCAATAATGTGAGCATAAAATGCAAGAAAATAAGGAAAGTTGGGATCCTTTACGGTATGTTCGTGGTGAATGATAGCTTTTTCCATTTAAAATTGCCGAATTAGGAAACGTACGTTGTTTCCTATGCTCTCAAAAATTGTGTATACCACTGATAGGTCTTTGTTAGGTTTTATTGGTTAGGATGGAGTACCACAGTTACTCCTAACCTGATTTTATGATGCTGTGATGCATTTAGGGGCCACAGTGACTGAATCTGCTGCCCTACCCCCATTGTACCAGTACGCAAAGGAACGCAAAATGATCATAAAAATTGCTTACGTCATACTTCTCTGTTTTAAATATTTTTTGTTGCCAGTTTTCTTTAAAAAAAAGTATTCATATTGAGCATAAAAATTTGTGATCATTTCATTAATTTCAATGTGACCCATCAATTTAATTGTAACTATTTTTAACTGGCTGGTCTTTTAGGTGATATTTTACCTTGCGTAAGGCGGGTCTAGTAAGGTCTCCCCTTTTCCTTTCATTTGTTTTCGTCTAGAAATGTGTAAATATGAATATGCGTAATAAAGATTTATGGTTCCTAACTGCCAAAACAATGTTATCAAAATATTTAGTTTCCACATGTCCATCCCGAGATCACCACTTCCACCGTCTTTTTCTCCAACGTTCAATTCCTTGATGGCCGTCTTTAAATCTTATATTGTTCTGGCTGCCAACAAGTTGAGCTGTCAAGAGCTAGGCAGCATGTTTTCAGAGTTTGGTGTACAGGGACGTGTCTTCTGGTCAGAACTGCCATCGGACCGCTTCTCTGTACGGACAGGTTTGGAGAATGTGCTAAGGAGACTGATTTTCTACACCAAATTCGCAGAGGGCTGTTTCCGCATGACCCAGTCTCACGAGGTGAGTCCAGCAGGGTCCGTACGGTCTGTGAACATTTGCGAAAGTTGTTAAAAAATGACAAGGCTTTTTCAGGGCCCTCGAAAGTCTGTCAATTTCAGTCCTTTTCCTTAAAGTCTGTGAAAGTTTGTAAAAAATGACAAAGTGCTGGCAAACTTTTGTCTACTTCTTTTTCTTTTCTCCCCCAATCTGTGACTATTCCATTGCGAACGATCATGCTGACGCTTGTTGCAAGTGATATATATTTAGCTCTGATCATAAAGTGACTGCATGGCCTTTCTGCCGAACATTCTGATTGATTGTTTACTCTTCTACCGAGCTCCGCCATTCGCTAAGCGTTCTTTTATTTCGGTATCTCTTCATGCATTAGGCACGAAAGCTTCAAAGAGCTGCTGATACAGAGTGAATTAATTAAAGTGTGTAAACCTTCAGGCTTCAGTTTGGGTTTGTGAAACGTTTATGAAAAGTTTGTGAACTTCGTCCCTGCTTTTCTGTATGGACCCTGTCCAGAGTAATCAGTGTGTAGATGAAAGATGGTGGCCTGGCTCTCCCTGTTCAGCTTGTTGATGTCGTCTGCCCACGGGCTGGAGCCGCCATTCTGCTGTTGCCAATCACTTTGTTGCTGTGGTGTCTTGGTTTCTTTACAGGAGGTTGTGATCTTGAGGTAGTCTGGCGCCTGCTTTGGCCAGGCTGTCAGCCTCTCCATTCCCAGCTACTCCAGAATGCACTGGAATCCACTGCAGCACTATTTTGTGGACAGGGCATCCAGTCTATCTTGAAGCTTCCTGGTGAGATCAGTGGATCAAGCTGCTGTCTTTTCCTAGCTAGTGCTCTGCTGCTGTGTTGAGCACCTGCAGATCTGTACGATAGTTGGAGCTGCTTCCACCAGCTGGTAAGGAGAGGGAGGCAGTAGTGCGGTCTGCACAACAGATGTACACGCCACTTCCTTCATTCCGCACTGCGTCTTGTGCGGTACCACAGCTGCTGTGAGGGTAGCACTTGTGCATAATCTCCAGCGAGATGGCTTTGTGCAGTGCCGCGACCTTTGGCAAAGAGTTATTGGGGTTTAACGGACCTTTGGCAAAGAGTCCTGGAACATTGTTTATGTAGTCTAGAAGGCTCTTTCGAGATGTCCAGGTATCTGAACGGAGCTCTTCACACATCTTTGGGCTTGGTTCCAGGACGTCAGTTTTAGCCCTTTGCAGGACCTTCAGTTGGCGGTTCAGACTTGGGCGTTTCTGGCAGTTCTTGGTCTGCTCCTGTTGTCTCCCATGCTGTCGGTATTTAGTAAGTCTCTTCATCGTGTGTGCTGTTCTGCGTTGCAGTGGCTCCAATGTCCTCCATTTCCTAAATTGGTGTGCTCCAGATGGCTCTAAGAATGTCACTGCATCATGAGAATGACCCATGTTCTGCATCTTGTCAAGCCTGGCTTTTTTTGGTTTTGCTGGCAGTGTTTCATGTTGTCGATGTATCTTGGTACCGCACTACTGGTCTGACCGAGTAGGTGTTTGCTTGCGCCAGGATGCTGTAATTTGCGCCAATGTGGTCCCCACCAATTTTTTCATCAGAGACTTTTTGTCGCAGCTCTAGCTTCCATGGTTTCGAAGTGAGGCCTCCACGTGAATCAAATAATTTATTTGTTGCCAGTAAAGTTGTCCTGTCTGTTTTTGGTACTGGAAGGTCTCCAGTTTCAAGGTGACCTCTTCCATCTGATTGAAAGAGATGGTCTAGCTCAGTTTGAGTGGCCATCTTTCAGTCCAGCTGCTGACTCCATTGGCAGCATCCTGGATTCTGCAGGATGCTATTTCTTTATGTTCCTCTGCGCTCCACACTGCAAAGTCATCCGCATGGAGGATGTTCGAGACGAACCTTGGTACTGTTGTACTGATGTCATTAATGTAGTCCAAGAACAGCATCAGACACCCTATCTCCCTGAGGTAAAGCTTCCCCGAGCTTGACAAGACTGCTGAATGTGCAGACGGTAGAAGCTTCAGCAGCAGCCTCTGTTAAACATGCCTTAACTAAAAATAATTAAAATTAAATTGATGGGTCACATTGAAATTAATGAAATGATCACAAACGTTTATGGTCAATATGCATACTTTGTTAAGAAAACTGGCAACAAAAATATTTAAACAGAGGAGTATGACATAAGCAATTGTTATGATTATTTTGCGTTCCTTTGCATGGTAAAATGGGGTAGGGCAACAGATGTAGCCACTGTGGCCCCTAAATGCATCAGAGCATCATAAAATCAGGTTGGGGGTAACTGTGGTGCTCTATCCTAACCAATAAAACCTACAAAAGACCTATCAGTTGTATAAATAATATTTCTGAGGGCATCAGAAACAATGAACGTTTCCTAATTCGGTAATTTTAAATGAGAAAAAGCTATCATTCACCACGAACGTACCGTAAAGGATGCCGACTTTCCTTATTTACTTGCACTTTATGCTCACATTATTGAAACTTAATAGGTAAAGAGAGGTCAAAATGAAATGGAATAACTTTAGTAATTTATTTTAATTAATTTTGTAACTTTTACAACTTGGGGGTAGGGATACAAAATCAGCCACTGTGGCACTCACAGTGATCACAGCATCACCTAGTCAAGTTTATAATAATTCTGACATCCTGTTTGTTTTAATGATGTAAGCCTAAAAATGGACTGTCAGTGATATAGAAAATGTCCGAAGGCATCTGACACATTATTTTTGTCATGTTTTGCGATTTCGTGGAAATGGCCGTTTACTGGGTGCACAAATACCTTCACTGTGAGCCAGATATTCAATATTTTTCATTCTGTTTGTTGCAGAGGATGCAGAAGCTGTGCCTGAACATAATATTGCCGATTTAGGCTTCTGGAATGAATTCTGATTTATTTAGAGGAAAATGTTTCTCAACCTCATTTTAGCATCTGTGAAGAGCGTGAATGGGGGTACCCTTGCGCCATCAGCTATATCTCTGGTGTGTTCCTAAGGATTTTCGGGGAACATGGCTTAAACATCTCAGGACATACTAAGGTACACTTTCAAACCCATCTTATTGAGTACTCGGGGGGTTGGGGGGGGGGGTTGGGGGAGGGGAGGGGGGGGTGGGGGTGGGAGTGGTGGTGGTGTACGGTAGACCTGGCTAGCTTATGGACTATATACAAACATGTGAACAGAGCATTTCTGTCTTCTCTCAACTTGTTTCTTGTAGACCCCCTCTATTGCGGGAGCGGCCTTGGCCACAGTCGGTGTGGGTGACCGTGTAGGAGTGGTGCTGGACGCCGCCAGGTGTCTCCACCTGTACGTCAATGGAAAGGACCAGGGAGTTGCCGCCCGTGACGTCACACAGCCATGCTTCGCCTACTGGGAACTATGGACATATTGGAAAAAGGTGAATTATGGCTCGCGGTCACGTGACGCTTGCTGGTCACTTACATGCAGACTGACCCCTTCATGGTCAGTGGACGCAGATTGTGTTTTTGAAATCTTTGACCTGATAATTTAAGAGCCTCAGTCGTCCAAGATCGTGGATTCCAACTGGTGTTAGCAAAGAGACATAGATCCTCATGAGCCACCGCTACTGTGGGGGCTCATGAGGATCTGTGTCTCTTGTATTTGGATAATTCATTCTCCGCAGTAAAGGGGTTAATTACATGACAAACGTAACGTATCGCGAGGAATGTTGTGGGCAAGACACGCACTTCACTACTGACTTTAGACACCATGACACATCTCCGTGCCTGTCCTCCCCTTGTGTCAGTCATACGCTGCTGTAGAGAGCACGTCACTTGGAATCTCCTCATTTTTCTGAGTCACAACGTTTCAGAATTTATATTTCCGAAAGTAACGTTCTATAAGCATTTCTCCCAACGTCCCACAAGAATCGTTGGATTGTTTCGTTTCATGTTAGCTAAATTTACGTATTTTTTTTAAATCAAGCATGGAGTTTTTGTGTGGAGGTTGATCTTTAGCACGGAATACAAACTGTTTACTTGTCGTGTCATAAACAATGGACGATTTCCAGAAATGAGAAGTAGGTCAAAAGAATGTGCGAATTTGACGCCGTCATTGAATTAAAAGTTCGGACAAACATGCGATGTATATCGCATGTTTGTCCGCCCTTTTAATTCAATGACTGTAACAAATTCGAGCATTCGTTTGGCCTAATTCTCTTTGATGGATAGACGCATGGGTGATTTTGCTGTCACAAGTATCTCAGGAACCCACCTAAAAGTACCTTGCAGTGGAGATACTGTATATGGATGAATGGGGGAGGAGGGTGGGGGAGGGAGCATCATCAGACAGTGTATTTTTGTGACATCGTGCGCCACCACCCACTAAGTACTGTGTGTGCGTTTACCTGATTATTTGTTACTTATAACTTAGTGTTTGTCTGTGTTTAGGTGACGGCGTTGCCTGTTAGTGACGTCATCGTGTGAGCTGAACGCGTGTATATCAAGCATGTTGAACCCCAGCAAGCACAGTGTCCTCGGGCCGACAGTGATTCACGTGAGGTAAAAAAACAAAAGACGCAGTGTGGCCGACCTTTTACAGAACTGCTGCCCATGACTCATCTGCCTGATGGAGACACTGTACACAATATGGACACTATTTCACGTGCTCACAGCTCCAACCTGATTGGCGCCACACAACACTGACACACGAGGCAACACTGGTTACCTGCCTCCGTAACGGGTCGAAAGAGGTTTCAAGTGTAATGCTGGAACTGGCGTGGTTGCTTTCCATGTTATTTTTAAATTAAAAAAAAAAAAGTTTTAAACTTAGTATTATTGCATCTCTTTGTAATCTGTTGTTGTTTGCATTGTTGGTAAACTTTAACCCATTTAGCTCAGATGACCTACTGCAAGAGACATATTAACGATGATAATTAAAGGGTAGTGCCATATTAGCTTGGCGCCTAAAGGCGCCAAGCTAATCTGGCACTACTCTTCAATTATTAAGGTCAGTCCAACTCCTACAACTGGCAACATAGTCGTTAGGTAACACTTTCAAAAGTTGAAACGTGGCATTGGGGTTAAATGGGTTAAAAGAATTGTAAGCAAGTTTTGTCTTTAATTGTTATAATTGTATTATTACAACAGCATACCCAGCAAGCACAGTGTTTTGTGTAAATATGTCAAACACATTGTCAGTGTGGTTTACCTCTTAACCCTTTGACTGCTCCCCCACCCGGGTATGTCCTGGGGGACTTGGGTGGGGTTAACTACTTTTTAGTTCCCAGGGTCAGCCTGGTCAGCCCCACAGGGTGGGTTTTCCTCTCCATTCTGGGGCATGTGTTTCTGTCTACCCTTGGTCCACTCACTTGTATTTTTCTTTTTAAGCTCTCCCTACTGTCTGCGCTTTCTGTAGCTCTTGATGTTGGATGTGTGTTGCTAAAATTAATGGTCTTAGGTTTATTTAGCGTATTAGACCGGCTGGCGACATACATTCAATATTCTGTTCAGGTTTTTTTCCACAAGCAGTGCAGGCACGTCCTGCGAAGTCTTGTTGCTGTCGGGACGTTAAGCAGTGTATAACCAAACCTTTGACTGCTGCTGACGATGCCGTTGTGTGGAGAAGACATGGGACTACGCGTCTTGTCCGCCTAACTGTATCGTCAGTAGCAGTCAAGGGGTTTGAACTTCAGTTCATACGACAGCACATTGTGCCCACTTTTCATTGGCCTTTAAGAAAGTGATCGAGCATGATAGTTCAAGGCTAGTGCCTGATGTGCTGGGCGCCTGCAGTAGTGACAGCCATTCTCTCCCAGTCAAGCAACTAGCCTATTAAACCTGTGGCTGTCGGTAGCGCTTTTGTAGCGATGATTCCGGCAGGACAAACACCGCTACCGACAGCCAAAAGGTTAATATCCGGCACTTTCATTGAGCTAGGACGGTGGTCCGTTACCTGCGACTTTCATAGCGCGCTCGGCGTTTTGCTTGCTATTATTTGTAACAAGAGCTGCTTGCTGCTAGAAAAGAACCGAGTACAGAACAGAGAGGCAGCTTTTGCTGGGACACGATAACGCTCTTCTCGTCTTCTTCTTCTTGGCTTCAGCGCGGCCGGTTTCCATTTCGGGTACATGTCATTTATGTGTACTGGCCTGTGATTTTGGACATTAAGGCTATAGGCCGTAAGGTTCAAAATCACAGACCAGCACACAATTGTACAGCTGTATTAGTGTTAGTTCAGTAGTCTTTCTTAAAATGTTTTAATTTTTTTGTGTGTAGTAACTTCACTGTAGCTTCACGGAGTTTTGATTTTTGGAAAAAAAAGTTAAACATGTGTTCTTTAATGGACACGTGTTTGCTTTTCTGATGTATCCACTGATAGTTTTCTGAACGTACATAGTGGGGAAGCCAAGTCTTTAAAAAAACATTATTATCTTTTTATTAAAATTCTGCTTAAGAGGCTTTACCGACTACATAATGCCATATTAATTTTTGTTTAAAAGTATTTTTCAACTTGCTTTACTGCTTTTGTTGTGACCTGGCAAATATTTAACGGTTTTCGTTATTGTCAGTTAATCAGATAAACACAACGTTTTAGTGTTGCAATGCACTGTTTTATCAGTCATTAACCCTTTGGCTGTACGTAGTTGTGAAGCCAAGTCTTTTTTTAAAAAAAATATTCTGATACAGATAATTTTTGATTGTATGTACATGTAACGGCGTCAGTAGTAGGTAAGATAACTTCTTTACGATGTCAGGAAACGAGGCAGACAGAGAAAAAAGTAGGCGGACAACATCACAGAGTGGACTGGGAAAAGTGTTGCAGAGACGCAAAACCTGGCACGTGACCGAGATAAGTGGAGGGAGCTGGTCAAACGTTCAGCAGTTCAGCGACTCGACGACCACACTAGGTCAGGGGACTGATGATGATGATGATGATGATGATGACTATCTTAGCAGCCTGTGTACTGTCAACCTACTGACCTGCTTCATGAACTGGAGCAGCCAAACTGTTTATCTGTACAGCGATCTGCTCCATGCCGGGCTGAGATTGCTAACATTTGCCGATACAGCGGGTTACCAATGTTGTCATGCCTAGACTAAGACTTTTCTACCCTTCTTTTTACAATTCGTGTGAGCAGGTACACGTGACTGGTTTTCTCCTGACTCTTATGCCGTAAACTCTTTTCCTGAGGTACAACCCCAGTAGCGAAACGTCTCCGGGCCCACGACGGCCGCAGTAGGCCCGCGCACAGTCGTGCGCGGGCCCACTGCGGCCGTCGTGGGCCCGAGGACCTGTGCTTACTGGGAAAGGAGAAGAAGAACGGGTACTTCTTGATTTTACGACATTCACACGTTATGGGTTAGCCCTTTTGGCCGACGATTTGGGAAGATATACTAAAAACATTTTATTTTAAATGGATATGGGAGGAGAGGGGTGCGGGGGGATGGGTGTGGGTTGGGCGGATGCGTGCTCAGTTTTACAAGAGCCAAGATTTAAAGCGACCTACTCCAGGTTGTAAAGGGTTATTAGATGGCAATATATCATTGATCAATGTTCTCAGTCTGCCTGACAAAATGCTGGACTAAAGGGTTAACTCACATTATGACGTTTTGAATGTCGTAAAATGAAAGACTTGTCTGCTTTTCTTCTCCCTTGTACGCAGGAGAGTTGTTTTCCGTTACGCTGACAGGGCAGCGGAAACCCTCGGCTACGAGTGCCTGCTGACTTGGACTGTGAATGGAAGGCGAGAAATATCTTAGCGGAGGCAGGACAATATTAACCCATTTAACCCCGCGGCCGCATTTCACACATTTTGAAGGTGTGATCTAACGACTATGTACCAACTGCAGGAGATGGCTCGACCATGATAATTCAAGGGTATTGCCAGATTAGCTTGGCGCCTGATGGCGCCAAACTAAGCTGTCACTACCCTTGAATTATCATAGCCGATCCATCTCCTGCTGTAGGGCGTTGGAACTAGATGGGTTAATAACCGGTTCTGTCGGCGAATTGTCGCAATCAAAGCCCGCTCTGGAGCAGGTCGCTTTAAATGCGCACACAAGCGCTGATAAAGTAATAATCTGTGTTAAGATTAGAGGGGTTTGCCCTCAGCCTTATGTTGTATTTTAGAGGGGTTTGCCCTCAGCCTTATGTTGTATTTTTGTCTCGAGGTGCAAATGCTGTGTATCTTTAGAAAATAAATTCTGGAAAAAACAAACACCAGGTTAGTTCGGGTTTAACATCCACAGCACCGAGGTGATCATGGACGGCCCAGACGGGCGGGTTATGGGGGACAGGAAAATCTATTGCCTATGGAGTGCGACCTGAACACTGATCAACTCAGGCGCACTCCAACTGTGCCACTTTGATTTACCAGGACGTTTCAACGGACATGCTATTGAACAAATCCGTTTTTTTCCCCTGGATTGTGAGTTCAGCTACCGGGGCCGGGACGGGATTCGAACCCACGACCCGGCGATTCCCTTCGCTCTCCTGCTCCAAACACCAGGCCTGTCTACTCCCTTATAACTCCTAACCCCCCCTCCCCCCATCCCTCCTGCATACTCCACAACATCCGCCTGTTACCGCCGTTGAGGAGCCCGCTGCATGTGTTGTGAGCTAAGTCCGCCGCCAGCCACTTAGCAAGGTCCGCTATTGCGGAGCACCTTGCTTGGTGGCTGAGGCAGGACTAATCTCGCGCATGCAACTGACCCCCTGCTTCTTTTCCGGAAATGTAACCACTTCATTGTCAATGTTCTCAGATTGTTTCTGAAATACCTCTTAACTCTTTGCCCACGGGGGTACGGCTCCAGCCGCCTTGAGACAACTTCCCGTAGCACACGATGGGCGGCGAGAACCGTCCAGCCAAGGCTCGCGTGCAGTGCGGGTGCTGGCTCATCAGCTAATCGAAAAGTTTCGTTTTAAAGATTCCAAGCGAGGCTATAGTCTTCAAATGTGCAGGAATAGTGTTCCATACAAACGGTCCAGAAAATGATAAACTAGTTTTAAAGAGGTCAATTCTAGGCAGAGTTAGGGGTAAAGTATTGTTTCTTGAGGTCCGTTCGCGTTCTTACTGTGGCATACATTTGGTGGTTAGATACTGCGGTGTCATGTTATTTAATATCTTGTGCATGAGGATGCATCTGTTGAAACTAAGTTGTTGACGCAGGCCGAGAATGTTTAGATGTCTAAATTTGTCTGTGGTAGGAATGGACCGCGTAACTATCATCTTTTATATATAGAGTTTAACCTGTGCATGTGAACATCTCTACAACCGTCCCACACTGTGGAGACATAATCAACGTGAGACTTGATATGGGCATAAAAAACAATTTACGAGTATGTGTGTCCGTTACTTGTCTAAGCTGGGACAACAGGAAAGTGTTTTTAGCAATGGTTTTACAGATTGTATTTATATGCGTCTCCCAACATACTTACTTACTTACGCCTGTCACCCCTACCCGGGTATAGGCCGTCGACGAGAGACCTCCAGCAACTCCTGTCCTGTGCTTCTCCTTCGATTTTCTCCAGGTGGTTCCCAGTCTCTTGATGTCTGCTTGGAGGTCTCGACGCCAGGAGTTTCTCGGCCTTCCTCTTTTCCTCTTTCCCTGGGGGTTCCATGACAATGCCTGCCTAGTGATACTGGAAGCTGGCTTTCTCAGACTGTGACCAATCCATCCCCATCTTCTTCGCCCAATTTCATTCTCTGCTGTTATCTGCTCTGTTTTCTCCCAGAGTCTGACGTTGCTGATCTTCTCTAGCCAGTGGATTTTCAATTTTTTTTAAGGCAACTGTTTATGAAGATCTGTACTCTGTTGACTGTGGTTTTTGTCAATCTCCAAGTCTCTGCTCCATATAGGAGAACTGCTTTTACGTTGGAGTTGAAAATCCGGACTTTGGTGTGTTGTGACAGCTCTCTGGAACTCCACACATTTTTCAACTGGAGAAAGGCTGCTCTGGCTTTACCGATTCGTGCTCTGACATCTGCATCAGTGCCGCCTTTTTTGTCTATGATGCTCCCGAGATAGGTGAAGGACTCCACCTCCTCCAACGGGATGCCAGCAAGCAAGACTGGTTCTTCCCTGGTTGCGTTCAGCCTCATTGTCTTTGTTTTCTGTTTGTGAATGGTGAGGCCCACTTGGGACAAGATGTCAGCAAGCCTCGTGGTCTTGTCCTGCATTTGTTGATGAGTGTGGGACAGTAATGCCAAGTCGTCTGCAAAATCGAGGTCGTCAAGCTGTGTCCACAGTGTCCACTGTATTCCACTTCGTCTGTGCTCTGTGGTCATCTTCATGACCCAGTCTATAGCCAGTAGGAAGAGGAACGGAGACAGCAGACACCCTTGCCTGACACCGGTTCTGACCTGGAGCTCCCTGGTGAACTGCCCTTCGTGGATCACGTGACATGTCATGCCATCGTAGCTGCTCTTGATCAGGCGGACGAGCTTTGTGGGTACACCGTAGTGTCGTAGGAGTTTCCACAGAGTCTCTCGGTCCACGCTGTCAAATGCTTTCTCGTAATCCACAAAGTTGATGTACAGCGGGGAGCTCCACTCCAGAGACTGTAACACGATGATGCGGAGAGTGGCGATCTGGTCTGTACATGATCGGTTTTTCCTGAATCCCGCTTGCTGGTCTCTCAGCTGGGGGTCAACGGAGCTCTTCATTCTCTCCAGGATGATCCTGTTGAAGACCTTGTCTCCCAACATAGTTGTTTGTCAATGTGTATTCCCTGGAATTTACGCTCTGTGACTTATTCTATCGGTTTAGCGTTCAGTTGTACATGTAACGGCTGTGGTCGGCGTTGGTGTTTTCGTCGTGTAGTGATTAAAATACTCTTTATTTTTCCTGGATGAAGAACCATATGATTCACTCTGCACCAGTCGGAAATCTCGCTGAGACTACTTTGTAAGCTAAGGTTAATGTCAGCTTTTTTTTTTTTTTAAACCCGAAACATGGAGGCTCGTATCGTCCACAAACAGGTTGCAGTTGACATCAGTGTTAGTAATATGCAAAGGCAAATCATTAATGAATATTATAAATAGAAGAGGTCCCAAGATCGACCCCTGGGGGACACCATAGTTGTCCTTGTTTAGAGTATTTTTCATGGGTATATACCTTTTGTTTTCTGTCTTTTATGTATGATCTAAAGAATGCTATGGCAGTTTCACTTATATGGTATGCTGCTAGCTTCTTTAAGAGAATGTCATGGTCGACAAGATCAAATGCTTTTTGAAGGTCTACGAAAACAGCTCCAGATTTCAGTTTTTTTATTTATTGATTCCAGCCAGCTGTCTACAATGTGTGTCAGTGCTGACTGACATGAGTGTTTCGGTCTAAAGCCGGACTGATGAATATTCATTAAATTGCCCTTTTGTAGAAAATCGAGGAGGTGTTTTTGTATGTGTTTTTCAAGGGGCTTTGACAGGGCTGACAAAAGTGAGATAGGACGGTAATTATTGACATCTTCAAGATCTTTTGATTTAGGGATTGGAATTACCTTGGCCTCTTTGAAAATAGTTGGAAACGTGCTGTGTTTTATACAGAGGTTAAAGATATAAGTGAGTGCCTCAACCGTGTATGGTAGTGACATTTTCAGAATTTTGTTGTCGATACCATCCATCCCGGTGGACTTTTTGTTCGGCATGCTAGAAATAAATTTGCCGAATTCAGCGAAGGTAATATCAGGAATGAGGAATGTCTGCAGTATATTTTTTGCCTCACAGTATTTTTCTAGTACACTAGGAACTTGGTACTCTGCGTTACTACTTGCAGCTGACTGTGCAAGAGTTTCAGCTGTCGATAGGAAGTGATTAATATATTAGCTGACAAATGAGATGGAATTTCAGGGGCTGATTTACCCTTCGTTATAACGCTCAGGGCTTTCCAAACCGATGCTGTATCTTTTTTAGTCCCGAATCACTTCTTGGAAGAACAGTTTTATTTTGACGCTCTCACTAGGTATTTAACACGATTTCGTTGTTTCTTATATTCATCAAACTGTTTTCTTTCATAAGTTTGTTTCTAAATGACATGGCCTGTTTGATATCTAATGTTAACCAGGGTGGCAGGGTAGAGTGCTTAACTCGTTTTTCTCGTATGGGCGCATGCTTATTTAGGACCCCAAGGAACAGATCCATCCAGTACGACAGGGCACTGTCAGGAGAAGAGTGGTTATACACGTCACTGAAACGAGTATTGATCAGATCCCGCAAAAAGTCGCCGTTATTACATTTTTGGAAAGAACGATATTTAATTGTTTTATGTCTCTTTTTGTTCTCTTTGTCTAGTTTCATGGAGACTGTGCAACATACTGGATTATGGTCGTTAACTAACTGTTCTAAACCTAATAGTGCTGCTGTTGACGCCCATGCAGCATGGGACCCTTTAGATTTAGAACGATCGATATTAAAATCGCCCAAAAGAAAAACGTCAGCTTTATTTTGATTTACGTTATCCATCATTGTTACGAAGTCATCATACCAGTCCTAGCTGGCTTTGGGATTTCTATAAATAAAGTCAATGAGGACGGGGGGGGGGGGGGGGGGGGGGGGGTGATTTAGATGTTTTCACCTCTACCCACAAGCTTTCCACTTGAGCTGACTCTAAGTCTTGTCGCCGTTTGACGTTACCAAGTATTGAATTATGTATATATACTGCTAGTCCAGTGTGTTGAGGGCTTGAGGCATGTCTGCGGAGTACTGAGAAGTTTAGGACAGAAATTGAGTTATCTCTTATTGAACTTTTAAGGCTTGATTCGGACACACCAAAAATATGAAAATGTAAGTGCATGTTTAGGAACACAGATAAATCGGGAACCTTGTTAACTACGATGGCCAATTCTCAGTTCGTCTGTTCGTTTCGGAACAGTATTTAGATTACGATTTTGCATGTCGGTAACAACGCAAATGTAGCGAGAGATATAATACAAAATAATAAGGTCACAAAAATATTATATATAATTTTTTTAAACTGATATCAATATCTATAGAATGCTAAAAAAAAGGCTCAATAAGACAATACACGCGGAGAATCACAATGTTTATCACGCGCTTAGTCTGAGTTCAGCAGAATGTTTACGGTTTTCTTGCTTGGTTATGTCAACCAAAAATAACAAAGTCGACAACTGTAAAAGAAAACAAATGAGAAGTAACTTGTCAAGGAACTATGCACGTTCACCTGCGACAAAGTTCGTAATACACAGAGCTATTTCGACGACTTAAAAATAAGAAGAAAAAACCAAAACCAAAACAAGAACAAATTTAAAGTCTAAGAAAAGGGTGCAACTTTAAATAATTGCGAAAATCGCTAAGTGAAAAAAAAAGTAGTTTTAAATCGGGAAATGATAATAGAAAATTGGGAATTACTGTCAATAATTGGTCCACAAAACGCGCACAGTGGAACTTTATCAAAGAAGAAGAAACTGATGCAAATCACGACTCAAACACACGCTGTCAAAATGAGAAGGGCGTGTCCTACTAATATTCAACTAATATTCATACACTGTCGAAATGGCTATCACCTACGGACGCGTGTCCTAATTTCCGGCGCGTGGCCTGAACTTTTGAAGCAGTGAAAACAAGGCGGCACAGTCACTCTCACTAAGCTGCGGCACTCCAGGGGGTGGGGGCGGCGGGGGGTTGGGGAAAGTTGGGGGGGGGGGTTGGGGTAGGGGTACACAGGTCGACCGCCTGCCATGTAGGAAGGGGCGCCCATGAGTGTTGAGGTGCGATCATAGCCGGGCTGCTGTGGCTTGTGTTCTGTAGCTGCCCCGGTCTTTGATCCTCCGCCATACGCAGAAGGCGCTAGAGTACGGTCAGCATGGTTCCGATCGTGCTGACTGGAGTCTTTTGCAAAAGCCTGCTCTTGGTGGAATCGGGACGCCAGGCTGAATACTTTCGTCACAGCCTGCTCTTGGCGGAATCGGGGCGCCAGGCTGGAACTGGGCTGCGTGCTGAGGGCGCTGTGTTGAGGCCCTTGGTCTCTAGGGCCGGGATGCCCGTTTTTACCGCCATGCCCGGGTACATTTAGCTGCCCGTGGCGGCGTGGGTTTTGGTGTTCAGCCTCAGTGGGGCGGGTTACGTTGTTGGAGGTACGGCCAGAGTACGCCCGCTTGATGTTTACAGCGAGAGTTCTGGTGCCCTGCTTGTTCGGATGGATGGCGTCTCTAAACCACCCGCTATTTACCTCGCCGGTCCTTGTGTAGAACACTTGGTCGTTGTCAATAAAGTTGACCTTCAGCGAGTGGCACACCTCCCTGAGACAAAGGTTGGTGTCTGTGACGCATGGATCCTGCTGCTGACGTTCGTTGTTCGAGGGCAGGATGGACGAGATGAAGATTTCTGCTTTGGGGAGACTCGTCTGGCAGCAGAAATCACATCCTTCCAGCTCCTCTTGCCGATGACGAACCCACAATTACAGTCATTGATGCCGACATGCATGACGACTGTGGTGACTATATTTGTGGGGTCGGCATCGTGAAGGCGCTGGATGATGCCGGCTCTGTCGAAGCCTGACACTGACACGACCTGCGCCTTGTCTGTGCCAGTGACAGACATTATTTTATTATTATTACATGGTATTTATATGGCGCATTTCTCATATTTATAATATAACTCAATGCGAAGAATGTAGCCGCGAACTGAACCCAACAAGCACGCTCACGTGAATCACGCGCATTCACTCACACACTGTACGTAAACACAGAACATTCACGTGGTGCTAAGGGCAAGCTCAAGCGAGCTACTGAAGTAAATCAGGTCTCCATGAAGGCCGCGTAGTATCGAATCGCCGAGAAGTAGCGTCTTGGTGCCGGGGTTTGGGTTTTGGAGTCCAGAAAGGTCGGTGGCTTTGTCGGTATCTGAAGATGGTCGTTTTGGTGCCGGCTCTTTGCGCTCGGGGGTTAGCGGAGATGCACGCGAGGGCTCAGAAGCTGTCGTTGAGGTTGGCGACTTTTCCAGCGCTTGCTTGGGCCGAGTGTTGGACGGGGGTGACGGGTTCTTCTTGCCGCTTTTCCCGCCGCTTCTCTGGCCCTCCTTCTCCCCCTCCAGCTGGGCGATCCGCTCACGCAGGTGTCTGATCTCCGTGTGTAGCGAATCCACCTCGATGTTGTACGAGTGGCGGATCTCCCCAACGGCGGATCGGAGAGCCGATATCTCCGCCATCAGGCGCTCAACAGCCAGGGGGTTAGGGTTGAGTACTACCGGGCAGACTGGCACACAGACTCGGTGGACACTGCAGCAACAGTGATCCCGGCGTCTGTTGTACTGGCAGCTGGAACACTAGCACTGTCGTCGTTGTCACTGGTTGTGATGGTGGTGGGATTGTCGGTGATGCCAACGTCAGAAGTACCAGTACTGATGACGCTGTCGCTGGTCTTGATGGTGGTGCTACTGGTGGCGTTGTCCTTGCTGGTGGCATTGTCCTTGCTGGTGGGGCTGATGTGTCGTCCATCTCGGTGTTGGTCAAGAAGTCATGGTCCACTGGTAGTGCAGAGTCGACTCTAGACGGCAGCGCCAACTGTATTGCTGCCACTCTCTCCAAACGCATAAACGGAGTTGAAATTTCATCGTAGAATTTATTGAAATCACTCGTAAAACTGAAAAGACAAAGAAATACAAACTATCACTAAAAACCAATGTTCAAATAAAGATACATAATGGTTTTGTCCAACAACAAAATTACCTTGACGCAAGCTAATGAATTAAATTCTTGTTAGAGAATGCACTACTGAAGTTCAATCTATGATCACATTTGTATTCACGACCGGTCTAACACACATAAACTCATCTTACACTGAATCACAAATCTGACAGACAAATAAAACTCCCGGTCCCAAAGTACCATGCCCCACAATAAAACATTCATGAAATCATTTCATGTACAGTACCTCGTTGGCTCGATGAGGTAGTAACAGCAAGCGGACAAGTTCCGTGCCTTCCTTGAACATTCAACGCCTTCCTCCTCTCACAAAGATCTTCATGCAAGTGAGTTCGAGCGGGAATGCGCACTAATCTATATTTTCCAAATTATTGACAAGAATTATAACGAAAAAGTTTGCAAAATATTCAATAAGCTAAATAAACTAAAAGGAAACTATACCAATAAAAAGATTACCAATTACGTTATAAACTACGAACTATCAGAGAACTATTTTTTCCTAGTAACGGGGCTATTTCCGGCAAGGAGGCACAGGCGCTTGACACGAATAATTTTGTTTGTCTGCGGCAGCAACACTCCCACCCAAATCATCCCAAAGTGATTTTTAAACAATAAAATAACTGAACTATTTACGTAACAATCTTACATCATGTACATGGGAAAAAGAGCTCTCCAAGGACTATTCTAGGCAGTTACATCTTCCTGTCGAACAATGACAACCAACTTGTGGACTGGTCTCTCTAAATATGTTCTTTGGTGGAGGGGTTTGCCTCTAACGTCTAGCGCTTCTGTTGCCACAAGCAATTTAACTCTCCTGACAAGACCATCATCACTCAAAAATGTTTCCGTGACCTTGCCCATCTTCCAGTCTGATCGGCAAGCTGCCTCATCCTGCACCAAGACGACATCGCCTTCACGCAGATTACTCTGGGGTTTGTGCCATGTGCTTCTCCTTTGCAACATTTGTAGGTACTCTTTCTTCCACCTAGTCCAGAATAGATCAACCAAGAACTGGACTCTTCTCCATCTCTTCTTCAGGTAGAGGTCTTCCTTCTCGAAGCTTCCAGGTGGTGGTGGCATGATGATGCCTGACTTCATAGTCAAAATGTGGTTAGGCGTCAATGGAGTAGGACCATCAGCTCTTTCAAGATTTTTGGAGGTCAAAGGTCTACTGTTTACAATTGCCATCAACTCATACATCAGAGTTCTCAGACAAGAGGTGTCCAATCGACTTGTCGATTCCTGTTTCAGAACGCCTTGTAGTACACTTCGCACAGTGCGAATTTGACGTTCCCATGCTCCTCCCATATGGCTGGCTGACGGAGGGTTAAACTGAAATTCACAATCTATGTCCAGCAGTTTTCTTGTGACGACTGTGAAGTCCACTGTGGAGAGCTCCTTTTCAAGCTCGTTCTTAGCACCGACGAAGTTCGTGCCTCGGTCGCATCTGAACATCCGGACCTTCCTCTAAGTGCGATTAGGCATCTCAGCCCATTGATGAAAGAATCAGTAGTCAGATCGTCCAAAACCTCGATGTGGATGGCTCTCATAGCCAAACAGGTGACAATGAGTCCATATCTCTTGACTTCCTTACGACCTTCCCTCACCACAAAGGGTCCGAAGCAGTCTACTCCGCAATAATTATGTGAAAGGTGGAGAGGGTTTGACTCTCTCACTGGGCAAGTCCGCCATTTTCTGGCCATCGGAAATTCCACGATGTTTGGCGCAGGTCACGCACCTTCTGATCAGTGAAGAGACGACTCTTCGACAACCAACAATCCAATAACCTGCTGCTCGAATCGCATTCATGGTCAGATTTCTGCCCTGATGAGCTGTTTTCTGATGGTGATCCAATGCGATGAGGTGTGAAAGGTGACTCTTAGGAAGTATCAGTGGGTGCCTCATGCTATGCATCTCAGTCTTCCGGAGTCGTCCTCCCACCCGTAACAAACCCTGGTCATCTACAAACGGGTCCAGATCTTTCAAAGGGTTGGAGTTTGATCTGATATCAGGAACATCTCCAAAAGCTTCTCTCTGAATAGCTCTTATAAGATTTCTCTCTGCAATCTGTTTGGCTTCTATATCTGAGATCTTCTGTTTTCGCCGACACCACTTGACTATTGCAGCGACTGCTGTATTTGTAGTCTTAAAACTGGAGAATCTGATGACTCTATCATCAAAGCTGGTAAAGCCTGACTGCTGAACGCTGAAGACTGTCGCAGACTTCACTTCTGCATCTTGAAGTGATATCTCTGTGTACGTGTCATCAGGGATGATCTCCCATTTCCAGAGGAAGGCTGGGCCTGTGAACCAGTTTGATGCTGAGATCTCCTTCACACAGAGTCCGCGAGATGCATGATCCGCTGGATTTTCAGAAGTCGACACATAGTGCCACTGATGGGGCTGTGAAGCTTGACGAATCTGCTCCACCCTGTTGGCCACGTACATGTGGTGTCTTGCAGTTTCATTCTTGGTGTAGCCGAGGACAACCTTGGAGTCAATCCAAAAATAATGTGTGATGTTCTTGTGGTCCAGTTCTGTGCTGAGAAACTTAGCTGTGTTGGCTGAAAGCACAGCTGCCTGAAGTTCGAGTCTTGGAACCGTTGTTGCCTTCAGGGGGGCGACTCTTGCTTTTGCCATTACGAGGGAGCAGTGAACTTTGCCTTCATTTTCAAGACGCAAGTATGAACACTGGCCGTAACCAGAAAGTGAGGCGTCTGAAAAATGATGCAGCTGAATGTTGGTCGGAGTACCAAAACCTTCCGGCTGATAGCATCTTGGTATTTTAACGTCTCTCAGGTTTTCCAAATCTCCCTTCCACCTTTCCCAATGTGGAAGATTCTCTGGAAGAGGATGATCCCAGCTGAGATTTTCTTTACACATAGACTGCAGGATTTGCCTGCCGATGAGAATGACCGGTGAAATCAGACCCAGTGGATCATAGATTGATGCAACGGTGGCCAAAATGCCACGACGCGTCAGCGGATTGTCCTTCAGATTGAGCTTGAAACAAAAACTGTCCGACTCAATGCTCCACTGTAGACCCAAAGACCTTTCAACTGTGGTCTCTTCATGATCCAGACTTGCGAGTGCGGCAGGTCCACGCTCAGACTCTGGGAACTGTGCCACAACTTCTGCGCAGTTTGATGTGAATTTGTGTAGTCGCAGATTGCCTTGTGCACAAATCTCTCTTGCTGACTGGATCAAGTTGGTGGTTGCCTGAGCTGAGCGCTCTCCCTTTAAACCGTCATCTACATAAAAGTTTCTCATGATGAAATCTGCAGCCTCTTCGCCCAGATGCTTATGATCCATCGCCAATTGTTTCAATCCAAAATTGGCGCATCCAGGTGATGACGTGGCACCGAACAAGTGAACCTTCATGCGATAATCAGTTGGAGGTCGAGAGATGTCACCGTTTTCCCACCACAGGAATCGCAGGTAATTCTGATGCCGTCGAGGAACCCTAAATTGATGGTACATTTTTTCTATATCACAAGTCACTGCGATAGGTCCCTGTCTGAATCTGCATAGGACTCCAGTCAACGAGTTAATGAGATCTGGGCCTTGAAGCAGGTAATCATTTAGGCAGGTTCCCTGATACCGAGCACTGCAGTCGAAGACCACTCTAACCTTGCCAGGCTTCTTGGGATGGTATACCCCATGATGAGGGATGTACCACTGACTGGAAGAATCCATTTCATCATTCGGGATTTTTTCTGCGTCACTACGCTCTAAAATCTCCTTCATGAAGGTGTTGTAATGCTGGAGGTACTGAGGCTTTCTTTCGAACTGCTTCTTCAATGACAATACTCTGTTCAAGGCTGCTTGTCTGTTGTTCGGTAGTGTTGGGTCGCCATCTCTGAAAGGAAGGGGCATTTCATAATATCCATCTTCTCTTTGGTAAACTCCTTCCTCTAGTATCTTCAGGAATTTCTTGTCTTCCTGTGAGATCGACGTCAAACTTGTTTCCTGATCCTTGAACTCTTGTTCCATGAGCTTGATCAGATCAGTCGCAGTGATTTCTTTGATCTGCGTCTTGCGCACATAGGTCAACAATCTTTCAGGATGTAACGTATCTTGAGTGAAAAGTCTGTGAGAACATCCTATGGCATCAAACCTCTCTGTGCTCGTGGTCGTGCCTCCAACGATGCTCCATCCAAGTTCTGTTTCAACTGCATAAGGCTGGTTGTCTTCTCCAACAATGCAGCTGAGGGGTGCAAGCGCTCTGGGGCAGTTGTAGCCTATCAGGAGTCCAGCTGGGCATCCCTGTTTAGGAGCCAGAAGATTTTCAAGCCTGTTCAAATGAGGCCACTGATTTGCTGTCTTTGGTGTGGGTATATGGTTCTCATCAAGGGGAATATCGTTTCTAGTGTAAGTCGTCGGCAAGGGAATCTTCTTGTCTGACTTCATACCTCTAACTCTCAGATCCTCGTACCGCCGACATGAGACAATTACATCTTTATCCGTGATAGTTGTCACCCGAAGACTTGCAGGCTCAGACGTGGTTCTCAAGCTCTCGACGACTGTATCTAACACGAAAGTAGAGTCGGACATAGTGTCAAGTAAAGCATACACTAGCACTTCATGCTCTGGGTCTTGTGCTGAGGAGATGTAGACAGGAAGCACCATAGATGTCAGACTATTGGCTGTGGTAGCGACCTTTCTATTTGTGGCACTATCAATGGTCTTATCTTGGATCTGCTTGGCAAGTGTTGAAGATGACTGTTGATGTGATGGCTGTTGTGGATGTACGGTGTCCGCCTTCTCCCTGTGTAGGCAGGTCGAATGACGTTTCTTGCAAATTCTGCATTCACTGCGCGATTTGCACTGCTTTGACATGTGCCCTTTCTTGAGGCAACCAAAGCAAAGACCTTCTCTTTTGATATAGTCTTTTGTTCTAATAATGCCTTTTTCGTGAAGGCTCTACAATCACAAAGCGTATGATTTTCCTTTTTGCAGAAGTGGCAGATTACTTGCATCACCTCCTTGTTGTCTGTCTTCAAGACTGTTCCTCTGTGTCGAGAGGGTTCGTTCTGTTGTCTTGGCCTTGAAGGTACCTGGGGGCGAAACTCTGAGGTAAGGATAGGATCATTCACAATCTCTGACTCCTCCAGCACGAAAGTTGCAAGTTCGCTGAAGGTCGGATATCTCCCTTCGTTCTGTTTGCAGGTGGCTGTCTTCCGATTCCATCGATGCCCAATCCACTCTGGAAGTTTCGCTACAATCTTTCTTGTTTCCCTGATGTCATTAAGAATTTTCAGGTCTTCGACTTCATCTATTGCAACCTTGCATTGTAACAGGAAATCAGATAGGCTGCGAAGGCCAGCCTTGTCTTTTGGAGAGATCTTTGGCCAAAAGTCCAACTTTGTCCGAAACGCTTCTGAGACTGAAGGAGTTGCCGAATCGCTGCTCGAGAACTTCACGTGCTCGCTGGTATGCGTTCTCGGAGTGCAAAAGGAAGAACCCATTTATTGCCTCCCTTGCTGGTCCCCCAACGTATCTTTTCAGGTAGTGAATTTTTTCGTTGGCAGGTATGCCTCGATTTTCTATAAGGGACTTGAAAGAGGACAACCACTCTCGATATTTCAGAGGATCGCCCATGAAGACTGAAGGCTCGGGAATGGGGAGACGACTCTGGTTGATTGCTTGTGCCAAAGCGTCGACAAACTGTTGAGTTCCAACATTAGTCAAAGTGTGGGGATTATTCACTGTTACAGTCTGAGCACGAGCGTTCGCAGGGTTTCTATAGCTCTGATCCGTCAAAACATGGTGATTCTCCACAACAGTGTTTCCATAGTCCTGACCACCGACTTGAATGAAACGAGACGTGTCGCTTGATGCATTGGAATGTCTAGAGTAGCCATCAAACTCATCAAGAACTTTCAGTCTGATTTCCTCGACCTTCAGCTTAGACACAAGCTTCTCCTCTTCCATTTGTCTCTTCAAGTCTGCTATGCGCGTTTCTGTTTCTGCCTGAAGTCGCTCAAGTTCAACTTGTCTACTATTTTCTAGACCTGGACCTGAAGAGCAGCAGCATCTGCAGCAGCCGCGGCTCGTCTTGAAGACATAGACGTTGACTGAGTCTTGGATGAACGAGTAGCCACAGACGGAGCACTCAGATGCTTCGTTGCCAAAATAATCTTGTTCATGGTTGAGACAGCTCTATCTGCTAAGTTGTTCATTTTACTGTCCAGATCATCCTCATGACCCAAGGTGATCATCTTTTCCACAGTGTCTCTCAGCAAACTCAACCTGGCAGTGATACTCCTGCATCTGTCAACCATAACATCTACATCTATATCAGAACCTTGAAACAGTCTGTCAGTGTCTTCTAACAGCGAAACCAAACCTGCACTATCAGAATCAAACTTGTTTTTAAGCACTTCCATCTTATAAACTCTACCCTTTTCAGTGAGTCTAATTTCACGACCAGAACGCCTAGTCTCAACTACACGATGCGATTGACTACACTGACTCATGAGTACTGAAGACCAAAAAGGGCTCTTGGCATCCTTACAAGGATAAATTTTGAAAAAAACAAGAAAGTTAAATATATAAACTTAAAACTGTAGTCCTGATAATACCAAAACAAATACCAGAAATCACAAAGTCTAAGCTCCAATACTGAAGCTGGCTCTTAACTGTTCAGTCCAAATTATCTAACTAATAATCAGGCTTGATTTAAGACTAAAAATTACTTTATAACTTAACTATAAAACCGTATCTTAAGAAACAGTGAGTCAATTGTATCCAGAACTGTCACAAAATGAGCTAGAGGGGATGCTTTTTCAGTTATTTGCCTTTTACGATGAAGTTACTCAAAAGTCTGTGACAAAGGTCAATGAAGATACTATAAAAAGAACACTACGAGGTTGGCCGTCGAAATCCCTGTAAGAGGTAACCAAAGGCATCAACCATCGAATGATGAAGAAGGTCAGCCGTCAAATGATAAAGGTCGACTGTCGAAGTTCTTGGGAAGACACCCAAGTATCAGTCGTCAAATGATGAAGGTCGACTGTCGAAGTTCTTGGGAGGACACCCAAGTATCAGTCGTCAAATGATGAAGGTCGACTGTCGAAGTTCTTGGGAGGACGCCCAAGTATCAGTCGTCAAATGATGAAAAAAGGTAGGCTGTTGAGTTCTCAGGAAGGAGGCCCACAGGACAGACGGTGTCGTTGAGGTCGAGTTTTACTATTGCTGCCACTCTCTCCAAACGCATAAACGGAGTTGAAATTTCATCGTAGAATTTATTGAAATCACTCGTAAAACTGAAAAGACAAAGAAATACAAACTATCACTAAAAACCAATGTTCAAATAAAGATACATAATGGTTTTGTCCAACAACAAAATTACCTTGACGCAAGCTAATGAATTAAATTCTTGTTAGAGAATGCACTACTGAAGTTCAATCTATGATCACATTTGTATTCACGACCGGTCTAACACACATAAACTCATCTTACACTGAATCACAAATCTGACAGACAAATAAAACTCCCGGTCCCAAAGTACCATGCCCCACAATAAAACATTCATGAAATCATTTCATGTACAGTACCTCGTTGGCTCGATGAGGTAGTAACAGCAAGCGGACAAGTTCCGTGCCTTCCTTGAACATTCAACGCCTTCCTCCTCTCACAAAGATCTTCATGCAAGTGAGTTCGAGCGGGAATGCGCACTAATCTATATTTTCCAAATTATTGACAAGAATTATAACGAAAAAGTTTGCAAAATATTCAATAAGCTAAATAAACTAAAAGGAAACTAAATATACCAATAAAAAGATTACCAATTACATTATAAACTACGAACTATCAGGGCACTATTTTTTCCTAGTAACGGGGCTATTTCCGGCAAGGAGGCACAGGCGCTTGACACGAATAATTTGTTTGTCTGCGGCAGCAACAAACTGACTGTGTCCAGACTGGGCGGCCAAGGCGTTTACGATGTCTCTCAGTGCCGCAAACTCCCTGTCCACCCACTGGCGGCAGGACCGGCCCTGGACCAGGAAACTTGCTGTTGTATAATACACATGGATGACAAGTAGTTGCCGCGTACCGTCATCAGTCTTTCACACAATCACAAACCCGTGTGCCAAATATTATACTTGGCAAATTCACTTAAGGTACATAAATCCACTGCGAACTGGAGCACGATGTGAATGCGTGCTGATGCTCCCGGGGAGGAGAGGAGAGGAGAGAGAGAGAGAGAGAGAGAGAGAGAGAGAGAGAGAGAGAGAGAGAGAGAGAGAGAGAGAGAGAGAGAGAGAGAGAGAGAGAGAGAGAGAGAGAGAGGAGAGAGAGGAGAGAGAGAGAGAGAGAGAGAGAGAGAGAGAGAGAGAGGTCTTATTTGGAGTATTATATCAGTGTCTGCGTGGTGACGGAGTTGCCTCATTTACATTATTGCCACTGTCTGAATTTCTTGAGAAGTAAATTTTTTTTACTAAAGAAGTTTAAAGAATACGAAGCTGGCTAACGAACTCATCCAATGTCTTTCTCCAAACTAGCTACATATGCAAAAGTTTAAGTAAATATGACAAATCTAATCTGGGTCAACCGACTTCTTATAAACGGTTGTTTATGTCTTCAATGAGACATTCAATTACAATATGCTCGTAGGCTCTGTTAGCCACCCACTTAAGAAAGTATTTCGCCAAGTTTCAAGCTTGTGTGTACAGAAATATCGGAGATTCTGTTGTTCACACACACACGCACATACACACACACACACACACACACACACACACACACACACACACACACACACACACACACACACACACACACACACACACAAACACACACACACACACACACACAAGCACATACATACGCACATACGGCGCTTCGCGCCAAATGTACGTTTAGCAGCAAGGTTAGCGTAACTAGACAATCGGGGGGCAATTACAATATGCTCGGAGGCTATCAGCCACCCACTTAAGAAAATATTTCGCAAAGATTCAAGCTTGTGTGTACAGAAATATCGGAGATTCTCTTGTTTACATACATACGCACACAACTACATACATACGCACATACGGCGCTTCGCGCCAAATGTACGTTCAGCAGCGAGGTTAACGTAACTAGACATGACGTAATTTTTATCTTGTCACTTCAATTGTTAGAGGTTTAGCTTGCCCTCTTTTGACATCATGGACATTCTATTAAATTCGCCCCTCCGCGACCCGTCCTAAAATGTCCCTTCTATAAATAGAAGGGACTTAAAAAGTATGTAGTGGATATACAATCTTCAAGTGCATGTGACCCTCATGGTCAGTTATGGGATACCGTGACATCACCTAGGGGGCAAACGGGTGCAAAGGCCCGTAACTCAGCTGGTTACCCCCACTGACACTCAAGTCGCAGTCAGGCACGTACACTCGACTGACAGCGAATTTACAGGTGTTGGACTGACTGGTGTGAACAGGTATGTGACGTCAGGTTTCATCTTCTGTCCTGTGTCGGGAACATGCAGGCCTAATTGGGTTTTTATCCGCCGTACAGACATCGTCTTAGGATTCCCGGGGAAGTTACTGTCGATTTTGTTGGTTCTGAGAACCGTTGTTGTATGAAATGACTTGTGGACAATGAGCCGTTCCTGCTTACGATGCACGTTTTGTACTCATATTATTCACGACACGCCGCAGTTTTTACCTGTCAAAAGTCTAGCACCACACAAACTCAAATACAACAGTCTTACTTCAGTGGCCCCTAGACTAGTGACAGTATATGAGGCCGACCTGAACAGCATGCAGTGAATGCTTTCCGCCCCACCATATTTTTCCCTGTATCAGTTTCAGCGCACAGCGACAGAATGTGGCCGGTGTGAATGGCTGTGACACACGAATAGGTTTCGGCACTTAGCACGCTGTCCACGTGTTTAGGCGGCAGGCCTAGTTTAACAGTAAAAGGGACAGAATTTAGTGTATATGGCAATCATTCTTACTTCCCATCAATGTGTACATGTATGATTGACTGTGACAATGTAGCTGTGTACAGTTGGCCACTTTTCCCTACAGACTTGATCTGTTGATGTTATGTTAGTGTTGCCGGTCGAACCTTTGCGGACGACATAACCCCGTCACTACCAGTGGCGGCAGATTATCATTTTGAATTTGTTTTAACCACATAACTGCCGGGGCAAAACGAACGCAACCGGCCAACTGCAAAATATATAATTCCTCATGAGCTTCCGCGACAGCGGGGCTCATGAGGATTTATATTTCTTGTTAGTCCTGAGTTCGTTATGCTTATATCTGGTCCCATTTACATCTGTATTTTTCACATGGACGTCGGTCAGTGTGTAGTGGTTCATGACGCGCAGTTCGAGATCACTGGTGTAGTAGCGAAGTTATTCATTCAACGGCCAAAGAGCCCCAGCCGTCCACGGAACATGGATATAAAGTGGTGTCAGCAAGAGGCACAGATCCTGTAAGCTCCAGCAATTGCAGGGGCTCATGAAGATCTATATAGTGCGGTTGGATCTTGATTTTTCATGAACACACCGTTTTAGGTTCGTAGGCAATGAATGCTCAGCACTTTTCAGCCTTTTAACTTACTCGTAAAATGTGATGCCCATGTCTACATGCAGCAGTTACTCAGTACTGTGGACGACCCTACGTGTAAAAATGAAACTGAAAAGTAACCTCGTGAAATGCACGGAACACAAAGCTATTATCCTGATGTCGACATTTTCAGACAGAACTTCCCTATATCGTTTTACGTCTCTAAGCCCCGTTCCAACCATTGCTACAAATTTAACGCCATCTACAAACTTTTCATGCGAAAGTAGAGAGCAGAGTACACATTATTCTGTAGATTCCACCAGGAATGCTGTTTAACTGTTTAGCTTATATGTAACAAACTTAGGATATAATTAATTACAGAAAAACGTGTCACCCAACCTTTTGTTGTATCTGAAGTTTACTGTACAAAGGATTAGTTTCGCGAAAGTAGAGAGCAGAGTACACATGATTCTGTAGATTCCAGGAATGCTGTTTACCTGTTTAGTGTGAATGCTGTATCTTACCATCGATCGACATACATTGACACAACATTAACCCTTTGGCTGTTGCTAGCGGTTTTTGTCGCGGTGATTCCGACAGGAATCATCGCGACAGAAACCACTACCGACAGCCAAAGGTTAAACTACTTGTTAAGCATATATTTGTAGTATACAAATATTTGCTGTAAATCATTTCAATGATTTATTAATCTGAATATTTCATCTCGATCTTATAGTAAACCATGTGTAACGTACTTTGCCGGTTTCTTGCAGGACTAAATTACGTCACCCGTCTCTAGGTTCAAAACAAGGGCAAGATGGCGTCTGCCGAAAAAACGTTGGATTCCAGCGAGTTAGAATGCCCCGTGTGTCATGAAGACTTCGCCCAGCCCAAGATTCTGCCTTGTGCACACCTCATCTGTCGTAACTGCCTGGTCACGTGGGTCAAGACGCAAGCCCAGGCCCAGTGTCTTTTGTGCCGCTGCGCCATCGTGGCCCCCGACCAGCCGGGCAGTGCAAGTGGAGAGGAGGTTGCGGAGGGACTGCCCACTGACCTTGCTATGGCGGCCCTGGTGGATAGCGCCCGGACACTGAAGGACAAGCGCACGTGTCAGGCCTGTCTCAGTGTGCCCGCTGTTTCCATTTGTCTGCACTGCTGCGATTTTTTCTGCAAGGCATGCGGCGCCGTCCACCTGAGACTGACCGCAACTCGTCACCACGTGATAGAAGACCTGTCCACGCTGACAGCAGAACGCCTGGCCACCAGTCGCCCCACACTTTGCTCCGCACACAGCGGCGAAGCCTGCAAGCTGTACTGCCCCACACACGGCGCCTCCATCTGCCAGCTGTGTGTTGTTACCAAACATCGCCCTTGTGCAGAAATCACCGACCTTGAAGAGGAGGTGAAGGAGGCGCGCGCTGTTCTGTCGGAGCTGGCGGCCATGTTGAGATCGGGAGAGAGCGAGCTGGAGAAAGCCGTCAGCGAGTTGGACCAGCACCTGACAGAGACGGAGAAAGCCACACAGGTGGGTTATATGCATTAACGTTGACTGTAACTGTGGGCCAGGTCTTGACCAGAAGCCCTAACCTATTGTCATCACTCTAGGTTAACCCACTCAGCCCTGAAGCACTACAGCAGGAGATGGGTCGATCATGATAATTCAAGGGTAGTGCCAGATTAGCTTGGCGCCTGTCGCCTATCTGCGCCAAGCTAATCTGGCCCTACCCTTTAATTATCATGATCGATCCATCTCCTGCAACAGGTGCATAGTCGTTAGATGACGCCTCCAAAATTTGGGAAATACGTGCATCGGGCTGAATGAGTTAAGACCTCTGGTTTAAAAAACTGGCCGAAAGTTTTGTGGTGTACTTGAAAGTGGCCGGAACCTCCAACGGCCAGGTCTAAACCGAATTTCAAGTCTTAACCTACTGTCCTCACTGTATGCAAAGACTCCTGGTTTATGGACCTGGCCGACACTTTTGTGATAAGCATGAAAGTGAACTAAAACTTTCAACCAGGTATAAGCTGGAAGTGTTAGTTTTGTGTCATAACAGCAAGCTAAGACTTCTAGTGTAGACCTGACCGACAGATTCATTGGACTGTCATGCATACCATTCCAGAAGGCACTGGTCGACATTGACGCAGCCTGTGACCGCCTGAAAAACGCCCTCGATGCGTGTCGACAACACCTGAAAGAACTGGTCCTGGTCGCCAAGGCCGACATAGCAACGGCTGTCAAGGACGCCAAGGACATCCTTCTGGACCGGCGCGGCAATTTGACGTCACACAAACGGCTTGTGGAGCGCACTGAGATGACGTCGCCACGCGCCAACCTCATTGATATGAGCGTCACGCTGAAGGCCCGTGTCACTGGCCTTGACCGCACCCCTGTCCTTCCAGACAAGGCCAAGATCATCACCAAGGCAACACTGACCATAGACCCACAAGCGCTTGTTCGAATAGAGAAAGAACTCTCAGAACTGGGGAAGGTCGACGTTGTTTGTGCAGCTGTGTGTGGGCAGGTCAGTACTCTTTATTATTACGCTAGCAGTGTTTAGATAACTGTGCTGTTTAAATCTTCTTCTCCCCAGTAGCAAAACATCTTCGGGCCCACAACGGCCGCAGTGGGCCCGCGCACTGTCGTGCGCGGGTCCACTGCGGCCGTCGTGGGCCCGATGACCTTTGCTCACTGGGCATATTGTTCAGTGATAAACGCAGATGTTGGTGAAACGTGGCGAATCTTCAGAACTCACTTAACCCCTTGACTGCCGAGAAAAATTGCACGTCACTCAACTGTGAAAAGTATAGCTCCTCATGAACCTCCGTGATGGATTGGGCTCGTGAGGATCTATGCCTCTTGCTGAACCACTTTAAATGCATCATTCTTTCACGGCTTGGGTTCTGTGGCATTAAGTTAACAATGACTTAAAAAACACATTTTGCGTCCACTGGCAGTGAAAGGGTCAAATTACGTTTGCTCAGGTAGAACTCGGCATTTTCTTATGCTGCATCCAGACAGAATGATAAGATGCGTTTCAAACAAAACAAGGACGAGGAACAGGTGTTAACTGTTTTGAGACGTCCCGCATCCGTATACGCTGCGTAAAGCTTTCCGCGTATCGTGATGCAGCACGTCTTGAATGCGTTACGATTGCGTTTGTAGAATAATGGGATCTTGACACGGTCATGCATTTAAACACTGTACTTAATACTTCAGCCCCATCCGGTTGTCCTGCGTTTCCACACAAACCACGGAAAGAACATCACACTGGGCAATGACGGACAGACGGCAAAGAGACATCGGAATTACTGGAACGGGATGGTTGTTTCTTGTGAACCGATGGTCGTCAACAAACTGTACGAGGTAAATAACCATGGTCTGATGAGACATATCCACGTGTTTAGATAACTGCCGTGGTGCCATACTCGTTTTTTTCTCTCAACCGTATTGAAAATACGGTAGACTTTGAAATGGGGCTGACCTCAGCCCGTTCAACACCTAGTACGCAATAACGTAGGCAGGCAGGCGTCACACTGTAAAACAAGAGAAAAATTACGTCACGTCCTGCTACGCTAGCATTGCGATTGAACGCAGATCTTTGTGTGTGTGTGTGTGTGTGTGAGTGTGAGTGTGTGTGTGTGTGTGTGTGAGTGTGAGTGTGTGTGTGTGTGTGTGTGTGTGTGTGTGAGTGTGAGAGAGTGAGTGTGAGAGTGAGAGACAGCGACTAGAGTCCGCGTTTGTGGACGGATAGGCTTGAAAGTTTACCATATCGTCTTTAAAAGAATTATCTCGAGACGTTGTTTTTTTATTTTTTGGATTTTTAAAATTAGTTCACACATTATTTAAAAAATGACCGTTTCACAAAAAACCGGTTGATCCGCATTAGGGTCCGTAATTTGTCTTATTCTTACTAGATATTTTGTATATAGCTAGATTAAATGGTCATTCAATGAGTTCGTTAGCCAGCATTGTACCTCTTCAACGTTTTGAATGATAATTCATTTTTTAAAATTTTCGAACCACGTTTCACTCCCACTGAAGAGTCAGATCTGGAAGAGGCTGCTTGAAGAGACCCTTGCATGCCTTTCAGGACAAAGACAATGACAGTGACGCCAAACACGTCAGTGTTGTACAATGTTCAATAACAATAACGCAAAACACGAAAAGTCACTGTTATTCATGGGTAGAAGCAATGCTCTCTGTTTCCGACAATTTGATTAATAAGACAGTCTGTGGCTACGCCAGCCCACAGAACGTGTAAGTGGCGCCATGTGTGTCAGTGTTTGTTCTGATCGGGGGGTAGGTTGGGTTAGGGTGGAGAGAGATAAATCAGAAGGATAAGCTTAAAAAATAGTAACAACTGTGAATGTTCCTAAAGAAAATCGCATGTGAGCTCAAAACAATACGGTCGACTTTGGGATGAAATCCATCTTGTTTCTTATTAATTTTAAATAAAGTGTTTATTTAATATAATGCTTAGACGAGATGTCTAAAAGATGGTGCGAACATTACAAAGACTTAAACATTGACGTTTACAAAGACTTATAAATTGAATAAAAACCAACCGATTATTAGTCTTATGATAATTTGACACAATATTATCGTAATGTTTGTGACACTGTCTTTGCTGCTGTTTTCCTGATGATTTTGCTAGGTTGTTTCTCCCGGGCCAGCACTACAAGTCAACAGGTTACGGTTATACATTACTTAACGCCCTGACAGCAACAAAACTTTCTCAGGACGTGCCTGCACTGCTTTGAAAAAAAAACAACCTAAAGAGAATATTGAATGTATGTCGCCAGCCGGTCTAATACGCTAAATAAACCTAAGGCCATTTAGCAACACACAACCAATATCAAGAGCTACAAGCAGCGCAGACAGTAGGGACAGTTTAAAAAGGAAAATACAGTTGAATGGACCATGGGTAGACAGAAACACATGCCCCAGAATAAAATGGAAAACCCACCCTGTGGGGCTGACCAGGGTGACCCTGGGAACCTAATATGTAGTTAACCCCACCCAAGTCCCCCAGGGCAGACCCGGGTGGGGGTACAAGTCAACAGTCGATGCTGATATTGCTATTGTATGTGTTTATTTAGTAATTTATATCTTAGAGCCGCGTTCATAAAACATTAAAAAATTAAATGAACACGTCTAAAGCATGAAGTAAACCCCGGGATCAGTTACAGTCATCCGAAAAACAAACTTACGCAAGTTTTTCAGTCACACAGACGTAAATAATAGTGTGTTTGTGTCAAAGTCCTCTAACTAATCCTCCTCGGCTAATACTAAAACAATAGGAGGTAAAAATTACACGAACTTCATACATTCAATGGACTTTTGCCAGCCCGCTCCCTCGACAAGAGGTAGGTATCGGCAACCTGACGCTGAGAGGGTCCTACGCTTTGAGAGTGCGATTTTTACCTGTTTTCAACTCGTTCCAAATGCAAATAATTTGATTTTGAAAGATTTTTTTACATTGTGATACATTTCGTCTTCTCCTCTTTCCAAAGGTGTCATTAGTTTTGTTCTTAGTGCACTAAGTCATTAACACCACTGTGTGGAAGACAATGAGGGTCGACGTGTTTTTCATCGCGTGGCGCACTTTTTTTGCGGGGCAGATCGCGTACGCGCAATTTATGTTGAAAACACATACTCGTTTCTACAGCCGAGGGCGTCTTCGACATTCAACCTACAGATTCGGTTTTTACACCTTTGGAAAGGGCATATTCTTGGCTAAAAGCAAGCCGTTGCATTTTTGGAACATTTCAGGGATTCAAAAGTTACGCTGCAGAACGTGCGTTTTTAGCCAATTTTCGCGACCTTTTTCTGAATATCGTGACATCCGCTGAAAATAAAACATATGTTCTGGATTCAACGTAAACATCATTTAATTTCCAGTAGATATGTCCCCCACCCGGGTCTGCCCTGGGGGACTTGGGTGGGGTTAACTACTTTTTAGTTCCCAGGGTCACCCTGGTCAGCCCCACAGGGTGTTTTTTTTTTCCTCTATTCTGGGGCATGTGTTTCTGTCTACCCTTGGTCCATTCACCTGTATTTGTCTTTTTTTAAACTCTCCCAACTGTCTGCGCTGCCTGTAGCTCTTGATATTGGATGTGTGTTGCTAAATGGTCTTAGCTTTATTTAAGTCCTATGTTGTAGGTTTATTTAACGTATTGGACCGGCTGGCGACATACATTCAATATTCTGTGGGTTTTTTTTTTTTTTTTTTTTTTTTTTTTTTTTTTTTTCACAAGCAGTGCAGGCACGTCCTGAGAAAGCCTTGTTGCTGTCGGGACGTTAAGCAATATACAATAAATCAATCAGTAGATATGTGTAAGTTGCATGGTTGTAGAGCGAATGGCAGAAGAAGCAGTCACTGTACTGTACGTCGCCTGACTCATTAATATGAAAAGACACGTAAGAAGAATAAGAATAAGAGTACTTTATTATCTCAAAAAGAGAAATTCGTTTCGCCACCTCAGGTGCAACTCGCAATCACACACACTCGCACAACAGATTTCAAACAAATGGACAATGGCTCGGGGCGGGTGAAGCCCGTCGCCAATGGCCGGCGCCAACGGCCCCAACCCGACCTGAACCTCCCTAACACAAGCAAACTAAAGACGACCCTATCTTAGTATCTCTGTAACATATACTATCATGTTTTTAAACTTTTTGCTTGGCTAAAACTAGTTACACAAATATAAAAAAATACGCAAAAAAACAAACAAACGCCGAATACTTTCACAGTTGCTACCTGGGGGCGGCCGTCGCCATAAGAACAGCGCCGGCTATTAGACAGTCGCTCCGGCATAAACAGTCACCACCTTAATTATACTGAACTAGTATATAACTTCATAGTCATTTTTAAAGCAATAGTAGTAGAACTACATCATTAACGTGAAAGCTGTCTAAAATGGTTTCTAAAGAGTACATACGCTGTTAGAAACACAGTCACTGCGTCTGGGAGGTGTCTGTCACCACATCATTTGGCGGCTAGAATATGGGGCCTGAAGCTTGCTGGTACTCGCTTCGTTGAATCCACTAGCGCAGGCAGTGATGTTGAGCGTGGCGTGGGTAGAGCTACTCCTCCTGAGATGATGAAAGGGGAGGAAAGCACGTTGGTTGTGTTGCCACAGCATAACGCACGCTGTTCCTCTGATATCCGCATGGTACAACAAGAATGTGTATCAACTCCAAGCATCGCACAGCGGAGAAAAATATATAATCCAATTAACAGTCACAGCACATCAAATTGCCGAAAGTCATCAAAAAGAAATACCGGTCGTAATGCAGCATTGCAGGGCCTGACATCGTATATCAAACGTCGAAGCCGAAGTCGAAGATTTAGAAGGGATGGGGCCAGCTCTCGCTGATTTCGTCCAGGAGGGGGGGGGGGGGGGGGGGGTCGTCTCTCTGTCTGTCGCTCCGTCGCTCAGCGGCTGATGTTATTGCCGGGGCCGGGTGGTATATCAAACGTAGACCTTATTTTCAAACGTGTCTTTAATGTGGTAAGAAAATGAGAAAACGAATAATACAGTTTATTTTGCCTCCTTTTCTTTTTAAATTATTGTTGTTGTTTTGTTTTGTTCGGCGAGCTATAAGTCATCAAAACGAATGTGTGGTAGGCGGTGAGCGCACGCGATTTTTTTTGTTCAAGTTGCGATTTTTTTTTTCTCCGGGCGGATCGCGTACACGATGGCAGTGTGTTCTTCCCTCAATGGCCTCTGCCGGTGTGTCTACATATTTCGTTTTAGAATCACTGGAAAGATCAGATTCTTGCTATAATCATTGTGTTGCCGTAAAAAACCAACATATTCATGAGATATTCTGCAAGATGTGCGTTTGTAGAATTTGTTTCTGACTTGTTACCGATTATCATAAAATCCGGAAAACAACATGCGTTCCGGGTTCCAATCAAATGCCATTCAGTTTCCAGTAGGTCTGTCTGAACTGCATGGATCTAGAGAAAATGGCGTAGACGTCCTCTGCGATGAGAAACAGTCACTGTGCTGTACGTCGTCTGACTCAATAATGTGAAAAGTCGCGTCAGTCGTCCGGCATGTCTAAATGTGTTATGAAATTGAAAATATAACATACATTTAATTCGTTTTTGTATCTTCGCCTCTTTTAAGGATGTTATTGATTTTGTTGGCTCACGTGCGAAGCACAAGTGAGTCTATGTTCTGGGCCATGTCGTCCGTCGTTCGGGGTAAACTTTAACGTTGGCATTTTCTCGAAAATTATTCAAACCACAGTCATCAAATTTGACCCAAGAATACTTTGTGGCAAGACCGTTTAAAATATACCAAATTTCAGTAACTCTCTCAAAAGCCAAGGTAATCGGTGATCAGGAAATAGGTAAAATAGCCATATTTTGACAAAATTGTTTTTTCTCTAATAAAAATTGAGAGACAAACTTATCTTTTTTGTCACGTGTGAGGCTATATTGTCTCCAGCAGAAAGGCGTTTAAGGTCTTTTTATCATCTTCTTGTTGTAAATCTTCCAGTTTCTGAGTGTGTAACACCATGTGTAACGCACGTTATGTTTGTTTGTTTATGTTTGTTTGGGGTACCTATTTCCACTTTTTTGTGTCACCTTTGTGTGATTTTGTTTGACACATTTTAATGAGGCACGCGTACCACAAGAGTCAAATTTGTAACTTATCTGCTTTTGCTGCTTCTGTGTACATCATGAGAATAAATACTAACAAAACAATTGATTCTGGGTCAAAGTCCGTGACTCAAGCAAGATCAGAACGAGTATACCTCTTATAGTCACCAACAGTGGAGAATTACTCAGTACGTTCTTGGGCTAAAAAAATGTCGTTCAATTTCCAGTAGATGTGTGAAAGGATAACTGTTAAGCGCATAGAGGAGCTGGGACCCTATGCTTTTTAAAACAGACCCCCCCCCCCCCCCTGCGCTGTACGATGCTGATTCAATAGCGTAAGCGAAAACGTGAAAAGTCTGTAACCACACTGTAAAGTCTGAGTTAAAACCTTCAGGTTGTGAAAGCTGAGTCCGTCCATCATGAACATCATCTAGTCCTGCAGTCGCAGTCTCCTCAACACCCCCACCCCCTGTACCCCTCACCCCACTCCACACGAACCTTGTTCATTACATCAAATGTTCTTCTTGATAATTAATAATATAATTTAAAATCGGAGCAAATCGATCATGCGTTTACAGACTTATTGCAACAAATATCGCTGCTGTGTTCGTGACCTTGCGCTTTTTTCTCAAACAATCATCCTGTCAAACATGGATCAAACCGGCCCAGTGTTTTTAAAGACATGCTTTGTGCAAAGTGATTTACAACAATAGCAACGCCAAAACATGTAGCCGCGACTTTGACCTTGAAGGTATAACCAACTTCCTCGTGATCAAGTTTTAATGACGGAAATCACCACCTGAACTCCACATAAAATCGAATGACAAACGCAACAAACTAGCGTAGCAAATAAAGTGACTCCACCATCGCTCCCTCCACTTTCAAGGCGGAACGATGTGATCTTTGGTGGGATCAAACATAATTCTGGAATACACTTGTAAAGTTGTCATGAGTGTGTTGCTAGTTTTTCTAACGTACCGTCTTTGATCAACGCTTGGACTGAAACACAACCAGCCTCAAACTAGATACTATAAGACTATAAAACCGTACCTTAACCCCATCTCAAGGTCACTGACACGGATGTGTATATAAACTGTTATCGTGTATATTGTCACAAACACAGGAAAATAACAAAGTACACTAGAACAGCTCAAAACTCATGTTCATTTTAACAAATTTGCTAATCGGTGACCTTGGCCTGCACTTTGGGTCAAATCTATCAGTATGCAAAGAAAGCCCCATTCATAAACAAAGAGTACATCATGTTAAGCTTTGTCAGACCACAAAACCTTTCAGAAATGCAGTCACAGACAGACTATAAATGCTTTTCGCAAATTGCTTGACCTTTGTGACCTTGCCTGCCAGAGGTCAAACAGATTAGAACATACAGAAATGCTTTTCAAGCTCCAAAGCTGAATTAGTAGGATGCAAATACGTAGTCTCAAACTTTGACACACATTGAACACTTTTCAAGAGTTGGATGACTTCCAGTGACCTTGATCATTGTACAATGTTTTAAACGGTTACCTTGGAAGCATAATGTTGTGTTGCATTATAAAGCATTCGTGTTATGCTTCCAAATCAGTGCTAAAATCTTGAGTAAAACGTATATTTCATTATGTATTTTAACCTTGTGTGACCTTGACCTTCGGATAAGTCACACAAACGCTCATGTGCATAGAGCTCTTTTTATATACTTGTTATAGGGCCAAATTTGAAGTTAGAGGGTTACGTAGTCTAGGAGATATTAGCTTTTGAAGTTTGAAACCCAGCACTTGAACTAAAGGGACGTTGGTAGATTTTCAAAATTCTGCGTGTTTAACGGCCTGCCACAGGATGGGCGTTTGTAGTACACGCCCAGAAAAAATTAGGCACAATGTACGCAGTGGTCGGAGTGTGTGTACCTAGTTTGGACTCTGTGCTTCTTATAGTCTGAGTCACACAGGAGCCTAAAATTGCCATTTTCCCCAATTTGACGATTTTGGGTCAAAATGTGGACGTTTTAAAGGGTACGTTTTACGCTTTATCTCGAGAACGGTTTATCGGATCACCATAATTCTTGTGTTTTGCTTCATTCACCGTCAGCTACGTCAGTGTGCACGTCTTGTGCCATGTAAATCGATACAAAATTTTGGTTGCCGATACCTACAAGAAGCTTATATTCTAATGAACCACTTGCAACTGCACCAGTATAGTACTACAACTGCAGGGGCTCATGAGAATCTAGGCCTCTTGCTCTTGAGGATTTGCTGGATATACCTGTCCAGTGTGAGGTACTTCTCCTGTGTTAACTGTACGACGTGTATACTGTTTAGAGGATGCATGCCGCAGTGAGCCTGGCGATCCGGCCAAACTGTCCCTTTGTTGACGAGTGAACGACCTTACTATAAAGGAGCGCAACCTACTGTCTTGCCTTACTATAAAGAGTCTCAGCATACTATCCTTGACATGAATAACTTCCATTTGTGATAAGATGTGTGTGTGTGTGTGTGTGTGTGTGTGTGTGTGTGTGTGTGTGTGTGTGTGTGTGTGTGTGTGTGTGTGTGCAGGTTAAGATTGAAGGGATTGACACAAAGTACGGGGCTACTGGTGGCTTCGCAGTTTTTGGCGTCGTCACAGAGGACCCCGCTAGTCGCAGCTACAAAGACGTTGGTTACAGTGTAAATCTGCCGACGGTTTACGCCATCTGGGACACGGGAGTGAAATCTCTGGAGTGTCAAGTATGTGGATATTGACTAGTTCAAGGCGCCCCGCATCAATAGCTGCGACAGACTTCCACAGCTATTAATGCGGGGCACACTGGATGAATTAACCCCCTTGTGCATGCAGCCACCGGTACTGTTTACAGTGTGTGTGATTGTACTGTTTACAGTACCGATGATTACATGTAGAAGAGTGTTAAATTATGCTGGTCTATGAATTTTACATTAAGCTCTATGCCGAAAGGAAAAAATCACAGATCAGCACTCAGGTCAAACACGTCTGTCCTTTTTCTCGTTTGATCTCTCCGTTACATTGAAAACAGAGAGGGAACATTTCACTCGAATGTTCTGTTTCTTACGATTGTGAATTTTGATTTAAATGTACAGAGATACAGGGTCGAATTCAACGTAATGTTCAATTGCCTGCCATAGTTCCAACGGCTTTTTTTATAAGCTATTTTTAGCTCCATGCGAAATGCTCGTTGCAGTGCACAGGGACAGTTGGTTGGCCGTTACAGGCCTGGAAAAGTTTCCAGTAAATAGGGGGGGGGGGGGGGGGGGGGAATGGGGGATGGGCGGGGGTGGGGTGGGGGTGGTGATGGTAGGAAGAGAGAGAAGCCGCGTGTGTGTTAAGACTCATCACTTGCCAAAATATCAAACAACGTGGGGGGGGGGGGGGGGGTGGCGTGCGGGAGGCGGGGGTGGGGTGGGGGGGGGGTGGATGGGGGTGGGGTGGGGGGGGGTGTGTTCCCAACACGGGTACCGGAATCCCTGTAACCCACCCTCCCATCCACCCCCTTCCACCCACCCCCTCCCACCCCCCTCCCAGATCCGCCCCTGCAAATTGAACAGTAGAGGAAAGCGCTTCGTTCTAAAATTTCTAAAACAAACTCCAATTTTTTTTTAATAAAACACGTTGTGCTCCGCCCCCCCCCCCCCCCCACCTTTCACCCTCCTCGATCAAAACCAAACGAAACAATACAACACAAACGAAGCAAAGAAAAGCCAAGCCCTGCTACTTTTTTGTTATCCGCTACCATACAAACATATGAACAGAGCATTTTCTTGTTTCTTGTAGACCTCCTCTGCTGTGGGAGCGGCCTTGGCAGCAGTCGGTGTGGGTGGCCGAGTAGGAGTTGTACTGGACGCTGCCAGGTGTCTCCACCTGTACGTCAATGGAAAGGACCAGGGAGTTGCCGCCCGTGACGCCACACAACCGTGCTTCGCCTTCTGGGACCTGTGCTCATACTGGAAAAAGGTCAGTTATGGCTTGCGGTCACGTGACCTTCGCTGGTCACTTACATGCAGACTAACCCTTCACGGCCAGTGGATGCAGATTGTGTTTATGAAATCTTTGCCCGTTAATTGCATTTTTGAAATGTCTTTCCGTTAATTGTACGTCAATGAGCCCCAGCCGTCCAAGCGACGTGGACCCCACCCGGGTCTGCCCTGGGGGACTTGGGTGGGGTTAGGTATTTTTTAGTTCCCAGGGTCACCCTGGTCAGCCCCACAGGGTGGGTTTTTCTCTCTATTCTGGGGCATGTGTTTCTGTCTACTCTTTGTCCATTCACCTGTATTTGCCTTTTTAAAACTCTCCCTACTGTCTGCACTGCCTGTAGCTCTTGATATTGGATGTGTGTTGCTAAATGGTCTTAGCTTTATTTAGGCCCCATGTGTTAGGTTTATTTAATGTATTTGACCGGCTGGCGACATACATTCAATGTTCTGTTTATTTTTTTTTTTTCACAAGCAGTGCAGGCACGTCCTGAGAAAGCCTTGTTGCTGTCGGGACGTTAAGCAATGTACAATCAATCAACCAAGCGACGTGGATTCAAAGTGGTGTTAGCAAAGAGACATGAATCCGCATGAGCCACCGAGACTGCGGGGGCCCATGAGGATCTATGCCTCTTTCGTTTGGGTGATGTTTGCTTTGTCTCGGCGGTGAAGGGGTTAATCACTTGACCAACATAACGTATCGCGAGGAATTTGGTGGGCAAGACACGCTCTAAACTACTGACGTGAGACACCGCGACACATATCTCTGTGTCTGTCCTCTTGTAATCCAGACCAAAAAGGTGACTGCCAAGCGTGTAAAATGCAAAGAAGTACCCAACGGAGAAAGAAACACGCTTAGAAAAGACGGGTACAACACAATTTATTAATATTTCGGGTAAATACCCTTTGTCAAAATAGACAAACAGAGAGATTAGCCGCTACTGATCTTCATTCGCAGAAGGAATGTGGCAACTCTTAGGGTTTCCACATTCCTTCTGCGAATGAAGAAAAGGGTTGCCACATTCCTTCTGCGAATGAAGATAAGTAGCGGCTAATCTCTCTGTTTGTTTGTCTATTTTGACAAAGGGTATTTACCCGAAATATTAATAAATTGTGTTGTACCCGTCTTTTCTAAGCGTGTTTCTTTCTCCGTTGGGTACTTCTTTGTCCTTCCCTTGTGTCAGTCATACGCTGCTGGAATCGTCACACGGAATCTCCTTATTTTCCAGAATTACGCCGTTTGAAAATCAAACATTATTGTTCCCAGTGTAACGTTCTATAAGCATATATACCCACTCCATAAAGTTTCCCCTTCTTTAACACATGTATTGATATATTAGACATACCAAGGGGAATTACTCAGCGCTGGACATACACACAGTTAGATCCCCTGCCCCCCCCCTCCCCTAATAATAATAATAATACCGTTATTATATAGGCGCTTTTTCTCAATTTTGGGGAAATCGACTCAAAGCGCCGCGCCTGAAACCCAACACACACACTCACGAAACAGACACGGATTTACGCCATTTAAAGCTGAGGTGCAATGAGAAAAACCCGCCCAGCGCGTGTTTTAAAAAGACTCTACAGGACCCAGCTTGGGCCCTGCCCCTAAGTGGGTCAAATCGGTTCGTAACTCAGTTGACGGAGTTGGCAACTGCGTATCCCGAGCTTGCAAAACTCTCGGAAAACGACAGACCACTTCCTGTTGCACGGAAATCATCGCGATTAGCAGATCGGACAACAGCAGACGATTCTGTGACACTTTGAAACTGACCAACAGCCACGGATTTTACGCGTTGGGGACTATGATGGCAGAATGTACGGCTGTACATGCTGTAAGTATGACTCCTGACACTTTGTAGTTGTGAACGAATTTTTTCAACACGTACCTCCAGTCCAATATAGGCTAATATAAATAAATAAAGAAGCATTGTGATGTACAACCAACACAGTAAATTGGATGAGAGAGAGAGAGAGAGAGAGAGAGAGAGAGAGAGAGAGAGAGAGAGAGAGAGAGAGAGAGAGAGAGAGAGAGAGAGAGAGAGAGAGAGAGAGAGAGAGAGAGAGAGAGAGAGAAAGAGAATCGACTGTTTACATAGATGCCAAAAGATACAAGGTCGCCATGGGTCAAGCTGATTTTTAGTAGCTGCCCTTCGTATGGAGAATTTTTTTTGCTGTAGGCCACTCCAGATGAAAAGATATAACAACAAACACAAAACGACAAATAACCGGCCCTCCTTCCTCACCCTTCCGATATCGAATAAAGCTTCAGGCTGTGCTGTGTAACTTACGGATAGCTCGGCCTGGTCCATATCCAGTGTGCGTCCAGGCAAGACACAAATGGCCTGCTCTGTCCGTCGGGTGGTCGAGTGTCGTCTGCTACTGTTGCTGTCAGTAGAAATATCGCTGGTTTAGATCAGTGATCGCGGTGACCACTCCGCGCTGCATACAGGAAGTGGCCTGTCTTTTTCACGGGAGTTTTGCCAGCACGACAAACGCAGTTGAAAACTGAGTCAACTGAGTTCCAAACCGGTTTGCCGAAGTTAGCCGAACGTTCACGAAGACAGGGCCCTCGCTGGGTCCTGCAAATTTTTTTTAAAACACGTGCGGGGCGGAGTTTTTTTGACTGTTTCTCAGCTTTAAAGCTGAGGTGCAATGAGAAAAACCTGCCCAGCGCGTGTTTTAAAAAGACTCTACAGGACCCAGCTTGGGCCCTGCCCCTAAGTGGGTCAAATCGGTTCGTAACTCAGTTGACGGAGTTGGCAACTGCGTATCCCGAGCTTGCAAAACTCTCGGAAAACGACAGACCACTTCCTGTTGCACGGAAATCATCGCGATTAGCAGATCGGACAACAGCAGACGATTCTGTGACACTTTGAAACTGACCGACAGCCACGGATTTTACGCGCTGGGGACTATGATGGCAGAATGTACGGCTGTACATGCTGTAAGTATGACTCCTGACACCTTGTAGTTGTGAACGAATTTTTTCAACACGTACCTCCAGTCCAATATAGGCTAATATAAATAAATAAAGAAGCATTGTGATGTGCAACCAATACAGTAAATTGGATGAGAGAGAGAGAGAGAGAGAGAGAGAGAGAGAGAGAGAGAGAGAGAGAGAGAGAGAGAGAGAGAGAGAGAGAGAGAGAGAGAGAGAGAGAGAGAGAGAGAATCGACTGTTTACATAGATGCCAAAAGATACAAGGTCGCCATGGGTCAAGCTGATTTTTAGTAGCTGCCCTTCGTATGGAGAAAATTTTTTGCTGTAGGCCACTCCAGATAAAAAGATATAACAACAAACACTAAACGACAAATAACCCCTCCTTCCTCACCCTTCCGATATCAAATAAGCTTCAGGCTGTACTGTGTAACTTACGGATAGCTCGGCCTGGTCCATATCCAGTGTGCGTCCATGCAAGGCACAAATGGCCTGCTCTGTCCGTCGGGTGGTCGAGTGTCGTCTGCTACTGTTGATATCAGTAGAAATATCGCTGGTTTAGATCAGTGATCGCGGTGCCCACTCGGTGCAAACAGGAAGTGGCCTGTCTTTTTCACGGGAGTTTTGCCAGCACGACAAACGCAGTTGAAAACTCAGTCAACTGAGTCAGTTGCAAACCGGTTTGCCGAAGTTAGCCGAACGTTCACGAAGACAGGGCCCTCGTTGGGTCCTGCAAAGTTTTTTTAAAACACGTGCGGGGCGGAGTTTTTTTTACTGTTTCTCAGCTTTAAGACAAACACAGTACAAGACAAACGAAGGGCCAGTCAGCTACTGAAGTTACAGAGATTTTTGATCGCTTGTATTTGAAATTTGTAAAGTGGCCTGAGACCGGTACCAAAGTGGGGGGGGGGGGGGGGGGGGGGGTGGGGGGGGGGGGGGTTGAAGAACCGGAGTACCCGGAGAAAGAACCCCCGACGGTCCGCCCGAATTAACGGTGACACTTACCAGAGGAGAAAAGTCCAACGACGGAACCCGGTATCGAACCGCGCACCTTTGGCATTGGTGGCAGGCGCCTTAACCACTGCGCCACGGACCGCCCCACTCGCCAGCCCACAGAAAAATACGCAGATAAAGAACAAAATGCTGATAGTCTTGTTATTTAACTGCGTATTTTTTTCTGTGGGCTGGCGATTGGGTGCCTGATAAGTGGGGGCAGGGGATCTTGCTGTGTGTATGTCCTGCGCTGAGTAATTCCCCTTGGTATGTGTACTATTCTACCAGCGCTAGCCTTACCTATCTGGTTTGTGAGTATTTATATATTGTATAACAAGCAAATTAGTATTAATGAATTCGCTTGATATTGCTTCCCAAAATCCCTTGCGCGACAAAAAGACTCGATCTTGATGATACTTGCATTTTCAAAACGGAAACGCGAAATATGCTCACACTGCAACATTAACAAGCTCCTTATGTGTAGTATTAATTAAATACCTGTTAGCGTGTATGAACGTTCGAAATTTATATCCTATACACACACACGGACGGAGAAAAGACGCCAGGAAACGTGCAAGTCCCTGGGCTGACAAGGGTGAAATTGACGAGATGTCAGCTGGCGACCAGATCGACAACCTAAGAAAAGAACTAAACAAACAAACCTGCTGGCATTTTCCGCAATTATGCGTGATCTAGTTACACGTAGAATTTACTCGGTAACACGCACGGTTATACACTGTCTTCAATGCACTGTCTTCGTAGTCGGACGATATCTACGCGCTGAGTCGACGGCGATATGCAGTCGTCTGCCGTTCATGTGTTTTGTCTGAACACCGCAATCAGCTGCAAAATGAACGACGCGAGGCATAGTTTTGTTTTGGACTGGGTACATTATATTACAACAGCTTTGTTTGATATAGTACCGATAAACAGACAGATGTGATTACTTGACTCGGATAAAAATGTCATCGTCTTACGACTCGGACATTTTGAATCAGGTCTCGTAATCACATTTGCCTGTTATCGGCACTATATCAGGCAAAATGTTGTTCAGTATAATATAATCTGGGACAGTCAAGCAAAAATCGTTTTATTGTTTCGTTTCCTAGCTAGTTTATCCATTTTTCTCAACCATGGTGTTTTTGATATGATGCCCCCCCCCCCCCCCCCCAAAAAAAAAAAAAAAAAAAAAAAAAAACCACCCAAGACCATATTGGGAGTACTTCGGCTTTATATTACTAGCCTTCTTTAGCCAATGTACCACGGAGATTTTGCGTAGAAGTTGATCTTTAGCACTAATTACAAACTGTTTTCCGTTTTATTGTCATAAAAAATTGGACGATTTCCGTAATAGAGAAGTAGATCAATAGAATGCACACATCTGACAGTCATTGAATTAAAAACGCGGATATATATCGCATATTTGTCCGTCCTTATCGTTCAATGACTGTGTCAAATTCGTGCATTATTTTGACCTACTTCTCTTTGGTCAATAGACACATGGTGATTTCGGTGTTACATTTGTACAAGTATCTCAGGAACCTGACTACAAAGTGCCTTACAGTAAAGATACTGTATAAGGGTGAACATCACCAGACGGTGTATTTTGTGGCATCATGCGCCACAACTCACTGCCCGCCAAGTACTGCGTTTATCAGTTATTTATTCGCTGTTTTATGACTAAGTGTATGTTTGTTTGTCTGTGTTCAGGTGACGGCGTTGCCTGTCAGTGACGTAAGCGTGTGAACAGAACGCGTGTATATCAAGCACGTTGAACTCCAGCAAGCACAGTGTCTTCCGGCCGACAGTGACTGACGTGAGGTAAAAACAAAAGACGCAGTGTGTGCGGCCCTTCACAGAACTGCTGCCCATGACTCATCGGCCTGATGAAGGCACTGGACACAATACGGACACTATTTCACGTGCTCACAGTTCCAACATGTTTGTCGCCACACGGCAGCACACGCGAGGCCACACTGGTTACCTCACTCCCCAGCTGCTCGAGGGCGATTTCCAGTGTGCTGCCTGACATGGTTGCTTACCTTTTTTTTATTTTTTATTTTTATTTGTTAGCTTTGTTTTAGACTTGGTGTGGTTGCTTCCCTTTGTAAACCGTTGTTTTTAAAAACTCTGACATTGTTATGATTTGATTATTGCAAAAGTATACTCAACAAACGCAATGTATTGTTTCTGTACGTCAAACACACTGCCAGTGTGGTTTACCTCTTAACCCTCTGACTGCTGCTGACGATACCGCTGTGTGGAGAAGACATGGGACTACGCGTTTTGTCCGCCGAACTGTATCGTCAGTAGCAGTCAAGAGGTTTGAATTTCAGTCCCTGCGACAGCACACTGTGATCACTTTTCATTGGCCTTTAGAGTTATAAAGCTTGATAGTTCAAGGTTAGTGCCTGATGTGCTGGGCGCCTGTAGTAGTGGTAGTCCTTCTATCCCTGTCCAGCAACTAGCCTATTAACCCTTTGGCTGTCGGTAGCGGTTTTTGTCGCTATGATTCCGGCAGGACAAAACCCGCTACCGACAGCCAAACGGTTAATCTCCAACGTCGACTGCGAAGACAGAGATTGGCCAAGCTTATCCGGAACTGTCGTTGAGCTAGTGGTCCGTTACCTGACCCTTTCAGAGCGCGCTCGGTGTTTTGCTTGCTATATTTGTAACAAGAGCTGCTTGCTGCTAGAACTGAACCGGGTACAGAACAGAGAGGAGGCTTTAGCTCGACACGGTAACGCTCTTGTTGTCTTAAAAAAATTTTTTTTTATTTTTAGAACATTTTAGTTTAAATGGACTTGGGGGGAGGGGGGGGGGATGTGTGTGGGTTGGGCTGATGGGTGTTCAATTTCACAAGAGCCAAGATTTAAAGCGACCCGGCTGCTCCAGGTTGTAAAGGGTAAATAGATGGCAATATCTCATTGATCAATGTTCCCAGTCTGTCTGACAAGAATGCTGCACTAAAGGGATAACTCACATTATGACGTTCTGAATGTCGTAAAATGAAAGACTTTTCTGTTTTTCCCCTCCCTTGTACGCAGGAGAGTTCTTTCCGTTACGCTGACAAGGCAGCAGAAACCCTCTGCTACGAGTGCCTGCTGACGTAGACTGAATGGAAGGCGAGAAAAGTGTTAGCGGAGGCAGGACCATATTAACATATTTAACCCCGCACCCGCATTTCCTACACGTTGAAGGTGTAATCTAACCACTATGTACCAGCTGCAGGAGATGGATCGACCATGATAATTCAAGGGTACTGCCAGATTAGATTGGCGCCTGATCGCGCCAAGCTAATCTGGCACTACCCTTGATTATCATGGGCGATCCATCTCCTGCTGCAGGGTGTTCGGGCTAGATGGGTTAATAACCCGTTCTATCGGCGAATTGTCGCAATCAGAGCCCGCTCTGGAGCAGGTCGCTTTAAACGCGCAGACAAGCGCTGATAAAATAATAATCTGTGTTAAGATTAGAGGGGTTTTCCCTCAGCCTTTACGGTGTATTTTGTCTCGAGGTGCAAATGTTGTGTATCTTTAAAAAAGCAAAGACCAGTCCTGTCTACTCCAGTATATGACTCCCCCCCCCCCCCACACACACACACTACCCCCCACCCCCTCCCCCCACAGGCCCCACCCGAGTCTGCCCTGGGGTACTTGGGTGGGGTTAACTACTTTTTAGTTCCCAGCACCCTGGTCAGCCCCACAGGGTGGGTTTTCCCCTCTATTCTGGGGCATGTCCGTGGCGCAGTGGTTAAGGCGCCTGCCACCAATGCTAAAGGTGCGAGGTTCGATTACGGGTTCCGGCGTCGGACTATTTTCATCTAGTAAGTGTCACCGTTAATTCGGGCGGATCGTCGGGGGGTTCTTTCTCCGGGTACTCCGGCTCTTGCTCACCCTCCCCTATGGTACCGGTTTCAGGCCACATAAAATTTCAAATACAAGCGATCAAAATTTCCGAAACCTCAGTAGCTGAGCTTACCCTTCGCACCATGTGAATGTCCTGTATTTGTCTTGTACTGTGTTTGTCTTCAGTGTGTATATGTGTGTGCCACGTGAGCGTGCGTGTTGGGTTCAGTTCGCGGCGCTTTGAGCCGATTCGCAGAATTGGGAAAAGCGCCTCTATAATAACCGGTATTATTATTATTATTATTATTATTATTATTATTATTATTATTATTATTATTATTATTATTATTATTATTATTATTATTATTATTATTATTATTATTATTATTGTGTGTTTCTGTCTACCCTTGGTCCATTCACCTGTATTTTCCTTTTCTACACTCTCCCTACTGTCTGCGCTGCCTGTAGCTCTTGATATTGGATGTGTGTTGCTAAATGGTCTTAGCTTTATTTAGGCCCCATGTAGTAGGTTTATTTAACGTATTGGACCGCCTGGCGACATACATTCAATATTCTATTTTTTTTTTTATTCACAAGCAGTGCAGGCACGTCCTGAGAAAGTCTTGTTGCTGTCGGGACGTCAATCAATCAATCAATAAACCCAACCCAACCCCCACCCCCACCCCACCCATCAAATCCCACCCCACCCCACCCATCAAATCCCACCCATCAAATCCCACCCATCAAATCCCACCAATCAAATCCCACCAATCAATTCAAATCAAATCAAATCAATCACCCCCACACCCCTCCCCCACAAACCATCCCTCCTCCAAACTCCACAACATCCGCCAGTTACCGCCTTTGAGGAGCCCGCTGCATGTGAGCTTAGTCCTGCGCCAGCCACTAAGCAAAGAGCATGTAACTGGCCCCCTGCTTCTTTCCCGAAATGTAACCCTTTCACTGTCAATGCTCGCATATTGTTTCTAAAATACCTCCTAACTCTTTGACCACGGGGATCGGCTCCAGCCGCCTAGAGACAACTTCCTGTAGCACACGCTGGGCTGTGAGATCCGTCCAGCCAAGGCTCGCGTGCAGTGCGGGTGCTTGGCTATTTTTAGCGCCAAACGTATCCTCACAAGCCGTTACTTGGCATGCGCACCTGATCCAGAAACGGACCCCTAACAAAATGACTTGGTGGCAGAGTGCATATGACAGAAATATTACTAAGTAGGCAAAAAGTTAAACTATAAAGAGCTCCAGCCTTTCGAGGAACACGGTTACACAGTGGCATGAGACACAGATCCTCATGCGCCCCGCAAACTGCAGCAAACTGCAAGGGCTCATGAGGATCTCTGCCTCTCAGTCGCCACTGGGGTGCGTTCAGTCTTTTCCTCAGGATTATAGGGGTTAAGGAAACGGCAGAAAACAGACACTTCGTATTTAGCAGTTCTCGGGATATATCGTTTCCCTCGGGGTGGAGGAGGAGAGGCACTCGGAGAGCACAAGCCCACCCATTTAGTAATCAATAGATTTATTTGATTAGCTCGGTAATCAAACGAACTCCAGCAATTACTACCAAAGCTTTGATTGTCTAACTTTATTAGTTCCATTCCGGAAATAATTTAAGCTACGTTTTTTTATCAGCTCTCAACCCGTGATTATTAAGGCAGATCCCCCACTGCACCTAAATTATTAATGCTGTCATTGTCTTCTTTAAACAAAGGCTAATTAATCTATCAACAGTCACAGTGAGATTAATTATAGCATCACCAAAACAAACAAAAAAAAAAATCATTATAAAATGAATCAGGACGAATTACTTCTTCTAAGCGATATCTTCTTTCAGTTTCTTGTATAATCTTGTAGCCTTTTACTAAATATGGTTTTACGGTAACCAATGTAAGTGCAGACAAATCACACTCGGCTACTGGAATACCACTAGGTAGCAATCCATTTGAAAGATTTTTTTTCTAAATACAAATGAAGATTTTTTTGATCACTCACCTTTTGTTTTCTTTGAACTTCCTTCAAGTACATCAGCCAAATTACCGATTGTTTTTTTCGGTAATGATTTTGCTGACCAAAATCTAGGCTGGTTTGCTAATATTGACTCTAAGAAAGTCGTCATTTCTTTATGATAGTCTAAGTGAGTTCGAATGATCAACACGTCCAATTCATTTTCTGAAATGACCGGTTGCGTCGCGTGATCGTTGTGCAACCCGAGCCAGTCAAGAGCTCGGCACATGATGTTGCTATTAGCAACATTGACGTCACTTCCTCCTGCTGAGCCCCCCCACCCCCCCCCCCCCCCCCCCCCCCCCCGTGTTATAGTGGAAATTATGTCTATCGGGAATTCCCACAATGACGTAAACGGGTAGGAGTCTAGTCATTTCCCGAAAACAGCTGATCGTCAATTTGATTGCATTGGCAAAGGTAAAAGCTGTGTCTGTTAATAGATTAATTAACCTTTGTTTAAAGAAGTCAATGTCAGCATTAATTATTTAGGTTGGGTGGGGGATCTGCCTTAATAATCACGGGTTGACAGATGATCAAAAAACGTAGCCGTTAAATTATTTCCGGAATGGAACTAATAAAGTTAGACAATCAAAGGATTGGTGGTAATTGCTGGAGTTCGTTTGTCTGATTACCGAGCTAATCACATAAATATATTGATGATTAAATGGGTGGGCTTGTGCTCTCTGAATGTCTCTCTCTGGGCTGCAAGATCCGTCCAGCCAAGGCTCGCGTGCAGTGCGGGTGCTTGGCTATTTTTAGCGCCAAACGTTACTTGGCATGCGCACCTGATCCAGGAATGGACTCCTAACAAAATGACTTAGTGGCAGAGTACATATTATGACAGAAATATTACTAAGTAGGCAAAAACTTAAACTATAAAGAGCTCCAACCTTCCGAGGAACACGGTTACACAGTGGCATGAGACACAGATCCTCATGCGCCCCGCAAACTGAGGATCTCTGCCTCTCAGTCGCCACTGGGGCGCGTTCAGTCTTTTCCTCAGGATTATAGGGGTTAAGGAAACGGCAGAAAACAGACACTCCATATTTAGCAGTTCTCGGGATATATCGTTTCCTTCGGGGTGGAGGAGGAGGGGATGGGGGCGGGAGAGGGAGGGGATTGTGGGGGGGGGGGGGGGGGTTGGTTTAGAAGGGTGTCAAGGCAGAAGAAAATCATTTACCGTGACGGTGTTTTTCCTGAAAGACTCGTGGTTGTTTTTACCAGTCTTATCCGTGCTTAACCCCTTCCCTGCCACTCTACGCACGTTTGTTTCTGAAACCTAGGTTCAATCAACGACCAAACGGCAACACCGTCCAAGAAACATGGGTACAAATTGGTCTCAGCAAGAGGCACAGATCCTCATAGTCCCCAAAGACGAGGAGTCTCGTTAGGATCTATGTCTCTTAAAGTTGGATCATTTTTACTTTTTCTTAGTAAAGGGGTTAATGCTTGTAGTAACAGCGTCAGTAGTAGGTAAGATAACTTCTATTGCTTATTCCCTCGTGCATTCCCACATCCAGACACTTCCATCTGCAACAGATATAGATTTACAACCATCCATTATACTGACGTTTCCAAGAGGGAGAGAGCCACACGAACCCCAGCAGTCGCATGGGCTAATGACATTCTATGCCTCGTTGCTAACCTATATACATTGGTTTCAGGCTGTACCTTAAACCAACATTGTTTTTTTTATATATATATATATTTATATAGAAAAGGTAGTACTAAAGTAACTTTCTGTGATAGCTTCGCGCCTTCAAGGGAATGACTTTCCACGTGCAAGAGACATAGATTCACATCGCCCCTGCATTCGCACGGTGCTCATGTGAATCTGTCTCTTGCAGATTTAAGATTAGCTCCACGCTGCTCATATACCTCAAACTGGAAATGTTTTTGAAAAAAGTCCTAGTATAAAACAACGTTGTGTGCTAAATTCGCATCGTCAAGATTTCCACGTGCAAGAGACATATATTCACATGAGCCCCTGCTGTCGCAGGGGCTCGTGTAAATCTGTCTTTTGTCGACTGAGAGTGAAAGTGCAGGTGTGCCTCAAACTGAGACTGAGAGTGTTTTAGAAAAAATAAATACTGCCGAGTTGACTTTTGAACACAACGCGAGGCAGATAAACATGGAATTTGTGGGCATGCGAGACTAGGGTAGACCATAAGACTTCTCTAAATAATATCTCCAGCGCTTTCCTAGACCACAAAAGGGATGCGGACTAAAATGGGCACTTTAGTATTAGATGGATAGTTCTGACTGACTAATAACTGTTATGTCGCCTACAACCAGTCCAGTTACAAGTGTAACGCGCGATAACTTCTCATGGTTGAACTGACAAGTAAAATGACCTGATAAAAGGTCAAACGCCGTGTATGCTTGGATCATTACCACGGAACTACAACCTGCAATTTTTGATTTGATAAATGAAATAAAATAAATGAGGGGGAGATGATCAATTATAAAAAAAAGAGTGCAATAACTAGAAATTCAAGCAGTTGAAGAACATTAGTAAATCGACATGAAATAAAATATAAAGAAATGTGACTAGAGGAAACGACAGCAAGATAAATCCACTTTTATAATTATTATTTAAAACAACAACATCAACAAACGCATAGTCAATGTACCTTTTGGAGAAAAAAAAAATTTCGTTTTCGCTTTTTTTAGTTTCGCATATTTCGGCATTTTCTAGAGGAAAGGTTCTTTTGACGCAAACAGTAGATTAAAAGCCCGGATGAACATGCGAAATAGTATATTTATCGGGGATTTTAATCCACATATTCGTAGAAACACCTGCAATGTAGACGCAATTCTGATTTCCGAACGACGCGTGAGTGCTCCGGCGCTCATCAGAACTTCTATGTCAGCCGGTCAAGTTTAGTGATGCAAGGGAGGTAACACTTGTGCAGTTGAACCATTCTCAGTGTTCCTTCCCTTGCTTTACACCACCTTTCCCTTGTGTTTTCTGAAAAAAAAAAAAAAAAAAAAAAAAAAAAAAAAAAAAAAAAAAAAACCACTACACAACTTCTCATGAGACCGTGCAGTCACGAACTCTCGTGCATATCTTTGGCTTTTTGCTTGTTATGCGTGCTTTCAATTTTTGACAAAAGAGGTATTCAGAAAGTACATGTACGACAGAAAAAGGTACAAACAAACAACTAAACAAACAAATACACTAACACACACACACAAACAAGAAAATAAACAAACAAATAAACCCTGTGCGTCTTTGTATGTAAACATTGGATTAAAAGCCCGGACAAACATGTGATTTTGCATGTTTGCTCGGGCTTTTAATCCAATGTTTTCACCAAAACACGAGCCGGCAATTTAAAAAAAAAAAAAAAAATCCAGACCATAAAGGTGACCTGCAAGCGTGTAAATTGCGGACAATGTTGACCTACTGCTGATTTCCGAACATCGTCTATGCCGCATCTTGGACGGAGGCTGGCATTACTAGGCGGCCTCCATAATTTGAAACAACTTGCCTTGTTCCCCGCTCACGCGATAACACCCAATCTGGATTTATATGTGGCATACAAGCATGCTGTCTCCGTCACAGCGGCTTGTCACTTTGCGGTTCATCCACCACATAATAGACTCTTTTTGTAAACACTGACAGCGATCGTTTCATCCGTCGGTCCAATTTCATGTCGCTGCATGTGCAGGTCAGTGACGAATCCAAGAGGGTTGTCGCATTTTGAAACAATAGAAAATGAAAATTCGAGGGGACAGGGGAAAGGGGGTGGGGGCGGGGATGGGGAGGGGGGGGGGGGGCTGTGGGGGGGGGAGGGGTGGGGTGGGTGTGTGCTACTCTGGATAATACCGGACTCCGATATGGACTCTGAACTTGATATGAGCTATCATATGTTTGTTATGCACGTGGGAGAGATATAAATGTGACCAAAAGCAGTTGTCAAGAGCACAGGACAGAAAAGAGACATAAACCCTTATTAGCCCTGGCGAATCGGGGGCTCATGAGGGTATATGTCTCTTGCAGCTGGGTAGCGTTCACCTTGCCCCGGCAGTTAAGGGGTTAATTGTGGAGAGATGACGTGTCTTCAAGAAATACGGCTTGCTTGAAGTTTGAAGACAAGGCCGGAAAAAGAAGCAGAAAAAGTAAATAAATATAAGCGTTCAACATATTTTTCAAGGGATATAAACGGAGGAAAGTGTAATGAGAAACAGGTTGAAACACAATGTATCTCTCCTTGACCGACTGAAATCGCTGAATTGCATCTATACGGAGGATTGAGAGAGAGAGAGAGAGAGAGAGAGAGAGAGAGAGAGAGAGAGAGAGAGAGAGAGAGAGAGAGAGAGAGAGAGAGAGAGAGAGAGAGAGAGAGAGAGAGAGAGTTCATGTTACTTTCTTTATCTTTCAAAATGAAACAAGGGTGGGGGAGGGGGGGGGGGGACGTAGGCGACAGTATAACCTTCGACACTCCAAACTCCAAAACAACAATTGCAACAAACAAACAAACAAACAAACAAACAAACGTGTAGGAGATGGGCGATGGTGGTTGAGGGGGGGGGGGGGGGGGAAGGGAAGGTGGAAACCACAGTCGTGAGACTTCGAAAAGTAATAACTTTTATTTTTATTTTTATAAAAATGTGTGGGGGGGGGGGGGGGGGCTGGTAGCCATAGGGAATACTTCCTGTATCCTGCTCTCCAATAACCCTTCCCACCCATCTCCCCCTACCCCGCCGCCCCCTTCCTCCCACCCAACGTGGGTTCCACCATTCGGTTCACCAATACTTCACTACAACTGCCATGGGTCTGACTTTTGGGTCACGTGGATCTCACCTGGAGCAGTATGAGAGTGGCCTGAGCCGTCGGCCTGGTCTAAACCAGAGGTCTTTGCCTACTGCGGTTTCCATGACAGTTCTGATATAACTTGATAGAAGAAAAATGACAGTAAATATATTTGTGTGAAAAGCGAGATTGTGACTGTATTACAATGAAAATCTCGCTTTTCAGACAAATGTCCTTGCTGTCTTTTTGCCTTTTTGTCTACCGTATTGAAAATACAGTAGACTTTAGGATGGGGCTGGTCAGACCACGTTCGGCCGTAGCATGCAAATGACGAACATTGGCTGGCACACATCAGACTTGATAGTGAAGTAACACGATACAAATTACGTCATGCCTAGCTACGCTAACCGCGCTGTTGAACGTACATATGGCAGGAAACGCCGTGTGCGTGTGTGTGTGTGTGCGTGCGTGCGTGCGTGCGTGCGTGCGTGAGTGTGTGTGTGTGTTTGTGTGTGTGTTTGTGTGTGTACATGAGTATCTCCGGCGTTTGTGTACGTACAGGCCTGACACGTTAGGAAATGCTTCGAGAGATGTGTTTCGGAGAGCCTCCGAGCATATTTTAAATGGTAGGCTCGTTAAAGAGAAAAATTGCCGTTTATATAAAGTCGGTTGACCTGCCTTTGAGTCCGTAATTTTCGTTCTATTCACTCGGAATTGTGGATATATCTAGCTGGAAAATTTATATTAGATGAGTTCGTTAGCCAGCTTTGTACCTTTTCAACGTTTTCGTAAAAGTAATTCATTGTAGAAAAAAATTAAAAAGGCCGGATCAGACAGTGACGGTGTCGTCAGTGTGACTGAAACAATGTTCCTAAACTGTCGCAAAGCACCAGATGTCAGTGTTATACAATGTTTCTGAATTGACATCAAATTTGTCACTGTGTACACGGCGTCATGAGACAAGCGGTTTCATGACGTGAGGCTTATAGTGACGTTATTTTGCTGCTCGTGCTTCTTTTTTTAGAATTCCTGTCGCTACTGCAGCCCACATAGCGTACTAATGGCGGGAAGCGCCATGTGTCCGTCTTCATTTGCGTGCGCCAGTGTATTTTGATCAGAGGTTCGGTTAGAGAGGAGGGAAATAGATCAGAAGGATAAGCTTTAAACTATGAACATGAACTCTAATTGCTCCTAAAAGAAAAACGCATGTGAGCTCCAAACAATACAGTAGACTTTGGGATGAAATCCTCATCTTGTGTAGAACAGCGACTGAAACTGTCGGGCATATGTACACAGGGTCAGTTGCATGAGTCAACTCAAGTTAGTCCTGCGCTGGCCATTAAACCAAGGTGCTCCGCTATAAGCGGAGCACCTTGTTTAGTGACCAGCGCAGGACTAAGCTCACACATACAACTGACCCCGGAAGTTTTGCCTTCTGTTCTGACAGTAAACGAAGACTAAGGCTTAGACCAGGCCGACGGAGTCTAGTTTAACTTCAGTTAATTGCTTGCATACACACCCAGAAGACAATCACGCCGTATGCGTGTCAGGTGGCGCCAGGCTAATTAGAGGTGTCATCGGCGATGTAGCAGGCCGGAAGTCAACAACTACAGCTGGCATCTCGAGTATCTGCAAACACTAAAGCTCACCGAAAGCGGCCTTCTCTAGGCAAACAATGGTTACTACGTTACTGACGAGTAAAAGAAATGCGACATTTTTAGAATCAACTGAATCACTGAAGTGTTTCCGATGATTCCGAAAATGTCGCATTTCTTTTAGCTCGTCCGTATAGTACACGATTTAAAAAAAAAATAAAATAATAAAAAATCTTGGTATGCATTACACTCATGATGCTCGAAAAGGACTAAAATAGAATAATGCACTTTTTATACTTTGGAGTTATTTCGTAAATTTTCTTTTTTTTTCCTTCTTCTTCTTCTTTTTGTTTTCGGGGGTGCGGGGTGGGGCGGGGGGGGGGGGGGATTGGGCGAGGGGGGGGGGATAGATGGGTGGATGGGTGGGGTGGTTATTGCTTTTGTACGTGGGAGAGTTCCCCGTTGTCCGAAATGGCAGTAAGGACACCTTTGTTACGTGTGTCTACTCACATAGTTGCGCACTAAACAGATGAGTAGGAAAGTCTTAGTTAACTCATTCAGCCCGACGGCCTTATTTCCCAAATTTTGGAGGTGTCATCTAAAGACTATGCACCAGTTGCCGGAGATGGATCGACCATGATGATTCAAGGGCAGTGTCAGATATGCTTGGCGCCGACAGACGCCAAGCTAATATGGCACTACCCTTGAATTATCATGGTCGACCCATCTCCTGCTGTAGTGCGTCAGGGCTGAATGGGTTTAGATAGGATAAAAATTTCTTTGGAGAACATAAGCACTGAAAGCATTGAAGAAGGGAATTGTATTCCTTCACTGCCAGTAGTGGCAGATTGTTTTTCTGAATCCTTTGGTTGTTCCACGCCGGCCAAAGACTCAGACTTCCAAGAAGGGAAGGGGGTGCGGGTACGGGGGTGGGGGGGTGGGGGGGGGGGGGTGGGGGGGGGGGGCGCCCTAAAATCATGATGCGTCAGTGATAGGCGTTTTTATGGTTCTCGTGATTTTTTAATTGCAAATATTTCACCGTGATCCGTGAAAGCCATTAAACGATTTTCGTGATCTGTGAAAACGTCCTGGTTAGTAATTGCAGGCAGAAACCGCATCAGGTTCCCACCTCCAACCCCCCCCCCCCCCGGCCAAACTAGAGGGAAAAGCTGTGAAACTGTGCATCAGCATTAACAAACGCCGCCCCCCTATTCCCCCCCCCCCCCTTTCTAACCTCCATCCCCCAGCCTTCGTCTTCGTTGAAAGAGTTTTCGCTCAGATGATGAAAGTGGCATCTCTTCTCTTCATCGTCTCTTCCAATGTCAAACGCGGATTCTGTGAATCCGTGATGGTACCCCTCAATGCTCTCTCTCTCTCTCCCCCCCCCCCCTACCACCCCCCCCACACACACACTTCCATAGATCATGTCCCCGGATACAAAGTGAAGTGATGACCTCGGCAAAAGCCTCCACTGAAACATCTTCATGAGCCCCGGCAACTGCGAGGGTTCATGAGGATCTGTGTCTCATGCAGTTTGATCGTGGTGTTCATTTTTTCTCGGCAGTGAAGGGGGCTTACCCCTTTTTAATCAATATCGCTGGAATATTTTTTTTTTTTGCGATACTACTACATGATCACAAAACCCAGACCAAAACAGGTGAGTGCAAAGCGTGCAATTTGCAAAGAAATAAATATATTCCTGGAAAACAGGCTTCGAAAGGTCAAGTCGACAACAGTTTATCAAATATTTTAATTAATACTTAGTCCTTTCTCAATATACAATGGGCTACCCAATGCGCAAAATGCCATCTGGCCGACATCGGCCGCCGTTGGCCCGCGCACGGCCGTGCGCGGGACAACGACGGCCGACGCCGGCCCTATGGCCTTTGCGCACTGGGTAGTTATCGTCTGGAAGCAAGATATTTAACAGAAAAGATGACGTCGCGGGGTGGGGGTGGCATTCACTCATATATTATCAGCGTCGCTTGCTCAAGCTACTTCTCAGACTGTTAGAGGTACAGAACCTCATAAACATCCACTTCTACGGGGCTTAATCAGAGTCTATGGCTCTTAGTAAAAGTTTTAGTCATATAGGCTACTTCATGTGTTAAGTACATTGTGTTTACATGTTTAGTATTAACTGTTTTCTCACGTTTACTGTTGACTGCAAACTGTCTTTAAAAAAATACTAATTAATAATAATAATAATAATTACGGTATTTATAATGCGCTTATCTTATAATAATTATAACTCTAAGCGCGCACTCACAACTCGCGCACGCATGCGCACGCTTTAGACAACGACTCACGTACCACAAATAGTGAAATATTTTACGACAGTCAGCTTAGGGTGGGGAGTGTGGTGGTATAGTGCTAGAACTGTTGAAAGAGGTGAGTTTTGAGGGCGGACTGGAAGGAGGAGAGAGAGAGTGTTTCTGACGGAGAGAGAGTGGGAGAGTGTTCCAGGTGGCTGGACCGTATACTGAGAAGGAGCGGGGGCCAAAAGTGCTGAGTTTGGTGCGGGGGATGTGGAGGCGGAGAGGGTCGGAGGCGGAGCGGAGGGAGCGGGGAGGAGTGTAGGGGTGAAGTAAGTTTGAGAGATAGGCGGGAGCGCAGTTGTTCAGGGATTTGTAGCAGAGAGACAGAATCTTGTATTGGATGCGTTGGGGGATGGGAAGCCAGTGAAGGAGTTTGAGCAGGGGAGTGATTTGGTTGGATTTTTTCTTTCTGAGGACGAGGCAGGCAGCATTGTTCTGGACGCGCTGGAGAGTGAAAGTGGTGGAGTGAGGGAGGCCGGAAAGGAGAGAGTTGCAGTAGTCGATGCGAGATAGGATGAGAGAGACAGCAAGTTTGGTGGCAGCTTCGGTAGTGAGGTATTTTCTGATCTGACTGATGCGGCGGAGGTGGAAGTAGCATGCCTGGGTAGTGGCGGAGACGAAGCTGGTCATGGAAAGAGGAATCGAGGATAACGCAAAGGTTATTGGCCGAGTCAGAGAGGGAGATGGGGGTGCTGTCGAGTTGAAGGCGGAGGGAGGGAGGGAGCTGGGAAAGTTTCTGGCGAGTGCCTACCAGCATGGCTTCCGTTTTGTCGTCATTCAGTTTAAGCTTGTTTGCTGTCATCCCGTTTTTCACGTCTTCGTAGCAATTAGTATCGACTATTTGAAAAAAAAAAAAAAAAAAAAGAGAAGAAGTTTGTGTTATCGTGTATCAATGACTATGAATCAAACTGTAATCGACATCTCTCCACCATAACCCCGATATGGGATACAAGAAATACATTTTTGAATTTTGAATCTTTGGTGGATTTACGCTGATATAGCCCAGTTCGCCAGTTAACCTTTTTGGCGTCGTTAGCGATTTTGGTCGAGGTGATTCCTGCAGGACACCTCGACTGACTAAAATCACTGCCGAAACCCAAATGGTTGAAACAGTGACTGTTCCGGTTTCAAAAATGTAATTATAATAAATGTTGGTGAAGGAATTAGTTACAACACAGGCAGTGAAGGGTTAATTGAAGTCACTTTTAAGTTCTGTTTAGTTTTGTTAGTTGTACTCTTTATCCACTAATTAAGGTTGGATCACACTTTGATCCAAGGACCGCATTTAACATAGCAATGTCTGACTGATCACTCACATTACAAGACACACAGCGATTAATACTAAATTGCTTTAAAAGGCAGAACCACGCCCCCAAAACAACAACAACAAACAACCGAACAAAATAAAAATAAAAACAAAAACAAACACAAACAACAACAACAAAACAAACAAACGAAAAACAACAACAAGCAAAAACAAACAAACAAAAAACCAAACAAAAGAAACAAAAGCGCACACACACACACACACACACACACACACACACACACACACACACACACACACACACACACACACACACACACACACACACACACACACATATACACACACACACACACACACACGCAAACAAACAAACAAACAAACAAACCAGACCAAACAAACACGACACACCAAACGTCAACAAAAAACAGATAAGACATACTATCGGCATTATGTCAGTCTAGGCAAACTGGAATTCCCGAAAAATGCCTGTACCTGTGCAGGACGAATCACTGGCTCACACCTGGATGATATTTTTTTACAAACCGGTTTCAGTTTGCATATAATAGCTTGCCTAACCTCACTCAAATCTCGCTCACTACTTCCGTTAGGAAGTACAAAAGAGGCTTGTATTCTCATGAGCCACTGCGGCTGCATGTCTTTATGAGAATCTATGCCAACTGCAGAACAGAAGGTGGCTGACTGGAGTATACTGGCAAGCTGAAGCCGAGACGAACGTAAACAAAGTCGCCTGTATCGGCGCCTATGAGTGAATTTAAATGGACTATAAGAAGCCACTGTTGCAGAAAAGAAGTCTACAACGAACGGGTGTCACGTTATGCTGCGTCATTCGTTGCCGTGGAGCAGGCTACTCAGTGGAAAAAGGACTGACACGAACACACAAGTAAGTACTATAGATCATTGTCTCAGGCAAAAATTAAGTCCGTTCAACACGTTGATGTTTATTACTGAACGCTATAGCTGTAAGAGTTGTCATAGGAGTCGACTGGGATTGCTCACGGATACCGCTTGCTTGGCTGGACGTAGTGCCAGCCATGTCAAAACCAGTCGATCTGTTAAGTGCTAATGGGTGAGACAAACCCTTTTCGTGCCGGCAGTGGTTTTCGTCGCGATGATTCCTCAGTGTATGACGCAATGGGTTGAGAAATATGGGTCTGATGAATGAAAAACTTTAGTGTTGTTTTGGTTATAATAAATGCGGTGTGGATGTACACAGTACACACTTAACCATTATATCAGTCTGTATGTGTAAGTTCTTGGGACATGGGAATCTATACTTACCAGTAAATGTATGTGCACTCAAGCACACGTTTGCAATGATGTACTCATACACACATGTATGTGTGTGTGGTGGTGCATGTACATGTGTGTATGGATGAGTGTGTAGAGGTTCAGACACATGTGTTTGGTGTACATTCCTAAGAATTATTTTCAAAACTATATGCCTGTATAAATGTGTGTGAGACTGCACATTTGCGTCTCTGTACACACTATCAGGCACTTGTGTATTGTGTTTACTATTGGGGCATATGTGTATATACCTGTATGCATACACGTGTGTGTGTGTGTGTGTGTGTGTGTGTGTGTGTGTGTGTGTGTGTCTGTGTGTGTATGCATGTGCGTAAGTACATATGTGCCGGGTAGATGCATAGGGTGTCTATTTTTGCAACAAATATACAGATGTGTGCGTATATGTGCTTGTGTATAAGTGCTTATGTGCCAGGTACATGTGCATGATATGACTAACAGCATTACCACTACTACATGTGCAAGGTTGACCAGCAAAGGTATACATGTGTGCTGCTTCTGTGACACCAGACACTGCGACTGAAATCGTAAGGTCCAGGCTGGCAGACCGGCATACATAAATAAAGTGGCGAGTGTTTGAGAGGAAATTTTCTTCTTTTCCTTTACAAGATAACAGGCAGCTATATCAGTGTATGCACAGGCCACACATATATCATTGTATAGTAGAAAATAATACAGCACTGACTTGTATATTTATATTGTCATTCCAGGAGGAATCTACTAGTACTTCTGATCTTTACTGCTTACAGCCATCATGTTGGTCCTTGTGGATACTGACTAACTTTATATTCTTCCGAAGGAGGAGAGCTGTAATGTCTTTTTTTTTCTCCAATTTTTCTTTATCTTTTGGTCTGGTTTTTTTTTGGTACATGTACTGTGTCAACATGCTGTATATCGAACACATACTCCATTATATGACAGGCGTATTATGGTATGAAAGATTGTGTGTATGATATTTGTGTTTTCTCCTGTCCTTTGTATTTTTTTTTTAGTCATTTCTGTCTGTCTGGCTACCTACCTAAATTGGCTTTTGTTTACCTTAGCTTGCTGCTCTATACTGATAGTACAGTCTGTCAGTGTGATCTTGCACACTCTTACTTTACTTACGCCTGTCACCCCTACCAGGGTATAGGCCGTCGACGAGAGACCTCCAGCGACTCCTGTCCTGTATCTTGCACACTCTGCTGGACTTCAAATGCATTATTGCTAATTCTATCAATGACAGCCTACTGAAAATGTGCACCTTTAATGCTGATGGTTTAGGCCAGTATCAGAAAAGGAAAGATATATTAGATTACCTCAGACAACTCAAAGCTTCCATCTATTTTCTGCAGGAGACACACCTAAAGACTAACAGTGAACACATGTTAAGGGCCATGTGGGGGTTTGAATGTGTTTTGTGTGGTAATGATACAAATAGTAAGGGGTGACAATTCGGTTTAACAACAACTTTAAGTATAAGTTACATAATGTGGTTAGAAGTAATGATGGAATGTATATTGTATTAGGCATTGACAGAGAGGGTAAACGGATGACTGTTGTTAACCTGTATGGGCCTAGTCATGGGGACTCTGCAACCTTTTTTGATGCTGGTTTTGAATAAATAGCCAGACTTGATAATCAGTATGTAACAGTAGATGGTGACTGGAATGTGGTATTGGATATTAGTATGGATACACACAGATACAGACATATTAACCGCCCTCGTTCAAAGCAAGTGTGCTTGAATGCATGCAGGTACATGATCTAGTGGATGTATGGAGGGTGATTCACCCATCAGCTAGACATTGCACGTGACGTCGTTTTAACTCGGTCCAAACATGACGATTCGACTACTTTTTGATATCAGAATGTTTGGTGTTATAGGTTACTAAGGCAAACATTTACTCAGGTTATCGACCACTTACTGGTATCCGTTGAACTTTTTGCACAGATAGATAGATAGAACCTATCTACAGCTTCGTATACTTCGTTACGCTACTTCTGATTCAGGCGTACGCCGACTGATGTGCCAACCTAACTTTGGGGTGAGTGGAGGGCGGGTGCTTTTAAATGTAAAATTCGGCTGACTGTAGAAGGCATAAGATGTTTCCCCGCAAAACTATGCTGAAGGAACTTTACATTATAAGGTACTGAGATTTAGAAGTCCGATATCACCATTTATAAAACTGTCAAGATGGTGTGTTGAAAGCCATGACACGATAGCGTCGAGACTGTCATCATACATCCAGACATTTTTACACATCGTCATATATCGGACTACTAAATCTTAACAACGTACACAAGTACATTATACTGTAAATGTGAGCGTCACTATGCAACCAAGCTTCGCCATTCATTTAGTCCCTCCGCTTGAAACAGACAAAGTGACCTGGCGCGAAAATAACGCGGAGCTGTGCTGCCGCGTTTATTTTAAACACCTTGATGCCGATGCCTTGATTTCATATGTACTGCTCTGTTTTTCACTTTTACAACTTACCTTGATGGCTTGGTCGGGGCAAAACAGCAAATGGCTGCCAGTTAATCTAACACAGAGACAATGACTTACACGAAACCTAACTAAGGTATGGTATGACGTAAAGATTATAGTCAAAGATTTTTTTTTTAAAAAGAGGGACACCATATTGATGATTCCATATAGGCAATGTGTTACAAATGTAACTCTTTTTTTTTGCAATCAGGTGTAGTACGAAGTGTGTGTGGCCGCAGATCAAACATTGTTGTTTTCCACCACCGGAGTGACCACCACTGCTTTATGAAAAAAAAGCTGCCTGTTAATTATGAGCACAATTTTCAAAGAAAATAGAAACAGTTACGTACATAACAAACCAATTTATTAAATGTTTCAATAGACATTCGAACTTGTACACAATGCTCTACTTATCTTTCCTTTGGTGAGATGCCAACGGGCGTCGCTTGGGATTACTATCCTGCCCTGTGCTTACTTTAACTCAGTTCATCTGGCTGTTTCATAATATTAACCCATTCAGCCCTGACGCACTACAAAGGGAGATAGATCGACCATGATAATTCAAGGGTAGTGCCAGATTAGATTGACGCCTGTCGGCGTCAAGCTAATCTGGCACTGCCCTTGAATTATGATGGTCGATCCATCTCCTGCAACTGGTGCGCATAGTCATTAGATGACACCTCCAAAGTTTGGGAAATACGGCGTCGGGATGAATGAGTTATCCCATTTAGCCCCAACGCCCCACAGCAGATGATGCATCGACCATGACAATTCAAGGGTAGTGACGGAAATATCGTGGTCGGTACACCTCCAGGAACTGGTACGTAGTTGTTAAATGACACCACCACAATTTGGAAAATGCGGCCTTGGGGTTAAATGAGTTAACCTCCCACTGACTGTTCTAGTCTGAAGGAAGACAACACTTTTCAGATGACATTTCTTCTGTGAGTGTGCCAGCCAGTAAACAATTTGATTTTATAATTTTATATGAAAGAAACGATATCATTTTTATGAATTTTATTCTTGAAAAGTCTACTTTTCTTTAATGAGGACGGTCAAGGCTATGGGGTCAACTGATAGCGGCCGAGTCAGTGTTAATTAATTTGTCACATTTTGGACGAAGTCTTCTGCATCCCAGTCAACAATCACTGCTGTAGTCCGATCATTTAATCTATGTATTGGCTTATAACAGTCATCCTGTCGTCAGAAAAATAATGGACAAATTTACGTAGACTTCGTATAATAAATACAGTGGGCTTCGCTCATCGCAAGGTCGATATAGGTCGGCTAGAGCAGCACCATGTCCGATGTCTCGAGCACACCTTTTTTCTTTTGGTTTCGTTTTTTTTATTTTTGCTTAACCCGTTCAGTGCCAGCTGAAGCAGACTGTGTTTCCGAAATTTGTATTTTATTTTAATTCAAGACCAAAACCTTAGACGTCCCAGGAACATGCATTGAAAGTGGTGTCAGCAAGAGGCATAGATCCTCATGACCCCCCGCAATTGCGGGGGCTCACGAGGATCTATACCTCTTGTAGTTGGGTGGCGTTCAAATTTTCTCTGCACCGAACGGGCTAAAGATCATACAAAATGGAGATACTGTACAACATAATTCTGGGGGAGTTTACATTACTGGTATCATGTTATATCTAGGATTTTCTGTATGTGCTAATACGTGATATGATTTTCAGAAGAAGGTTAACTTAACCTTGTAAAATACATATTTAACCATTAAGTATTTGTTTTAGCTTTCTTGAAGACGTGATTTTGCAATTAATTTATTTTGTTTTGCAGCGTGTGAACACATACATGAGTTGACTTGACGCCAGTGCATCTTCGTTCATTCAGATTTTGTTCTGTTTTGCAGTGTCTTTGATTTTAGGAACAAGAAGGACATTTCTGCCAGCACTGGGAGGCCTAGTCTCATCTAGCACACTCGCCAGTTCTCACAGCTGTGACCGACGTTCAGCGATGTAAATAGCGTGCTCCATCCTTGTTTGCGTGTTGAATCTGGACAGTGCTAAAGTGCAAGACGCGGTATACATCGTTCTTCAATCATAACTAATGTGTAGTAAGAGTGTTTGTGAGGTGTCTGTGATCAGCTGACATTGACAACTCTTGTGATCAATAACAATGACGTATCAGTTTGCATTTGCGACATGTAATTGTTTGTGCACCACTGCATTTTTTGCTTTTGGTATTTTTTATCAGCAGACATGGCGCCATTTTGCTGACGACACTAACATTGCGTGTTTTCTCGCCCCAACCTTTGCATGCTCCGTCTGTGTGGTTTTTATAGTCAACTTGCAGTTGCTGGTGCGTCTAATAAGAAGGCTTTACAGAACTGTGATGGCGTATGGATGCGTGCGGTATTCTGTCTTCATCGTATTCGTGTGTTTTTTCTCGTATTTCTTTGTGGCGTTTCTTCTCGATGGCTCTGCGCTTTTTGTATGGAATATCGTCAAAACAGAGGTTGTGCGGCGTGTCGAGGACAACATAATTCAGGTTCAAGAGGATAGAACCCACTTTATTAAAAATGTTGCTTCCATTAAGCATAGTAAGCTTTTACCGTACAGGCCAGTGCAAGAGCGAACATATGACGTATTTCGTTACCAACAGGAAGACGTAGACATTCATTGCGAACATGAAATACTATGGGTACCTTACTCGTGTCCGACAAAAAGTGACTTTTCAGCTGTGTGGAGACGCAATGGGAAGCCCTTCAGCTGGTCAGAACGCTACACAATAGAAGTTACAATAAAAAAAGCATCCGAAGATGAAGACTCTTTTGTCAGAAATGTAAAGTGGTATAACATGAGTGTTTACAGGATTGCAACAAAGCTTTCAATCAAGCTTCTGAAACCTTTTGATTTTGGAGTCTATACATGTCATGCTGTGGACTTGGCGAGTCATAACCTGTGGGAGTGGAATTATTTATTTATGAACGGGCATCGTGTGATTCGGAAAAAAATTCAGTCAGAAAGTACACCAAATGAATCCTCTTCTCAGATTAAATACTTGATTTTGAAATACTTGACATTTGAGGTTTCTTACATGGCTGTGTTTCATTATAATTTGAAGGAAGTGAAGAGGAACTATATCACAGTCACTGCACCCCCAGGCGCCATCCTCAGTCTTATTCCAAACCACTGGCATAATGAATATGAAGAAAATATCCAAGTGGAGTACTACATTAATGGAAAACCAGCTGATCAAGTCTGTAACCAACACTGGTTCCATTGCTCTAAGATTGTGTTGCTTTACTGGATGATTGCAAAAGGCTGTATGTTCAATTCCGCCTGTATACCGCCTTTAAAAGTGAGTTTGCCAGGTAGCGAAAACAGCGGTCCGTTGAGCCTGATCCGCCTGTTCTCGAACTGTCTTTGTGAAGCCGCATACGGTGTTCACCATGTGGAGATCTATCGCCAGCATTACAACAGCAAAAGAAAAAGACACGAGCTGGTTGAAATTCATTACCCTCATGATCTGATCATTGTACCTCGAGAACAGGAGCTGCTGAACGTGTATGTAAACTACAGTAACAGGGACAATATGACAAGTTCGGGACAAACATACCCAACCGTAAACGAAATGTCACTCATTGAAAATCTAGCACGCCCAATTGTCAATTTTTATCTTTTAAAAGAAACTATATTATGCGGATTAGTATTGCTACTCTTACTGTTGTTGGAACTTGTGCTGCTGACAGTTGTCACAGTCGTGGCGCGCATTGCCAGACAATGGATTTTGAATGGTAAAATGTTGAGCGGCAAAGAAACACATCAAAAGCATTATGACGTGGTCACGTTCGAACCGATTAAGACATTGTCGCTATGTGTATTTGACATCTATTTGTCGTTTTCCGATTCTGAGATGAATTTTATCGTAGAGAAGATATTACCGCTGCTGGAGGGCACCCTTGGTTTGAAGGTCTGTTTTCGGGAAAGAGACATTCCGCCCAACATCTATGAAATTTCTGGAGTACAAACTACAATAAAAAACAGCGAGCGATTCATTATATTTCTGTCCCCTGACTACCTCGAGGATGAGTTTAGGGAGAAGGTGGAAGCAATGCCAATTTTTGAGGTAGCATCGACAGACCGAACTATGCCCCTCCAAAACACAGTTCTTGTTGTGAAACTATCTCCCTGCCGATTTCCTGACGCGTGGACAAACAATTGTTGCGTACACGACTGGACGACGGCATGTCTGACACGTGAAGAGCATGAGTACAGATTAGCAAGATGGCTTCTGCCTGTAGGGAAGAGAGGTGTCATGGCAGAAGCGAAAGACGTGCTTTACGGCGCCTGCCCTCTCTGGATACTTCTGGTCGCAGTTCTTGCAATCTTTGTATTAATGTCATGTCTGCGTTGAGACCTACAGTCACAATAAACCGACCCATTCCTGGCGTGAAATGTCTATCAAAGTATGCCCGCGTTTGCTTCTCGACCAATCAAAGCGCTGTAGACTATGACTGACTGCCAAGCAGAAGGTACGGCATGACGACGAATGTTTATGCTTTCGGGGCATGTAAGAGCGTCGATGTTTCCATTTTTTTAAAGCCAGTTTCGGCGGTACCGGAGATGCCTGGAAAGCACTGTTGTTATGGGGAGTGTAAATCAGATTCCTGATACCCCAATCCATATGCAGGTGAAAAACTGTTTCTTTCCCGAAGCCTTTATCTCGACTGGCAGACAAAAAAGTAAAAAACAAATTTCTACTTTTCCGTGTTCACAGACTGACTCGATCGCTTATACTTACATTTGGTCTGCTAATTTGGATCGTAAATTTGTTAGTTGTGTTTGAAGCATTCGTGCTAAATTGGATCGTAAATCTGTCACTGTGTGTGAAGCTTTTGTGCATGTACGCTGACCCCGTATGGCTGTGAGAGTGAGTGAGAGACGCCTCATTGGTGTAAACAGAATAGTACTAGCCGAAGTTTTCGGGGGGGGGGGGGGGGGCGGTGGGGGGGGGGGGGGGGTTGGGGGGGGGGGAAGAGATGTTTTAGACAAACGTCAGAAAAGTATACTGATGATTGCCTGCGCGAGAAATTCTTTTAGAGACTCAGTGGTGGGATATGCCCACTTGTAGGTATAAAATCACCCAGAATTTCAGACTGTAAATACACAACAACTGATATTACCATCAGAAAGACCATTCAAAACTCTACCTTTCAAATTTTATGAAAATTCGCAACTTGATTTGGAGAAAATGAGACGATTTGCGCATTTAATACAATGCTAAGTTTAGGGTCGTATATATCTCCACTTGCTGTACTGATGAAACCCAAAACCTAGTTTGTACTGATTACTTTACAGCTCTAATAATTGTATACTTTAGAAGATAACCCATCCTAACAAAAATGTTAAAAAAGTTCAAAGTCGAATTGCGTGCTTTAATATACTAGCAGACTACTCTCGCGCTCTTTCCGTGAAGCACGCGCTGCACACTTTCCGTACCCCGACTAAAGGGGCGGAGCCAAATAAGAAGTAGGTCGGTCTAGTTGAAGATGAACGAATATGTGAGCATGAGCATGTGTTTGCAGGGGTAGATCTGGGGTGGGTGGGGGGTGGGGTGGGGTGTTACAAGGGTTCCGGACCCCCCCCCCCACCCCACCGACCCAAAATTCTTTAAAACGCTAAAACAAAGTCCCTTTGTTCCCCCCCCCCCTCCCCCCTTGTTGTTTAATATTTTGGCGAATGGTGATAGTCTTAACACGCACGCGCCTTCTCTCTCTCTCTCTCTCTCTCTCTCTCTCTCTCTCTCTCTCTCTCTCTCTCTCTCTCTCTCTCTCCCTCTCTCTCTCTCTCTCCCCCCCCCCAAACCCCTCCCGCTTTTTCGATTTTTCGGTTCCTGAAAGAAAGGTCTAACGTTAGGGAGGCCTTTTGTATCAGGTTGAAGGTCCAAACAAAAAGTTGGAACTCCCCCCCCCCCTCCCCTCGCTCGAGGTAACTGATCCGACCCTGGTTTGTTATTTATCGCACCGTAGAAAAGTTGAACTGAAATTTTTCTGGTGGAAAGGGACCATTATAGTTTAGTTTTGGAACAGGGGCATAACTGTTCAAAATTTAGTGCGTTTGTGTGTGTGTGTGTGTGTGTGTGTGTGTGTGTGTGTGTGTGTGTGTGTGTGTGTGTGTGTGTGTGTGTTCGAATTTAAAATTTAGATAATTTCAAATTAAGACTATAAAAACAATGTCCGGTCTTGGTTTGCTCTATCTTGCTTTAGATATTCTTGTCTTCGAATCCCGAAGCTTACTGCGTTGTTGCTGTTGCTGCTGTTTAGTAAAGAGCAAAACAAAAATACAATGAGAGGCGACAGAATGTACATATTTTCATGAGCACGAGCAGCCGCAAAATGCTCATGAAAATCTATGTATTTTGCAGATCATAAAGAAGAGTTTGGTCATATGACCTCTTTCGTCTGCGCTCAGTGCACAGGGGGAGGGAATCGTACATTTTCCCACCAAAAGGTATGTGTCCCTGATTGTCTCCGAGCGTGAATAGGATGTGTCAACATACTCGCTGAACATGAAGAGCACACAGCTCTTGTCAGAAAATGTTCTGTTCCCTCACCCCTGTGCTCTTAGCAGAGGAACAGTAATTGCCAGTAATGATAGTGAGTGGCGTAAATGCTCCTGAGCTCCTGCACCTGCAGGAGCACATGAGCATCTATACCTCTTGTTAGGAGAAGTCGGCATATACTGTCTATCTGCTGCAGGATCGAAGGGAGAGTCTACTTGTTAGGAGTAGATGGCGTTTACTTTCCATTGGCTGCAGTGGCCGGTTGCAAGAGTGAGCTAGTCCTGCGCCGGCCACTAAGCAAGGTGCTCCGCTATAGCGGAGCACCTTGCTTAGTGGCGGGCGCAGGGATCAGGTCACTCATGCAACTGGCCCCAGGAGCTTCAGGGCATCTTCATGTCTCTTGGCTTTCTGAAGACGTTTGATGGGCTGATGGTTAGTTGGTGGGTTGCCTGCTTAATTTTGTAAGGGTTTAACGTCCACAGCACAAGACTAATAATGGAGGCGTGTTATGGAGGACTTGGAAATCTATTGCCTAATCAGTACGACCTGAACACTGACCCATTCAGGTGCACTACAACTGGGTCACTTTTACCAGTGTGGGGCTATTGATAATTTCACATTGAAATAAATGTGTAGCTTTTCAGCTTTGGAAGTTTATTGATTTCCAAATCTGGTGTGAATTGTGAAGTGCTGCGTTTCAAACACGTGGGCTGTCAAATCAAATTTCAAAGACAATGTCTCCCCATCACTCAGCGTTCACCCCCGCCCACCGCGCTCGGAATCTGTAGTGAATCATTTGAAAACGGTGCTGCCTCACGCTTTGAAATACCGTCTTTCATTTCTTCTGATAACGTTTCGCCGTAAAACCTTTCCTGTCATTCCTTCGTTCTGCCACTCCCTCTTATAATGGTTCTAATAATATTTCTTTTGTTCATACTGTTAATGTTTCGCCGTACATAAAACTCCATCTGTTATTTCTTTCAATACAGTTTCGCCGTAAAACTACCGCTTTCGTTCTCTTAAGCGAATGTTCGCCGTAAAACTCCTTTGTCATTCCCTCCAGTAACGTTAACGAAAGGGTATTGAAGGAAATTACACAGGGAGCTTCAGAGAGCGAGGTTTGACCACTGTCAAACAATTCACCGTCAACAGATTGTGATTGTTTTTAACTCCTTCACTGCCAGTGATCGCAGGTTTGGCCTCTGAAATATTATTAACCCCTTCACTGCCAAGAAAGTGAACAAACTGCAAGAGACATAGATCCTCATGAGCCCCCGCGACTGCGGGGGCTCATGAGGATCTATGCCTCTTGCTGAGACCAATTTGTATCCATTTTTCTCGGACGTTTTTTGCTTTTGGTCGTCGAAAGAATAAAGGTTTCAGAAACATAAATGTACGTTTGGCGGCAGGGAAGGCGTTCATTCAACAACAAAGAGCCCTAGACATAAAACAAAAAACAAAAAACGGACGCTTAATGACGTCCGCAAGAGGCATAGAGCCCTATGAGTCCCCGCAACTGCGGGGGCTCAGGAGGATCGCTGTCGCTTGCAGTTTGGTCGTGTGCACGTGTCCTCGGCAGTTACTACGGGGTTATCGTCTTCTGACCGACTTGATTGATGTGATCGCGTTGGCAGACTTAAGTGTCAAACACCTAAATATCTTTGGCGTCAAATTATCGAAAAGTTCTTTCGTGTCAAATTACCATTTAAAAGTTCTTTGGTGTCAAAACACCCAAAAGTTCTCATACTAAAATACCAACACTTCAGACGTGTCAAATAATAAAGGTTTAAAGCGTATTGTATCCTTTTTTATGAGAACAAAATAAAAAACAAAAATAAAAAAATAGCTTAACTCATAAACCTTTTCGAAGCCAAAGATTTTCAAAGGTGCTGACCTAGTTTTGATTTGAAATAGTCGAAGTTAGACCAAAGCTCGCGCACGCACGCGCGTTCGTGCGTTCAGGCTCACGTGCACATACACGCGTCTGGCCTACATTATATGAGATTATTATTTATCTCCCCTGAGAGGGAACACAGCAAACACTACTCGCATGCCATCCCAGCGTGAGTGAGCATAGATGTACATAAAAAATCCAAGAAACATAGATCCCCATGAGCCCACGCAGTTGCGGGGGCTCATGAGGACCTATGTCTTTGTCACACGAATTGCTTTCGTGCGATTCAGCTTTGTATTTGGCTATGTAATGTGACACTCGTAGCATATGACTCCTTGGGATTACGTGCTTTTAGCCGAAGTGGACTTTGCTAATAATTTTTATTGTTTTATATACCAATCTACTTTACCTGTATTGTCACGTTGCACGGTCCAATTTGCAGTCAGCTGACTGTTTTAGGTTTCTGAATGGATGAATGACCAGCCACGCTTCACTGTTTTTTAAAGGCGTTTTCAGTATGTATATATAGTGAAAAGATTGTCGTACATGTATGTGATTTGGTATGTCGGAGTTGACTGTGATATTTGTGCTTCATTTATTATCTTTAACACAGAATGTTCGTTCATATGACGCAACAATTTCCTAATACTGAGGCATATGGCAATAAAGTTTATCTTGATCTTGATCTATGCCTTTTGAAGATAGATGGTGTTCGCATCAGGCTGTGATTTTATTTTCTGGCGGATTTTCCTTTTTTAAATCCGAAACCTCGGCGGAATAATGGGCTGAAACAGACTTTATTACTTACAACCTCTAAAAAACAACAAACAAACAAATAAACACTCTTAACCCCCCAACCAACCAACCAACCAACCAACCAACCAACCAACCAACCAACCAACCAACCAACCAACCAACCAGCCAACCATCCCAACTAACCAAACAGCCAGCCAGCCAGCCAGCCAACCAACCAACCAACCAACCAACCAACCAACCAACTAATCAAATAAACAAAGAAAGAAAAAAGAAACAAAAAAAAAACAACAAAAAAAAAAACTAAAGAAACAAAGCAACATATACCCCCCAAAAAAAAAAAAAAAAAAAAAAAAACGAACAAAAACAAACAAACATAAGCCCAAAACAAACAAAAAATAAAACAAACAAAAACAAACAAACAAACAAACAAGCAAAATAACAAAAAATTAATAAAAACAAACAAACATAAACAAACAAAAACAACCAACCAACCATAAACAAACAAACAAGGGTGCATAACAAGGACTGAGATGCTCATAATTTAATTTTGTTCCATTGAAATCTCATGCGTCACTCAACACTAGGGATGGTGACGCTGGTGCAGAACAATCTTTGACGCATATCACGACACAATGGGACGCTGAAGCGCTCATATCAGTTTACATTCCATGAGGTTCTTTCTCTCTTGCATTTTGGGTGGCAATCGCGATCGGTAGTAATGGGGTTAACTCATTCGAGACGTACCGCCTCCGGATACGCGGCTTAAGCCGGTATCCGGAGGCGGCACGTCTCGAATGAGTTAACCTCTTTCCTGCCAGTGGATTCAGATCGTGTTTCTCAAATCTTCCTTAATTAAAACTCATTCTACCCCAACAACGAAATTCCAAATTTTGCCGTTGTCCTCTGAAGACTGCATTGCAGTGCAGGACACAGATCGACCATGATAGTTCAACTGTGATGCCAGAATAGCTTGGCGCCCATAGGCGCCAAGCTATTCAGGCATCACCCTTGAACTTTCATGGTCGATCCTTATCTTGCTGTGGTGTGTCTGGGGTAGAATGAGTTAATTTAAGGCCAAAGAGCCAAAACCGTCCAAGAAACGTGGGTACAAATTGGTCTCAGCAAGACGCATAGATCCTCATGAGCCCCGCAATCGCGGGGGCTCATGAGGATCTATGCCTCTTGCAGTTGGATCCTGTTCATGTTTTTCTCGGCAGTGATGGGGGTAAACGTTACATGCCTGATTAGCTTGTTTGCCTGTCGATCTCACTCGGCGCCTGGACGTGAAAAACCCCACAGCCCCGGTCAACGTTTCGTTTCGATTTGCAATTACGGAGCTCGCGCCCTTGAGAGTCCCGGCTGAAAGCCCGTAAACCCTCCGCTCATAATGGATGCAGCGGCCTCTTTGAAGCATCTCTGTGGGAATACCATTTATTACAAGGCGCGCTACACCAACCCGTTCAATGCCAAAATGTGTTTCAGCCATCTTCGTTGATTCAACACAAGAAAATAAAAATAAAAACTTAGCTGTCCAAGGACCATGGATTCAACGTGGTGTCAGCAAAGAGGTATAGATCCTCATGAGCCCCAGCAACTGCGGGGGCTCATGAGGATCTATACCTCTTGTTGTCGGGTCGTGTTCAAAATTTCTCGGTACTGAAAGGGTTAAAGTTGCTGTGACTAAGGCGAGCTTTGAGTGGTAAAATTTCGCCGCTAAATAAATTCGCCAATAAAACGGGTTCTCAATGATTGTCCTGCCTTAAATATGACTATTCTGACCGTCTTTTCACAAACCATGTGTGGAAGCCCACGTATTGGAGGTATCGTCACTGCCCTAGTGACCACTTGGAAGCTCTCCTTATTAGCAAGGAGAAGAAGACAGGCAAGGTCTTTCATATTTCGACATTAAAAATTCATAATGAAACAAAGAAAGAAAGACGATACAAACCAAACATAAAGCAGAAAATAATTCAGTATTAAGAATGCGTTTCATTTTTCTTCACATGCATTTATATATATTTATTAGAGTTGTTTCCGCTCTTTTTTTTTCGGGAAGAGTATATGATATACTAATATATATTAGTATATATATACGCTTCCCGAAAAAAAAAAAACACAGCGGAAATAACCCTTTCTTTGTTTAGTGTTTAATTTATATTCATGTATTGATATGTGTGAATAATAGTAACACACCTGCATGTCGCAAAAGTCGAAAGCCTGAACTTGCACGATACTACATTCAATACTATACTTTGAGCATTGCTTAACTCTGTCAAGGTACAAACCCCGCATCAGTAGCCGCGGGAGTGCCGTTTAGCGTTGCCGCCGGCAACGCTAAATGACACTTTCGCAGCTATTGATCAGTGTAGGGCGCCTTGAATGAGTGAGGGATTTACGACAGTGGCCAAGTTTACGGGTTGGTTCCGGTATTACTAACCGATCTTACAAGCCAAAAATTACTTCAAGGGTTGGTCCCCAAAAGTGTCTGGTAGCAAAATGTCTTCGGGCCCATTACGGCCGCAGTGGGCCCGCGCACATCCGTGCGCGGGTCCACTGCGGTCGCCGTGCGCCCGAAGACTTTGGCTTACAGGGACATCAACAGCCGCGCCATAAACTCGTATTAATACCATTTTATTACAAGTCGAGTTATACGATTCCCTGGACAGACTTAAAAGCTCGGTTCCCGGGAGTGCACCTTCGGAAAAGCACGCAGCGCAGGCAGTCCTAAGCATGATAGTCCAAGGTTGGTTTAGCTTGGCTCACCTAGATACTAACTCTTAGCTGTCATGGTCGATCCATCCACCGCCTACGGAACAAATATCAGTGAGAGAGCAACTGGCTCATTTCGATACTAACTAACTATTAACCCTTTGTGTGTCGGTAGCGGTTTTTGTGGCGATGATTCCTGTAGGAATCGTCGCGACAAAAACCGCTACCGACACGCTAAGGATTAATTGAAACGCTTGAAACGAGGCACAGTTGGAACCAGCCTCACCACTGCAGGGGCTCATGTGAATCTGTAATCAGTTGCAGATGTAATATTTTAAATCATTCTTCATAACATTCTCTGACATACGATACAAAACGTGCCCGGAAAAAAACATATTTGATAATTTAAAAAGCAAAACACACACAACGGTGTGAAATGCTACAGTGAAAAAAAAAGTGTTTGTGTTGCCTGTCAGAATATGTTCTTGCAGATGGAAGATTCTTGTTAACCCCTTCTCTGCCATCGTCAGTCCTGAAATGATGTTTTCTAGCCTAATTACCATCACTGCCGGAGACTACAAACCGTTTTTGCGCGAGCCGCGAGAAGCTGATCGAACGAGCCAGCAAGAGGCATAGATCCTCATGAGCCCTCGCAGATGCGGGGGCGCATGAGGATCTATGCCTCTTGCATTTGGGTGTTTGCTGCACTGTACTCTGACAGTGACGGGGTAAAGGGAACGGAGACGTTGGAAAGTGATTTGTCTGATTAACTCTAACATGGGCTTGTAGAGTCTACACAATGCGCGTGTCAGTGTCGGAGGACAATAAAAGCCCTCGCAATGACGTCTGAGCGCGTGCAGTGACGTGGGCAGCGCGTGCGAGTGAACAGTTATCCCATTGGTCGAGCCGTTTTGTCGTATTTCTCTCCGGGGACCCGGATGTCGTCTGCCATGTATGGGGTTACTTACCGCAAAGTGGAAAGCTGGAATTGAAATTTCTCTGATGGAGTGGGACCATTATTTTGCTTGTGGAACAAATGGAGAGAGAGAGAGAGAGAGAGAGAGAGAGAGAGAGAGAGAGAGAGAGAGAGAGAGAGAGAGAGAGAGAGAGAGAGAGAGAGAGAGAGAGAGAGAGAGAAGAAGAAGAAGAAGAAGAGAGAGAGAGAGAGAGAGAGAGAGAGAGAGAGAGAGAGAGAGAGAGAGAGAGAGAGAGAGAGAGAGAGAGAGAGCCGTTGAAACTGAACTGAACTAAAACTTAATTTTGTAAGGATAAAGACAGTAGGCACGGTGGCCTTTTCACATGTCTGTTTTTAAAACATTTTAAATATAACACCAGAAAGGCAACAAGACAAATACAATAAAAAAAATTTTTTATTAGGGAATGACTGAGAGAGAGAGAGAGAGAGAGAGAGAGAGAGAGAGAGAGAGAGAGAGAGAGAGAGAGAGAGAGAGAGAGAGAGAGAGAGAGAGAGAGAGAGAGAGGGGGAGGGAGGGAGGGAGGGAGGGAGAGAGAGAGAGAGAGAGAGAGAGAGAGAGAGAGAGAGAGAGAGAGAGAGAGAGAGAGAGAGAGAGAGAGAGAGAGAGAGAGACAGACAGACAGACAGACAGACAGACAGACATAAACAGAGACAGACAGACAGACAGTCGGAGACAAACAGACAGACACACACATAAACATAAACAAACAGACAGACAGAGAATTTAATATGCCTTGAAAACAACTCTGCAAGCAAGCCACCAAGCAACCAAATCAAACAAGCAACCCACCAAACCATCTAGCAACCAACCAAGGAACAAAGCACACACCCACCCAACCAATCAATCAACCAACAAACAAAAACAAATACAGACAAACACACAGACAGAGGCAAACACACAAACGAACGGACATGGCAGATGGACAGACATACAAACAGACAAAGCAAGCAGCGTTACCCGTGAAACGAAAAGGAGAAGCCGACACACTCAAACCTTCGCTTTTGTTTATAACGTTTATTGCAACAAACAGTGGACCACAGATATTTAGATCTACAATAAAAACAGATAACAAATGTATCACACACGTACTCCGTATGAAAACATCAAGTGGAGATTTTCGCAATCGCCCGCCCACCTTTTGCCCTCGTGGACAGCAGGTCGTATTTACGACCCGCTGTCCGCGCGAACGAAAGGAGGGCGGGCGGTTGCAAAATTCCTCCAAATAACAACGATATGTTTCTGTTTGCGTCGAGACTACATGTGGTATCTAGTCTCCAAAGTCAGTGTCAACGAATTAGGTCAGTCAGTCAATAGCCATCGAATTTTCTTGAGCCACTCCAGTTTACGAATCCGCAAAGGGAAGTAACTCGAGTCACGCAAGTCATTGTGAATAGATTGTCAGTCAGTCATTAGCGAACGAATTATTTTGCCCAATCAGTTTGACGAATCCGCAAGGGAAGCAACTCGGAATCGAGCAAAATTCACTAATAGAGCTCTGGGAAAAAAAAAAAAAACCCAAAAAAAAGTAAATTAGGGACTTGCCATCAAAAGAACATTTACAATTTCAGGCGTTAGAATGACCGTGATAGTTCAAGGGTGGTACCAGAATAGCTTGGCGCCTAGAGGCGCCAAGCTATTCTGGCACCACTCTTGAACTATCATTGTCGATCAATAGCATGCTGTACATAGTGTGTCAAGGCTCAATGAATCAGTAAGACAGAAGATCCCCGACTGTTTCATACACTGGTGCCGTCTTTGTGAGGCTGCATGGTTCTTTTTTACCGGACTATTTTACTCATTAATGACTATTTTCCGAATCATATTGATGAGTTTCATTGCCATAAGAGTTACGACAGGCATAGTTAAGGGTTAAGAAATAGTAATAAAAAGAGACCAAAACATGCGCAAGAAAAAATTAAGGTAACAAGTTTTGTCGTATTCTTTTCCTAAATGTGGTTTATTTTTGTTAGTAATAATAATAATAATAATAATAATATATAATATAATAACAATAATAATAATAATAACAATAATAATAATACAAAATAATACTATTACTTGTAATACTAATTTAAATTATTATTATTACATATATTATTTCATTATGATAATAATTATTATTATCATTCTACAGTTTTACAATCCAGACCAAAAAGGTGACTGCCAAGCGTGTAATAAGCAAAGAAGTACCCAACGGAGAAAGAAACACGCTTAGAAAAGACGGGTACAACACAATTTATTAATATTTCGGGTAAATACCCTTTGTCAAAATAGACAAACAAACAAACAGAGAGATTAGCCGCTACTTATCTTCATTGGCAGAAGGAATGTGGCACATCACATTTGTTTGTTTGTCTATTTTGACAAAGGGTATTTACCCGAAATATTAATAAATTGTGTTGTACCCGTCTTTTCTAAGCGTGTTTCTTTCTCCGTTGGGTACTTACAGAACACTTCTTGTTCCGGAATTTATACATGCGGAGTTGCATCCCTTGCAGACTGACAATACTGCTTGTGGAAATAAATCCCGTCACCATCTCACGCAGCACACACAGATCAATACTGATTAGAACATGCAAAACTTTGCTTTGTTATGGCAAAGGCATACATCATTAGGATGGTCAGCTCAGCAGGCGAACGTTTGATTCCTATCAATACTAAAGGAATACTTCAAATAATCTAAGCAATTTGCAGAGCAGAGTTGAAATATATCAGAAACAGCAAAAGACAGCTTGGTTTGAATCAATGCCGTAATGAATTCGATTTTCTGTCCTTTAAAGCGATCTTCTCCAGGCCGGACTCTGAGTGTTCAAATTCGTCAATAAAATGAGTTCTCAACGTCTTTTCCTGCTTTTTACTTTCGAATCTTATCCCTCTTTTTATACGTCATGTGAGTACGCGCACGTGACACTAACCTTTTTGCTGTCGGTAGCGTTTTTTGTCGCGATGATTCCTTCAGGAATCATCGCGACAAAAAGTCCTGACGGCAGCCAAGGGGTTAACAAAGGTGTCATTACTGCTCTTTTTTCCATGGTGGATCTCTCCGGCGTATAGCAAACGAGATGGATAGCAGATTGGTCTTTTAATTTACGACATTGATGCTTTTCTATATATTATGAGTTATATTACAAGTTAAATTAGTTCCTGTATGCAGCGCTATTTGTAAGATATACCAAAAACTTTAATAAAAGAAAATGTTAACTGTTAACCTTATTACCTGGAGGTGGTCGCTTTAACCTCTCTGTTAGAGACTTAGATCTTAGGAGTTGTTGGTTAATTATTAGTGTTTAACGCCGAGCAGAAAATCTGGCCAGCCAGGTCTCCTACAAATCCCCGTAAGGCTTGGGGCTTCATGAGAAGGTATGCCTCTTCATGGTTCAATCTAGATCTATGTTTTATAAGCAGAACAGTTAACTCTTTGGCTGTCGGCAGCGCCTTTTTTTTTTTTTTTGTCGCGATGACTCAAGCAGGTATCATCGCGACAAACAGCGTTGCAGACAGCCAGAGGGTAAAGGGCATGCCACTATGATGAAACACAGAGTTCATCTCATTTGAGACTGAAGGGGTTAGGGTCATTATTATATGATTCAAATAGGATAAGGAGACGCCATTTCTAAACAAAGAATCCCTTTATTTTAGAACTAATTATCTTTTCCTGATTTTAATCTTAATAAACCCTTCAATTTCAGTAAGGTTCTAAGCCCTTCACTGCCGAGGAAAAACTAACAGCACCCATCTGCAAGAGGTATAGATCCTCATGAGCCCCCGCAATTGCGAGGGCTCATGAGGATCTATGCCTCTTGCTGAAACCACTGTGTATCAACGTTCCTTTGACGGCTGGGAATCTTTGACGTTGCACTGATGATGATTTTACAAAAACAATCTGCGTCCAGCGGCAGTGAAGGCTTTATAAAGCGACAATACATGAGGCCGCTTTGTTTGCCAATAACCCAGTCTTGACTCCTTTGGTTCGTAACAAAAGATTAACCCATTCAGCCCTGACGCACTACAGCAGGAGATGGGTCGACCATGATAATTCAAGGGTAGTGCCAGATTAGCTTGGCGCCTGTCGGCGCCAAGCTAATCTGGCACTGCCCTTGAATTATCATGGTCGATCCATCTCCCGCAAATGGTGCATAGTCATTAGATGAGCTTCCAAAATTTGGGAAATACAGCCGACAGGCTGAATGAGTTACAAAAAAACCCCAAAAAAACAAACAAACAAACAAACAAACAAAACCACCGATTCCAGCACCATGAACGGAATTACTGGACGACGTCTGCGTGAAATCTAGCCAGTTGGGGAAAAAAAATCAACGTTTATATTGCACACAACACCGACTGCTTGAAAAATGAGCAAACAGAACATTTTACTGAAACATATCGCAGATCAGTTACTTTGTAACAGAGAACAAAAATTGAGAGAGAGAGAGAGAGAGAGAGAGAGAGAGAGAGAGAGAGAGAGAGAGAGAGAGAGAGAGAGAGAGAGAGAGAGAGAGAGAGAGAGAGAGAGAGAGAGAGAGAGAGAGAGAGAGAGAGAGAGAGAGAGAGAGAGAGAGAGAGAGAGAGAGAGAGAGAGAGAGAGAGAGAGAGAGATCCATGATTCTGCGAAATTTTCAATGTTTTACGTCGACAATTTCGCTATTCACAAAAATGGACGTACTGCCCCATGCCAAATCAGGGCAACGTAGGACAAACTGTGTTGTCACATGTCACGTGACCGCCGGACCAGAGTATCTCGTACAGCTAGAACGATTTGCATACACAGGAATGGCATATGATCAATAGTCTCTGAAGAGGCTGTCAGGCCATTCGTGTTCCTGTAATGTCATATCGCCTGAGGGGACAGTTCTGTAGCCCTTTTGTTTTCAGGGTCAAGTGCGGCTTCTCAGTGGGTCGAACGTCAAAGCTCAAGGTAAGTGCCTGATTAGCTTGAACTACAATTAATTCAGCCTCAAAATACACTCTTACCTATAGGGAAGTTTTTGTTTTCTTTTGATGGTCCCTCAGCTTGTGAGTAGTGCTTCTAGCTATTTGGCTCTGAAAGTGTAAAAGGTCAAATCACGTCCCCTAAACGGGCTGATCAGTAAGTGTGGAGATGCACAGACAGACGCCCGCAGCCAGCAATCAGCAGTCTTTATGAGGTAGCCTTTCGCCATGCAAATCAGTGTCGTCACGATGTCCGAAATGAGGTCATCCGACTTTGTGGTGCTCTGTGGTTCTGGACTTTTCGGCCGTGGGTGTCAGTTGCGTGAGCGAGCTTAGTCCTGCGCCAGCGAGCCACTGAGCAAGATTCTGCCACTAAGGTCCTGCGCCAGCCACTAAGCAAGGTGCTCTGTGCTTAGTGGCTGGAGCAGGTCTAAGCTCACACCTGCGGTATATCAGAGCACCTTGTCTAGGGACTGGCGCAGGACTAAGCTCACTCGTGCTACTAGACCCTAGGCCGGGGGGGGGGGGGAGGGGGGGGGGGGCTCAAAATCACGCACCGGCGCACACCTTGTTCAAACGTTATTCACTCTAGAAATAGAATACAGATACACGCACAAACTCACGCAATAAAATAAACATGAACATTGTCTAAAGTTTGCACTGATCAATCAACTGCTGTATATTGACATGACGTGGCTGGACAAAAAAGCAGCTGAAGTCGGCTATGGGATGTGTGCTGGTCTGTGATTTTAGACCTTACGGCTTTAAGCCGTAAGGCTTAAAATCAAAGACTAGCACATGTAGGAACGCAGTAAAACACACCTAGATTCTCAGTCACATGTTGCAAAATCCTGACATCAATTTTCACATTTGCACCTCATCATTTTTATCATTTGGCTCCTCTCGTTTACGCTGTTGTATCTCTTGCACTCGATGTGATATTGTTTTCTTCCGATCTATTTGACTAAACATCTTCCCGCATTCTATTCTGATCCTACCGTTTTCATCATAAATTTAACCTGACATTCAATGCCAGAGAAAAATGGAACACCACCCAAGTGCAAGAGGTCTAGATCCTCATGAGCCCCCGCAGTTGCGGGGGGCTCATGAGGATCTATGCCTCTTGCTGACACTACTTTCAATCCACGTTCCTGGGGCATACAGTTTTTTTTGGGGGGTGTTTAATTAACGGAAATTGCAGAAACACAGTTTGCGTCAGCTGGCACTAAACAGGTTAACTGAGAATATTCTACACATTTCTGATGAGGCATTTTTAGCAGTAATGGTACAGCAACGATTAATTCAGATTAACCTCTTAACTGCTGCTGACGATACCTCTCAGCAGAAAAAACAAAACAACGTATTTAATACGCGATTTGTTTTTCGCTGGAGCCCTTCGCCAGCAGCAAAAGGGTTACACATTTTACAAAATACATCCCGACTCAGTCGTTCTTACCTAAACGTTCACGCAGCATTTTTGTTCAGAACTTTCCGATGAAGCATATTTTTTTTAGCAGCAGTGGAAGGGCAGTGGTCCAAGCAGACACCAAGTCCACGAGTGTCCGCGCGCGAAAAGTACCTTTTACAACAAATCAGATTTGCATGTCGCGTATGAAATTTGCATGTCTTGCCAGTGGTCTCCGGAAACCGGATCCCTTCGTTTTGTGAGGCGTCGCACTCAACGCGTTTAGGCCCAGGCATACCCCCAGTAACAAAAGGTCTTCGGGCTGTCGACGGCCGCAGTGGGCTCGCGCACGGCCGTGCGCGGGCCAACTGCGGCCGTCGTCAGGCCGGAGACCATTTCTTTGTGGGGAATGTCTAATTTTTTATGTGTCCCCGGCCCCCTTCTGTGTCCCCCCCCCCTTTTTATGTGTCCCCTCTTGCGTACTAGTCAGGAAAAGTGGATCGACCATGATAGTTCAAGGGCAGTGCCTCTTTTAAATGTTCAACAAAGAAAATTAATAGGCTGCCCGCTTTCAACATCCCAAATGTTCTTCTGTCAAAAGAAAGTGGTTAAAACTACATTATACCTAGTGTCGAACTGAAATTGCGTTGGAACCGATTTTACAGAGTGAAGTTTTGCGTCGTATTAACGCAAAAAAGAGTGGACGGTTCTGAGACAAAACTAGCCATTACGAAAAAAACAAACAAACAAAAAACAACAACAAACAGCTGACGCTTAGTTTAAATCTGAAACCTGCTGAATATCGTATCAACCTTCCCTTTACGAGGACACTCAGTGATAGCCGAGAACTATAATGAACAATTTCTCTAAACCATTGAACGCTAAATGGCGTGGTGTACGGTCCTAAGAAACTCGAGGTGCATGATATCCAGAGAAATTTCAAGTTTTATGAATACCGTACACCCGACGCCTATGTACAGCACTCATAAAGTCTTCAAATTTCTATGAGTACCGTACACCCCAGCCTTGGCACTACGCTTGAAGTATCATGAATGATCCATCTCCCGGTGTGTGTATAGTGGGGGTGAGCGTGTTAGGAAAATATTTCTTCAAGGTTAGTGCCAGATTAGCTTGGCGCCTTCGAAGGCGCCAAGCTAATCTGGCTCTATCTTTGAAAATGTCGAAGAAATAATATTAAATTTGAATAGTTTTCATACTTGTCAAGGAATTTAATAATAATAATAATAATAATAATAATAATAATAATAATAATAATAATAATAATAATAATAATAATAAATAATAATAACATGTTACAATGAATACTCCTTGAATTGACTGGTTGTTTTGTGTTGGACGCCGTGCAGTCAACGTTTGTAGACAAGGCCTATCTCACCTTCAACATATTCCATGAGACTTGCATTAATTTTATAAATATAAACTATCCACTTTACTATGTACATGGTTCTTTGAATATTCACGAGTCGTCACACGGTATCACATCACAATGCATATTCATGAGCTGGTCTGTGACATTGGGCACCCAGCGTCACACCGTCTATATAGTGAGGTCCGAAATCTTAGGGCTCATAATCACAGACCAACACACAGTTTCAGTTCCACGAAGCTTGCATCAAATAAAAAGACAAAATATCGACGATGTTTTTGTCAAGTCTCAAAAGCTACACCACAAACATTTTCACAATGAACACATGGGCTCTGGTTCGATCACTACATAGAAATATTTTTCAAATTGACGAGCAAAACGGAAATGCGACATTGTTTGAATAATCGGAAACACTTTCAAAAATGTCTAATTTCTTTTGCTCGTCAGTAGATGTCTCCATCGTCTGTCGTCCAGACAGAAGTTTCGAAATGTTTGCAGAAGAGGTCTGTTGTTGGGCTAATTTACATCTGTGTACTAGTCTGTGATTTTGGACTTTACGGCTTCCAGTTGTAAGGTCCAAAATCACAGGCCAGCACACGACTGACGACCATTTTTAGGTCAGTGACGTCAAACGTAATTTTGGATGAATTTTGATATTGTCCCAAAAAGGGATAATAATCACTCTGACGTAACTTCACTCCTATTCACGAGATAACATGCCTGCCAGATAACAAAATTAAAGCACGTGATTGCTTGATCCACAAATCTTCTGACTGAAACGTCGACACGTGGTCAAATTTATTGAAGGGGCTAACCCAGAAAAGACGGTCAATTAGGTGTCAAGTGACCAAAGTCCAATTTGCGTTTGTGCGGTGATCTGTGATTTTGGACCTTACGGCCTGTGGCCGTAAGTCCAAAATCACAGACCAGCACACGAGTCTCTGTGACCAATGCACACCTGGGTCAGCACATAGACTCCTCCTCCAATCCACCACTCCCCCCATACCCACAGAAAGAGTTGCAGGTGATGAGTCCACTGTGACTGTTGCTTCCTGTACTCCCTCCCCCACCCCCTCCACCTCCCACTCCCAATCCCCCACTCGCATTTCTCATAGCCTGGGCCACAAACCCCGCCGCCGGGCTTCTCCGCCGACCCCGGTGAAGCAACCCGTACCGGCAGCAGAGGAGTTTGAGGAAGGTCAGTTTGAAGATTTTGTTGAAGATGGTGTAGATGATGGGGTTGAGCGTGCTGGACACGTACCCAAGCCACACAAACACCGTGAAGAGAGTCGGCGAGAAATAGCAGTCAGGGCACAGCACCGTGAGAATGTTGACCAGAAAAAACGGCGCCCAGCACACGACAAAAATCATGAACACCACGCCTAAAACTTTGGACGCTTTCTGCTCAGTCTGCACGGCAGTGTTGTCTTTGCGAACAAAGTCCTTCCGCATGAGAAGGATGTTGGCGGCTTTGACTGCCACGTGGTGTTTTCTTACCAGTTCCTTCAGTCTTAACGGCTCACCGTTAGCCTCTGGTTGTTGCAAGCTTTGTCGGGCTGATGACCGCCAGCATTTTCCCCGCTTGGGCGTGGACTCTATGTCGGGACCCTGGCTGTTCCCGTTACAGTGTTGGTACTCCGACACTTCTCTGGACGAGCTGTTTCCCCTTTGGTCCCTACCCTTCCGCATTTTGTACAATGGAATTGTGTTTCTCTTGCCCAGGGGCTGGTAGCGTTGTGTGTACCGATTGCTGCCTGCCCCTATCGGGTAAGAGTTTGTGCTGGACAATGGTTCCCTGTGGTACGAATTCCGCGAGGACGATGCTGTGGATCCCTGGTCGCTGTGTCGAGTGTTCGTGTGCCTGTGCCAGTGTCTCCGGCTGCTGGTGGACCTTCTGATCATGGGCTGCCCCTCCCGCTCCTCCCCGTCCCCCGCGCTGCACAGCTGGGCTTGTCGGTTCAGCATACGGACCGTCAGCGCGTACATCACCACCATGATCAGCAGCGGGATGAAGAACGCGAAGATGGAGCCGTAGATGATGAAATGCTGATTGTTCAACGAGCAGTGCCCATCCTGATAAATATTATCGTCGCTGAGAATCCCTAACACCGTGATAGGCGACGTGATGGCAATGGCCAGCGTCCACACTAACACGATCTTGAAGAACACCGTCCGTTTGGATTTGTTCTTAGTCCACAGCGGGTACCTGATACCGATGTAACGCTCTAGGGAGATTGTGCACAGGTGTAGAATGGAGGAAGTGCACATGAAGACGTCGGCTGTCACGAAGAGATTGCACAGGATCAGGCTGAACAGCCATTGACCTGAAACATATCAAGGGAAGGGTATTAGGCCAAATGAATCCTTTCACTGCTAGAGGACGCAGATTGTGTTTTTGAAGTCGTCAAAAATTCAACGTGAACCATTCCGTCCTGAGTAATTGGATAACAAAGTGTTTTCAGCAAGAGGCATAGATCCTCATGAGCCCTCGCAACTGCGGGGGCTCATGAGGATCTATGCCTCTTGCAGTTGGGTGATGTTCATTTTTCTGGGAGGCGAACGGATTAAAACACACACACACACACACACACACACACACACACACACACACACACACACACACACACACACACACACACACACACACACACACCATCACACACACACACACACAAACGCACACAGACACGCATACACACACACAGACACACACACACACACACACACACACACACACACACACACACACACACACACACACACACAAAAGAAAGAAACAAAAAACAAAGACAAATATTTCTCTTGTACTGTTTTTTTCGCGACGAATGTAAGCACAAACTCTTTTCTCTCAGTAGGATAGCCTGTGTACCACTGACAACACATCTATCGACAGTCTACCCAAACAGTACGAACCTACAAAATCTTCAAGACGGTATCTGTCTCAGCCAGTAATTTCACCCTTAAACTGTGAGACAACTTCCAGAAATGTCCATTGCACTCGAGCGAGAATGAAGTACTCTGTACTGCAATTCAGTGTTTCTCTGAACCCAGCACGCAAGAGCTATCGGGCCGAAGTAGGCCGCTGTCGGCCGCAACTGGGCCCTACAGCCTTTTGCGTGTTGGGCAGCATGCACACTTCTTTCTCTGCTGCTCTCCAGCAATGCGTTTCACATGCTTCGCACCAGTAGATCTGAGTTACATGTAAATTGTACAAAAGGAAGCACAGGTTTTGACTATTAATGTCAAAAACGCAGTTCGTGTTTAAAAAGCGCAAAATCGAGACAGAAAGAAACTCGCTTTGATTAACTCAAGAACTGAGACAATTTACTAAATGCCAGTTGGGGTCAGTGCCCGTAAAATCGTAACTTGGAAATTGCTTGAGCCTTTTTTTTTTTTTTTTTTTTCAAATTTTATACCGCAGCGTGAAGAATTCAAGTGACAGACTCGTTTATGCAAGAGGCATAGATCCTAATGAGCCTCCGCAACTGCGGGGGGCTCATTAGGATCTATGCCTCTTGCAATCTAACACGTTTGCTCTATCCTTACTAGAATTTTTTTTAATGTATTTTTTTAATGAAAAATTGGTAACATTCTTATGCAAAAGCCATAGATTCTCATCTATTCCTCAAAAGGCATAGATTCTCATCTATTCCGCAAATGCGGGGGTTCACGAGGATCTGTGGCTCTTGCAGATCTACAGCTTTCACTTAAACAGCGATTCGGCCTTGCATCTGGAAATTGTAAACCGACATGGCGCTATCTTGACATGGCCTGAGAAATGATCCCAGATTTATGGGTATCTTGCGCATTTCAGAGTAATCAGCGATCCGAAATAACAGTATGATACGAGACAGATATGTAAATTATGGATTCGTTTGGGAAAATAAATGTTCCATTTAAAGCTGTTATTTTTACATGCATGAGCCTATCTTTAGCTGAAAAAGACGTCTATGCCAGTGACTGAGAACTCTTAATTCAAATTATGTGTCTCCATTAAAAAAAAAAAAACCGCAATACGCAACCATGCATACAATGGGGGGTAAGAAAAGAAAAAGAAGATGAATATACAAGTAAACTTCGGATATAACACATCGTTAAGGGACCCAATTATTGTTGTTATGGCAAACGTTTGTTATAAGCGAAGTAATTTACTACCGTCGGGATCACTGACAAAGGATGCGTTTTAGTATATCCGACCTTGTTGCAATGCGAAGTCGGCTGCACACTAGTAGGGGCACTAAAATGGTAGTTCCATACGTGGGATGTCTCATGTATCACTGACGATGGGTTCTGATGATGCATGATTCTGAAAGTGTTAAAGCCCACTACCGCCGTAACTGTTCAACGATACACGTCTGTAACAGATAGTTAGGAAACGCTACACACTAGTTATGGTTCATTACACACAGGACAATCCAGTTCAGCACACGTCGTTTGTATATCAAGTAATCTGACAATGACTCTGCTCCGTTATAGAAATACAACGCTTTCAGTACGAGAAACAGCTAAAAATAGAGTGACACGCTTACGGCAGTGCAGAATAAATAAGTGCGATTACGCGTGTGCTTTTGCCGCGTGTCCGAACTGCTGGTAAAGTTCATTAGGTGTGTTCACAAGGCATAACAAACACAGATGGTGTTGAAATGTGTCTTCACATTTATGCGTATGGTACTTTAAAGAATGTAAGAAAATTTCATTCTGTGCAACAAAGTCGGACACAACAAAATTCGGATATCACAACTGGGCTTTCTCAACTTTAGGGATCCAGACTACGCTCTTTTTATGTCAATTACTGACTATCACAAACTTTGCCGGGATAATAAACGACAAAGACTCTTTGTCCTCTGGCGTTTGGCTATATCTGAAGTAAGTAGGTTAGTTTTCTTTTACGGGTTTGGTCGGGGACTCAATAGTGGAGGTTTCGTTTGCGATGAACAAACTCCCAACCACGAATGAGAGCGAAGTCACGGTGGATATCCAGCTTGTTCCATAAGCATAGACAACACTCCAAACATCCCCAAGAGGCATAGATCCTCATGAGCCCTCGGGTCGCATGAGGATCTATGCCTCTTGGATAATTATGTTTGGAGTGTTGTCCAAGCGTATATAGGATGATGGTTACCGCTCGTTCGTTGTTGGGAGCCCGTTCGTTGCAAACGAAACCCCACAAGTACAGACTTCATTTATCAGCACTTTCTGTGTCTGTAATAGTTTCCGAGAACTAAGAGTACACCATAGAAGATGTAGCTTTAAAGGTCAGAAAGCGTGGCTTGAAATGTGTGCATGTTCAGATAAGAGTATCGGATGAATTATTGAAATGTATGGCCGTGCAACGCAAGGCCGGGAATCTATCTACGGACGTTAATCGGTAGCCGGTTTCTTATTCGCCCTTGCCTAAGATTCTATAGATCTGCACGCGGCATAGATCTTCATAAGTCCCCGCAGTTGCGGGAGGTCATTATGATCTCTGCCTCTTGCTGGCCTCACGTACATCTGAGTTCCTCAAAAGGATAGGTCTCTGCGAGTTAAATCTAAGATACGTCTGGAAACTGGAGTAATGTAAAATGTCCGTGCACTTTCACTACATGCAATCAAGTTGATCTGCTGGATGCACAGATGTTCATGACCCTACAAACTTCACGGGCTGATGCAAATGTATGTCTGTAACTTCACTTATTCATGTCCATGTCTGGTTCTCAGATTTCTCAGCAGGAGGAGATCACTGGATGGTCAACAAAGGACGGTGTCTAGAGTTATGTAAAATGTCTTCATGCAGTAAAACTGATATAGTCCAGGGGACGCTACTCAAGCGTTCTCAGCCGGATGAAGTAATTGAATCTTCTGCAAGAGGCATAGATCCTCATGAGTCCCCGCAGGTACGGGAGCTCATGAGGATCTATGCTTCTTGCTAGCACACGTGAGCCAACCGTCCTTTCATTTACGGAGGGTAGCGCACAGACCCTACTGTGTGTGCTGTCTGGTAGTGATGTTTCACAATATGCACATCAGTGTTCTGTCCGCGTAAGAGACAGTTCTTCAAACTGCTTCAGCGGTCTAGAGATGTTAATAGGACTGAATGCATGCAAGTGGTATGGACGAGTCTAATTTACACCTGTGTACTGAAGTGGAAGAGAATGATCAGGAATTGAGCCTGAGGTGAATGGCGTGTCCTGGCAGCAATCTAGCACGTATAACAACTTTCATTTCAGGCTGATTCGCATGAGAGGGGTATACAAACTCGTCACAAAAGACAAGGAACGATTGTCAAAATGTACCCTAAATTGTGTGACATTTTAATAATAATAATAATAATAATAATAATAATAATAATAATAATCATCATCATCACCAACATAAATCATACTAATACATAAATTATACTTATAGAGCGTGTGTCAAACAAGGTTGTGTTCTTGCCCCCGTGATGTTCAACCTGTTCTTCACGTGTGTCCTGACCCATGCATTACGTGACCTTGAGAGGGGAGTGTACATGAAGTACAGACTAGACGGCTCTTTTTTCGACCCCCGTCGACTGAACGCCAGGACCAAGACCATCGAGAGACTGATCCTTGAGGCGCACACGGAGTCTGACCTACAGACCATCGTCAACAGATTCTCGGAAGCCTCTCGACTGTTTAGCCTCACCATCAGTCTCAACAAGACCGAGGTCCTGCACCAACCAGCCCCAGGCACAAGAGCCCCCCCCCCCCCCCCTTCTCCCCCCCAAAAAAAAAAAAAAAAAAAAAATTGTATATCGAAGGCACCGAGCTGAAGACTGTCGACCAGTTTAGGTACCTGGGGAACATCATCACTTCTGACGGTACTATCGACAAGGAAATCGCAGCTCGCATCAGCAAAGGAAGCCAAGCCCTAGGTCGTTTGCGCACTCGTGTATTGAATAACAACAACGTCAAGCTCTCCACCAAGATCAAAGTCTCCAAGGCAGTAGTCCTCCCCAACCTCCTCTACGGCTGTGAGTCATGGACACTATAAAGAAAACACCGCAAACAGCTTGAATGTTTCCACATGAGATCCCTGCGCTCACTCATGGGCATCAAATTGCAAGACAAGGTGACAAACCTGGAAGTCCTGGACAATGCTGGCTTAGTGAGTGTTGAAGCCTTGATCTTAAAGACACAACTTCGCTGGACTGGTCACGTCATACGCATAGATGATTCTCGCATGCCACGCCAACTCCTGTATGACGCAATCTCAAAAGGTCACAGGAAGCAAGGACTGCGAAAGAAACGCTTCAAAGACTGCATAAAAGACAGCCTCAAGTACTGCGTTTTCCCGGTAAAGGAATTTGAAGCACAAGCACAAGACAGATCTGGCTGGCGTGCCGCCACCAGGAAAGCCTGCACGCTCTTTAAACACAATCGGCGCGAACGGATCACCAGTGCCAGAGCTCGCAGAAAGACAGCGTCGACTCTCCCCTCAGCTACGTTCCAGTGCCCTCATTGCCCTCGCAGGTGTGGCTCCAGGATTGGCTTGGCCAGCCACACCCGCACCCACAAATAGAAGTCATGCACAATGACGACATCATGGGTTTTCGATGGTCTACCCATTATAGAGCGTACATCCATATAGTTAGGCTCAAAGCGCTATTACAGATCTAGACACACACAGCCAAATAATCATGTATATGTTACAAAGCATACACATTAATGTGATCCAGTATGCATGCACGCATTGCACACAAAACACACACACAGACAGATACACTGGATCCACTACTAATAGCATACTGACGAGAAAAAGAAATGCGACATTTTTTATTAAAAAAATGTCGCATTTCTTTTACTCGTCAGTACCATGACTTGCGCAGCCATCGTCTATACAGAATTGGGTCCAAAAACCCGTCGGTATTTCCACTGAAATAAACAAAACAACAACAACAACAAAAACAAAAACAAAACAAACAAAAAAAAAAAAAAAAAAAAAAAAAAAAGAAAAAACTGTGGCGTACAAAACTGATCCGATACAATTATGTTTGATTCAAGCGGATACTTCGTTTCAATGTTCGAATTACTTAATTTACAGAATAGTGTTTGTAACTTTGTAACAGGCTTCTGTCGGGCCTGTTATCCATTAACACAATCTACCCGAGGACCGAAATCCCTAAATTTTGAAGTTGCCCTCTGAAGGACTACATCACAATTCTAGAGACAGATCGAGCATGATAGTTGAAGGGCTATTCTGGCACCACCCTTGAGCTATCATGCTTGATCCATGTCTTATTGTGGTGTGTTTTGGCTGAATGAGTTAAGATATTTTACGATACTGAAATAAAACTGAAATAAAAGTTTAGTTTACTCGAGCAGGAAAGACGACGGGCTTGTTCAGACAGCAGGGCCATTAAAACTAAAGTCTTGGTAAATAAAAGTGGCACGGTAGCAGAGCGCCTGAATAGACGATTTCCGGAAATCAAAAGTAGGTCAGTCAAAAGTGTACGTGTTTCGACAAAATAAGGGATTAACCCATTACATCCTGCGGTCGATTTTGTAAAATATGCCTTTTTGTCCTACGAATGCTGCACTACAGATTAGGAGATAGATCAACTGTTTTAATTCAAGGATGGTGCCTCAGGCGCCAGGCTATTCTGGCACCATCCTTGAACTATCAGTCAAATTTATTTGAAGCAATAGGTGTATCAGGATGAAAAGGGTTAAAAGCCGGACAAACAGGCGATATACCCCAGACAAACAAGTAATACAGCCCGACCAAAAACAAGCGATAACACCTGTTTGTCCGGGATTTTAATCAACAGTTTTCGTCCAAATACGTGCACTTTTGACCTACTTCTTATTTCCGGAAATCGTCTATTGATCAGAGTTCAGGTCGTACTCCATAGGCAATAGCTGTCGCTGTTCCCATAACCTGCCCGTCGAGGCTCAAGGCCGTCCATTATCACTCCGGTGCCGAACTAACCAAACAACCAACAAACCAACCAGTTCACTCGTACCAGCCTTCATAGGTCAGTGGTGACCGCATTGGGTTAGAGAACGAAAGGTCAAAGATTCGATGCCCGGCACCGCCGGAGGATAAATGTTCAGAAACGACTTTCCCGGTAAAAAGGTCCATGACACAAAGGTCCATGACACAATGGTGACTATCTCTGGAATAAATGTGGAATTCATGTGATCATACCGAATGGGAGACCAAAGTAAGTTAGGTCATATAAAATAGGGATACATGTACACGTACATATTAACACTTTCTACCCGAGGACCGAAATCCTGGCCGGATTCTGAAGGTGCCCTCTGAAGGACTTCATTACAATTCTAGAGACAGATCGAGCATGAAATGTTCAAGGGTGGTGCCAGAATAGCTTGGCGCCTATGGGCGCCAAGCTATTCTGGCACCACCCTTGAACTATCAAGCTCGATCCATGTCTTATTGTGGTGTGTCCAGGCTAAATCAGCTAAAGGTGAGAGGGAAGGGGGAGACTATACGCGGGTACATATCAAATGTGAGAATCAGGCAGAGTCAGGGCAAATCGGTTATGGAGTGGGCAAATCATTTCGGGAGTGGGGCTAAGGGCCAATTAGGGATGGGGATTAGCGGATGGGCATTTAAAGAGTAGGTAGATTACATTGGGCCAGTGAAACCACTGCACACTGAACGACATTCGCGTGCAAAACACAGTGTAGGGAAAGATGGTGGTTTGTTTGTGATGTGGGCGTAGGTTACATAATCTTAGTAACAGGGGATCTCCACTCACACGCTCACACTCTCATCGTTTTAGCTATAGACTTCTCATTCATCGCATTTCTCTTACTCTGGAGAGGGCCGTCTCGCATGCGCTTCCCACACACGCATTCATACAACTGATTCACTAATGAACTCTGTCACTGAAATGCTAAATATGTTCATTATTTACATGAACGTAGTATAACGTCAAACTTAATTAATGTCTCAAGTCTCTGTTGTTACACTGTCTTCATCTTCATTCTACCTAGTTCTGTGCACAGAAACAATAAAGTCACCTTGCCTGGCCAGGTTTTCTATACGTTAATAATGTGGCTATCTTGTCCTCGTTGGCGCTGAGTCTGTCGATCCTCTGGCAATGGTGATCTTATAGTGTTCACGGTGTCACATAGGTAAGTTTACAATTGACACTGCTGCAATAGTGTACTGATCACACATTGCTCTTGGGTTATATCCTCTTCTGATGAATCTGCAGTGAAAAACGTTATTCTCTGCCTTGGTTACATTATTTTCCACCTCCTCTTCTTGGGTTTAATCATCTTCCGATGAATCTGTAGTAAAACCGGTTATTATCTGATCACATTAGTCCACACTACTTTTCATCGGTCGTCACTTCCTCTTCTCTTCTCAGGGCCTCGTGCCACCTCCACTCTCTCGTCTTTTCGTCCGTCTCCCCACGCTCAGATCCGTATATCAAAAAGTCCTCATTCTGTATTCTTACATATTCATTTACATCTCTACATCAATTTCAACTAAGTTCAATAACTATAAAAAATATACTAAACATGCATTTCACATTCGGTCCATGCATCATCACAACATTAATGTCATTATTTTGTGAACGGACTATTTCTTTCCAAATTCTGGAATTTTCCACAGACACTAGTAGTTGTATTCTTTGGTTCCAGAATCAGGCGGGAAAGTAATGACCCCCTTTGCCCCGCTAAATAGTTTAGCCGGGTCCTGCATTCCCGCACGTACTATCGCTTCCTGTTGTCACTACCCCGTCCCAGCTTATCAACACACCCACGACTAATGGTGGTCTGTCTCTTGGCTATCCTAAACATGTTGGCCTCCCCATGGCATACTCGCAGCCGATATTCTTTTCCTCATTCAATTATTTTACGAGTAACTTTGGTTCCACAACAATTAACTACTCACTAATTAATCTTCCATTTAATATCTGAACTTATTTTTGGTCCCTTGACAAGCGAAGACCACATAAAGAACACGGGACTAACAAGAGACATAAATCCTCATGAGCCCCCGCGACTGCGGGGGCTCATGAGGATTACTGTCTCTTGCAGCTGGTTAGTGTTCGCCTTGCCCCGACAGTTAAGGGGTTAAGAGAGAGGGGAGACTATGTTCGATTATAACTAGGGAGGGGCGAAACAATGCTCGGGTTTAATTAGAGAGGGGAGAGACTATTGCTCGTGTACAACTAGGGAGGGGGAGGGCGGGGGGGGGGAGGGGGGGGGGAGACTATACGCGGGTACAACTAGACAGGTGGAGAGAGACTACATGCTCGAAATATAAAGAGAGAGGGCGTTGCTATTAAGGTGGGAGGATGCTAAAATGTATGATAAAATTTGTCCATATTCCGCAAATTTTTCCATCATTCCATAAACTTCACACATCTACCTTCTACACGATATGAGCCGCGACGGTCGATCTCCGGGGACGAGTTTAACCATTTGGCTGTCGGCAGCGGTTTTGTCGCGATGATTCCTGTATGGTTAATAAATTAGTGCGGCATATGTGACGTTTGCGCACAGAGCGGATGGCACCCCATCCACCCACTTTTGGCATGTCTGTGGCCATTTCAGTAGACGTTACCCTTATGTGAGCTTATATATCTTAAAATAATAATAATAATAATAAATCCCACGAGTGAAATGTTTTAATTTTGTATAATTGCGCTTTCAAATGCAGTAACTCATTATTCTGAAATGTTCAAGCAATTTGATTAATCCTTTCTGAGTAAAATGCACATTTTTTTGGCCAAAGTTCATTGACATTTTATGTGATGGGATTTATATCTAAGTCTTCATTAGTATCTGGGGTCCTGCAGGAATCATCTCGGCGAACCCGCTACAGACAGCCAAAGGTGTAAACTGATCAATGCCATCTGACGCAGACTGTCTTTTTGCAAATCTTTTTTTTTAAATTCAAGACTAAAACCCTTAGCTGTCCCAGGAACATGGATTCAAAGTGATATCAGCAAGAGGCATAGATCCTCATGAGCCCCCGCAACTGCGGGGGCTCATGAGGATTTATACCTCTTGCAGTTGTGCGGGGTTCACATTTTCTGGGCACTGAACGGGTGAAGATGAGATTTCTATGTACGGTAGTAAAAGCGCGTGTATACACTTTTATACACCTTAGGGAGTAATTGCATAGAGTCGTATGCCTTGGCCCGCGATCTGGGAGGCGCCATCTGGCGAACGCAGTACATTCAAAGGAAATAGAGGTACCATCACATTTCAAGGGGGCAAAGTCTTAGGGTTGAATGTTTGAAAGCGACCTACTCCAGGCAGTAAAGGGTTAATAGATCGCAAAATCTCATTTATAAATGTTCTATGCCTTACAATAATGCGGGCAAAATGGTTAACTTGTATTATGAATGTCTGCATGTCGTAAAATGAAAGACTTTTTCTGCTCTTCGTCCCCTGTGTACGCAGGAGAGTTCCTTCCGGTATGCTAAAAAGGCAGTTGAAAACACCTGGTACGTGTTCCTACTCAAATGGATTGTGAAAAGAAGGCTAGAAAGTGTTAGCTATGTTGAGGCAAGACAACATTGATAACCCGTTGTCGGCGACGTTTAGCAATCAAAGCCCACCATAGAGCCGATTGCTTTAAGTTTATATGGATATAAGTATAATCACCCGCCAATATTAAACAAACTCATGTTATAGGAGTCGGTTCGATATTTAGTCAGTACCATGTAAAACCATATCGGTAGGCAAACGGTCATCATATGGAACGAGCTTAATCCAGAACTCCCCCCACCCCCCCCCCCCACCCCCCGGCGCCAAGCTATTCTGACACCAACCTCATGGTCGATCTGTCTCCAGGACTCTGATGTCTATCTAAAAAGATATCTACAAAAATTTATAATTTCATTCTGAATATGTGTAATGAGCTAACGTTTGTGTTTCCCACGCTGGCGAAGGTGTCGGGGGTTCTATGCAGGCAAAAAGAACAATCTCTGTTAGCAGTCTGTCAAAACCTTATCTTCCATTGCGCCCGCAGAGCGAGATAAGCGCTGGCGCTGCAGAAGTTCCTCGGGCCGATATCGGCCTGAGTTGGGCCAACTCCGGCCGATGTCGGCCCAAGGACCTTTTGTTTGATGGGTTGCGTGCTACGACGTAGGAGATCACTTCGCCATGCAAAGAATGTTGTAGAAAGTTCTCTATCGATGACATGAGCCTTGAACCTTTAACAGGGCTGGACATTGGCGCAGGGTTTGAAATGATCGCTATAAACTGAAATATCGACATGTCTAATAATATCTCCGCTGTTATGATTCGGCGTTTCATTGATACATCGATTTAATAATTCTCTCTCTCTCTCTCTCTCTCTCCCTCTCTCTCTCTCTCTCTCTCTCTCTCTCTCTCTCTCTCTCTCTCTCTCTCTCTCTCTCTCTCTCCCTCTCTCTCTCTCTCTCTCTCTCTCTCTCTCTCTCTCTTCATTTGTGTTCCACAAGCAAAATAATGGTCCCACTCCATCAGAGAAATTTCAATTCCAGCTCTCTACTTTGCCGTAAGTAACCCTATACATGGCAGACGACATTCGGGTCCCCAGAGAGAAATACGACGAAACGACCCCATGTTTGTATGTGCGCGGTTTGCTTGTGCTTGTGCGTGCGTGTGTGTGTGTGTGCATGTGCGTGCGTGTGTCTGTGTGTGTGTGTGTGTGTGCATGCGACTGTGTGTGTGTGTGTGCGACATGTGTCTCTGTGTGTGTGTGTGTCTGTGTCTGCGCGCGCACGCGCGCGCGCGCGCGCGCGCGTGTGTGTGTGTGTGTGTGTGTGTGTGTGTGTGTGTGTGTGTGTGTGTGTGTGTGTGTGTGTGTGTGTGTGTGTGTGTGGAGTTGATCATGTCTGTGTGGGGCTACGCCTTGGAGACGGCCAACTGATCTCTGGTCTTTTCTCGGGTCTGTGTGTGTACGTGCGTGCGTGTGTGTGTCTGTGTGTGTGTGTGTATGTGTGTCTGTCTGTGTGTGTGTGTGAGTGAGTGTCTGTGAGTGAGTGTCTGTGTGTGTCGGTGTGTGTGTGTGCTCGCGAGCGGCCTCCGCGTAGTTTTTCTCGTGTACTTTGGAGCTATTACTGTTTGTGCCTTTCTTCACTTTGTAGAGTAGCAACGGCAAGTATGGAATATTGCACTCAGTGTGCTTTGGGGGTGTTCATTACTTCATGCGTTGAAAACGTTTTACTCTCTCTCTCTCTCTCTCTCTCTCTCTCTCTCTCTCTCTCTCTCTCTCTCTCTCTCTCTCTCTCTCTCTCTCTCTCCTCCTCCTCCTCCTCCTCCATCATCATGCCACCACCCCCCTGCCCCTCCCCTCTCCCCGTCGCCCCTCCTCTCTCTTTCACCCCTCTTTCTTTCTCTCATCCTGAGAATGTTAAGACAAGGCTTAAGTAGACGATTTAGAAAGTATTCGAGATTATGCCAAGTTCCAATAACGCTATTTGCAGGAATCGTCGAAGCACGAGAAACACGTGTGTGCATACGCAGTCACTCAGACAACCCCTTCTGATCTTAAGGCAAGAGGCATAGATTTTCACGAGCCTCTGCAGTCGCAAGGGCTCATGAGAATCTATGTCTCTTGCTGGCACAGATTTGTTCCATCATAACTTCGGACTTGGGGAATCGTCTGTGTTTATGTATTGCGTACCGCGCAGTTTTCAATAAAGCCCTCGCAAGCGCCATGAACAGGCTGTTGGTGAACTCCGCGCCTCTGCAGAGACAAAGAGCTATACTCCGGTGCGCAAAAGTCCTCGGGCCGACGACGGCTGCAGCTGGCCCGCGCACGATTGTGCGCGGGCCAGCTGCTGCCGCTGTCGGCCCGAAGACCTTGGCTTCTAGGGATGTCTCTTGTTTGACGTTATTGATATCCTAATTCCTCACCTGTAGTTGGAGACGGCCGTAAGCAGTAATACGTTCACGTGAATCAGTAGACGATTTCTCAGACTATTATTCTCTACGGCTTTTTAGAGAACTTGACATTTCGTCTGCATTTCATTTCAACTAAAAAAAAAAAGAGGTGCTTTGCTTTCCACGCAGCGGGAGACAGTATTGGGTCCAAAGCGGCGCGTTCGTTTAAGATGCGGCATATAAGGCTACACAATATATTGACTCTCTATGCTGAGAAAGGAAACGCGGCAATTCTAAGATTAAAGTTGTTGATCAGGGTTTGACGGTTTTTTAAATGATAAAATCGCTTTTCATAAGTATCGTCATAACCTGGACTTCTACGCTCAACTTGATTTTATACGAGACTAACGAAACTGACTTCCGCCTCTAACACAAAAATGATCAAAACGTCACACAACTATGCGTGTTACGTCACTCTTGCCCACATGCATGTCTGTCCCGCGTAATCGAACAATCATCAAAAACAGCAGGACCCGCAAGAGCATCAGCAAATGGTTTTGAAAGACTCAGTCAACCTGTTAAAAACAAAGCGATCTAATCTTCGTCGAGTGAAGGAGTGATCGTACTGAGTGGAGCTTTATTTGACCCTATACCTCTTATGAAAAATAGTCTGCGGGGGCTCACGAGGATCTATGCCCCTTGAGCTTGAGTGATTCTCAAATTTTCTCGGCACTGAACGCACTAAAGACTAACAGCGCAAACGTACAAGCAATAATGGTGTCAGATTGAATTCCCCCCTCCTACAATCTTATAAAACAAAAGGTGTAAATTTCAACAATTGCAGTGCCACAAACAGGCCTTTGGTGATCTACATCTAAATTCCCACATATAGCAGGTCATCTTAGTTTCTGCCTGTGATGTTTTAACTCATTCAGCCCGACGCGCGTATTTCCCAAATCAAGTGTTGGAGGCGTCATCTAACGACTATGCATCTGTTGCAGGAGATGGATCTACCATGATAATTCAAGGGTAGTGCCAGATTAGCTTGGCGCCGACAGGCGCCAAGCTAATCGGGCACAACCCTTGAATTATCATGGTCGACCCATGTCCTGTTGTAGTGCGTCAGGGCTGAATGGGTTAATGCACTGTGGTGGCAAACATGTTGAGATGTGAAGCACGTCTCTCATCATCAAACGACGTTTCTGAGTGATACCGCTGATAACGGTATCTGTGCAGCCTGCTTTGACTTTGCCATTAAATGGCAAAGTCAAAGCAAGCTGCACAGATACCTAGGGCTGTATCAAGGGTAAATTTTACCCTTAATACAGCCCTAGGTTATACTCCGCTACATACCTGCGTAAACGCTATACAAATACGCACTTGTATTTGGATCCAAGTGCAGCATTTAATGCGACCTCTTCCACGTAATAGTTGACGATGTCTCCTCCTTATCTTACAATAATGCTGCAATTTGTTTCATTATAAAAAAATTAAATGTCGTAAAATGAAAGACATGTATGATTTTCTTCTCTTTTGTGTGCAGAAGAGTTCCTCCGTTGTGCACAAGGGGCAGTAGCACACGCCTGTTGTTGTGTCCATACGCACACGGATTGTTAAAAAAAGAAAGAAAAAAGGACGGAAAAGTGTTAGTCGACGCAGGACAACACTGAGAACTCATTACGATGGCGGATTTTAGCAACCATAGCAGCCCGCTCTGGAGAAGGCAGTTTAACTCGTTTAATGTCGAGAAAAATTGAACGCCACCCAACTGCAAGAGGCATAGATCCTCATGAGCCCCCGCATCCGCGGGGGCTCATGAGGATGTAAGCACCTTGCTGACGTCACTTTGAGTCTATGTTACTGGGACATCTAGGGTTTATTGCTCTAGCATTAATGAAGACTGCAGAAAAACAGTCTGCGTCCTCTGGCACTGAAGGGGTTAACTCATTCGCGGCCAGTCGCATCCGGATAGCCGCGCAACATGATGCGGCTTCTCGCGAATGAGTTAAAGCTACTGGCGCTACTATTCACCGGAGAAGACTGGCATCGTAAGCGTATTTTCCGCCGAATGGTGTCGTCTGTAGAAGTTACTGTCACCTTCCACAAACAAAAGGCTCACATTGTACGCTGTAAGTATCTAACTACTGACTTATGACAGACACCGGGCTAATCGTGCATTATCCCGTAACTACTAAAATCGATCCACCTCCCGCTGTTGGTGCTGGAAGTGAAAGGACCACGAGGACACTGTCTGCTGCACAGTAACCTGAAGCGTGTTGCAACCACTCCTAATTTTTCAACAGCACCTCCCCCCCCCCCAACCACCCCACCCACTCCCTCCTTCCTCTCACCCCCAGCCCCCACCAGCCCTGGACCCACTACCACCCCCCCCCCCACCCGCCCACCCCCACCCCCCCCCACCCCCCACCCCAGGGAAAAAAATTATGAAAGAAAATACGAACACTAAACTCGTCAGTCTCTTTACGGAAATAAAGATGTAAATGCGGCCAGAAAGAAGCGTAGATCCTCATGAGCCCTCGCAGTTGCGGGGGCTCATGAGGATCTACGCTTATTGCAGATGTTGTTAGAATGCCAGGCTAGACGCCCCGGGCGTTTAAATTGCTGGTTTTCGCCATAAACTGTGGAGAGGGGCCCTTCACTGTGATTTCCAATCACTGCAACACATCGTTAGCCTCTTCACCAGTAAGTTTCAATAACAGCTTTTACTCAAAATAGCGCCCGCGGCGGGTTTTCACCATACACCAGGAAGTTAGTCTCAAAACAGGGCTGCAGGGTCGATTCTAAACTCGACTGATTGATTGATTGATTGATTGGTTGGCTGTTTGAAGGATGGACAGACAGACCGACCGACCGACGGATCGATTGATCGATCGGTCAATTGATTGGTTGATTGAGAATCATTTGTTTCTGTCCACACAGAAGATAGCTTATAATAAATAATAATCACGTAAGTTTTATGTTTAAAGTACCATTACGCATAAATCTTAAGACACATTTAGAACCATTTGTGTTTGTCTACACACTTAATGAACTTTAACAGCAGTTGGGACACGCAGCAAAAACACACGTGTAATCGCACTAATGTTTGCCAGCCGTTAGCATGTCAATCTATTTTTAGCTGTTTCTCGTACTGATAGCGTTAGAACCGCGTGGAGTCATTGTCAAATTACTTGATATTAAGACTACGTGTGCTAAACTTGATTGTCATGTGTCTAAATGAATCATAACTAGACCTGTGGGTAGCGTTCGTAACCATCTGTTACAGAAATGTATCTTTGAACAGTTACGGCGGTAGTGGGCCTTCAAGCTTTTCCATGGGAGATGAAATGAACGTATCAAATCATCGGAAACACTTTAGTGTTTTCGATGATTAAAATGAATTGTCTTCTTTCAGTCTCTTTACACGTTTTCTCATTGGCCTTGCTGTATTTGATTTTTCCCCCTTTGTATTCTGTTTTCAAAGCGTCTCCTCATGTCACATATTACCAATTTAACATTTGATAAGTAGACTCCCTTATTAAATGTTGCGACGACAACGTTACTCGCTGAGAAAAGCTTTCTCCCCAAAATGAATCTTTGGCCAATCACCTTTCTCGGTACATACACCCTAATCTTCATTCAGTCAAACCTCTAAACAATAATATGCCAATAAATAAATAATTTAGGGGGCTACACAACAAAAAGAACTATATGTAGGTATTCTGTGATACCGCTTGTACCAGTCTTATACCAAACATAACTGAATAATTGGATAAATTAGATAATATGAACGACAGGAAATTTCAACCGAAGCAAACGCCCTATCACATACTGACCGTATTCGAAACGGCGAAGAGACAAAAAGCTGGATAACTAAAAATTGAGAGGGTTAAGCAACAAAATAACTATAATATTATACAGGCGTTGTGTTCGGCCTATATTATCAATTTTTATTCAAAAGAATGACTGAAAATGTCTTAAATTAAAAATACCTGAGAGAGAAATTCCACTCGAATGCAGTCCGCCCCAGGTTGCCAGTTTACTGACAGTCGGCAGTATGGAAAATTACGTCACCTGCGTCACACTTAAAGTTTGGGGTCCTTTCAAGGGTATATTGACTTCACGCTGTTACTTTTTAAAGTTGAAGACAAAATCGTCGTTTTACGAGTTAGGCTGTGCCAGTGGCTCTTGTCAACTCTCGGGTCCGGTCAGGGGTGTCAATGTCGGAGCTAAAGCCCTCGACTCTTACCTCCGACATTGCCCCCCCCCCCCTCCGCCCCCCACGACCGGACCCTCGAGGCGACAAGAACCACTGACAAAGCCTAACTCGTAATACAACTAATAATGTCGCATTTCTTCTGCTCGTCTGTACATAATGTAGTACGTCAGCTACGAGTATTGGCCAGTGGCACCTACAATGTGCTTATTGCAGATGGAGCCACTGATGGCTGAATCCGGCACTGAATGTTTTAACTCCGTGCATTTCCTGGCTTACAATTACTTACAATTACGGAAAATCTCTGTCTATCACTACCCAATAATGCATCGCATTACGTTTTCTGTGGAGCTTTACGCAGATTGTGATTCTGGATTCTTTGTTATACACCGCCAAAAGAAAAAAAAAAAAAAAAAGCCCAGCCGTTCAATAACATGGGTGCAAAGCGGTGTCAGCAAGAGGCATAAATTCTCAAGAGCCCCCGCAAATGCGGGGGCTCATGAGGATATGTCTCTTGCAGTTGGGTCGTCAGTGAAGGAGTTAAGTTTACAGTGGAGGTTCAGGCATTAACCCATTCAGCCCTGACGCACTACAGCAGGAGATGGGTCGACCATGATAATTCAAAGGTAGTGCCAGATTAGCTTGGCGCCAAGCTAATCTGGCACTACCCTTGAATTATCATGGTCGATCTATCTCCTGTAAAATGTGCATAGTCGTTAGATGATGCCTCCAAAATTTGGGAAATACGTGCCACGGGCTGAATGAGTTCAGCATCTTGTGCATGCAGCCGCCTGTGCAATTTACAATTACCGGTGGCTGCCTGCACGCATAATAAAACAAAGCCTCGTTAGATAGCCCCAGGCCTATCATCCTTCCTCTGTCTCCATGACTAATCTGGATCTGAAATACATGTTTTCCCGATAGATTCTCAACCCCTTCCTGGCCACCTTCGTGCACTCAGTCAACGGTGCTGTAAACAAGACCGGAGTGGCTGCAAGCACACAGAGGTTAATGTCATGAGACGCGTGCAGTGCAGAAATAGGAGATGAGCACGCAGTCTCGCATGTAACGAAGTAACTTGTGATGTCGAAATAGATAATGCGCGCGCGAACCACCGTGCAAAGCTAGTGGGACTAATGAACAAAAGTGGAGACGCGTTTTGTCTTGCAAAACAAGTGCGTTTCCGCACGCGCGCATGCATGTTTATTTGCGTGGATGCATGTTTACGTGTAGTCACAGTACAAATAGACGTTGTTTGGAAATCAGACGTAGGTCAAAATTGCACGTGTATCGACGAAAACAGTGGATTAAAACCCAGGACAAACATGCGATAGTGGGCCTCCAAGCGTTTCCGCCTCATGAAACCTGGCTTTCGTTCGCTCATTCTTCTTCTTCTTGTCGTTCGCAGTGGGCTATACGGTCAGACCAGCACCGGCGGTGAATGACGTCGTTTTCTCCAGGTCTTCTCGACTGCCGTAGAGTTTGGTCTGCAGTGGAGTTGGCGAAGGCCACACTTCTTTTCTTTCATCGTCCAGTAGAGGGCATCTCTGGAGAATGTGTTCCGCTGTTTGGTCTTCCTGACCACAGGCGCAGGTTGGTGATGGCGCCAGCTTCAGCTTTCTGTTCATGTGAGCGTTCAGTCTGTTGTGGCCGGTACGCAGTCTGATCAGGACGACTTGCTGCTCTCTGGTCATTGTGTGGTAGTCGTCTCTGTTTGACCTCGGCCTCATCAATGCCTTTTGGTCAATATATATATATATATATATATATATATATATATACATATATATATATATATATATATATATATATATATATATATATATATATATATATATATATATATATATATATATATATATATATATATAAATGAAAAGAAAAGGGGAGACTGCTAGTGCTAATATTTTAGGAAGGTTACAAAGTAAAGTAGGATATAGCACTGTCAGGGGAGAGAAATGTGCATGATCGACCAGTGATCATAGATCTACTGTGGCCAAAGCACACCAAAAAAAAAAAAAAAAAAAAGATAGGAAAGAGGGGGCGTGCTAATATTTTAGGAAGGTTACAAAGAAAAGTAGGATATAGCACTGTCAGGGGAGAGAAATGTGCATGATCGACCAGTGATCATAGATCTACTGTGGCCAAAGCACACACACACACAAAAAGAGATAGGAAAGAGGGGGCGCCCCCTTTTAGCGCCCCCTCTTTCCTATCTCTTTTTTTTTGGTGTGCTTTGGCCACAGTAGATTTATATATATATATATATATATATAAAGGGCAAGCTTTGAATAGACAAATGGTTAGATCTCCTGTGGCCTCCTATCAGGCACCCAGTCGCCAGCCCACAGGAAAAAAAAATACTGACACCAAAATTCATAAGGATGCATCACGTCTCACATTCAAACCATGCCCCTTTCCGGAACTTAGGAAGTAGGCATGACGTAGACGCATATATACATACACACGAGAAGTTGTACTACTAATAGAAATTCTACAGCAGATGTACATACAGATTCTTACTTCGGTGTTTAGGTGATGCTGAGAATCTCACTCGAGTGGTTTTAAAACCTTATCCTACGACCGAAAGCGAGTAGGATACGGTTTTAAGACCACGAGAGTGAGATTCTCAGTATCATCTAAACACCGATGTAAGAATCTATTTCTTACTCACCTTTTTCTTGACATGAATCCGATGTGAGTTAGCTTTCGGCACACGCCTAGTCACAACACAACCGCCATTGTGTCTTGGCAAAAACTTCTGGACGTATTTTACAACGTGACGTCAATGTTTTGGATGCCAGACAAATGTTCCTACATGATGATGTAATAATAGCGCAATTTATGACGCCAGAGTGCCAGTCGTCACTATGAAATGATGTCATTGCACGTGAGCTGAAAGTAGGTCAGGTTTCAATATCCCTTATGCCCGTACCTTTTGTAGACCAGACTTTCTACAAGACAATTTTGTGCACACTTGGCATGTGTGTGATACAGCTTTTCCGCTCAAAGGCAGCAAAGAAGGAGGTGTGTAAGAAAAGACATTACACAACAATGTTACGATACACATTTTTTTTAGAGTTATAACTGATACGGAGGATTTCCGGAAATCCGAAGTTGGTTAAAAATTGCACGTGTTTCGACGAAAACAGTGGATCAAAACCCGGACAATCATGAGATATTGCATGATTGTTAGGGCTTTTAATCCACTAGTTTCGTCGAAACACGTGCAATTTTCACCTGCTTCTGATTTCCGGAAATCGTCTATTTCCAGAACAACATAAGGGAGGCTAGCGCTGGTGGAGATAGTACACGTATCAAGGTGAATTACTCAGCGCCGTACAGAAAAACCGTCAGACCCCCTGCCCTAAAAAAAAAAAGGATGCATCACGTCATGCAGTAATATTAACTCATTCGATACGTGCCGCCACCGGATACACGGCTTAAGCCGCGTATCCGGAGGCGGCTCGTCTCGAATGAGTTAAACCATGTCTTTTTTTTTTTTTTTTTTTTTTTTACCGGACCTACATGATACGTACGTCAGATGCGAGGTTTCGGATGTTACACCAAGTATATTCTCATGCGGCCATGGTTCAGTTACGGTCACCTGATCACAGGTTGCGATCCCTGTTCTGTTCCGCGGAGTTCGTCAACTCTGTCTACCAGTCTCAGAGGTACACGCCTCAGTTGTTGATTCATTGATTGCTTAGTTTGGGGTCTAGCTCCAAGGCACGGGAGTGATAATGGACGGCCCTAAGGGAGGGTTAGGGTGGGGGGGGGGGGGTGCGCATGGACGACTCTTGCCTATGGAGCACGACCTGAACACTGATCAATGCAGGCGCACTGCCAGTGTGCCACTTTGACTTACCACGGACAACCTTTCAACGGACATGCTATTGAACAATCCGGTCTTTTTTCACTGGGACACATGAGTTGCAAGAGTGCGTAAACTTAAATCTTACGCAAGCCGCTGAGCATGGTGCTCCGCTATAGCGGAACACCTTGCTCAGCAGCTTGCGCAGGATTTAAACTCAATCAAGCAGAGGACGCCAAGGTCTTCAGTCCCCGCATGGCTGCAGGCCGGATCATGTTATGAAGCCCTTAGTCTTTGATCACGCCAATGCAATTTTTAAGAAGCAAAGACCCCACTGTTGGAAATAATACAGCCAGGCTACAGCTGTGCCAACAGTCTCATCGTGTCTTCCGACTTCTGGTGAGCAAAAGGTCCTCGAAGCCGACGTTGCGTCAGCCTTGCTGTTGACTGACGCGGTGGCCGCATGCTCAGTATTGTCGGCTCCGGCGAGCATCTTGTGCTGATTGGGACGTACTGATTGCGTTTCAGTTTTCGTGGCAAAGCTTGATCGTGATCCGTAAAGAAAACGACCGACAGAATCGTGACGCCTGACGGCGGCAAGCTAATCTTACACTACCCTTGAGTTATCATGGTCACGTTATCTCCTCGTACGCAGTCGTTAAGTAAATTTGGGAAAGGCTGCCTTGGGATTAAATGGGTTAATTTTCAGGATTCATGGCTGGCTGGCATCATGAGTTTATTGTAAAAGGTTGAATTAAACTGAATTTCTGATCATGCGACGATACCCCCATCCCCCCCCCCCTTCCTCCCTGCCACCTTTCTCACCCTGCCCACTCCACTCACAACCGTCTCAAACGGAGAAATAAAAATAAAAAACAGCTGTCCACACACATCAATACAATCTAGACCTCAAGTTGGGAGCTCTAGATCTAAATGTCCATGCATCAAGGGGCTGGAAATCCATGTTATTTTGAGATACGCCCCTTTTTGGGTGGGTGGATGGGGGAAGGGGGAGGGGGTTTCCGCACATAATGCTCCCATGTCACTCACCTAGTACCCTACATACCACACCTCACCCTTTCCTATCATTTGTTTTTGTGCTATTGCCAGCCGGATCTATGATCATCGGTCTATGAGGCACAGTTCTCTCCCTTACCAGCGCCTTACTACCCGTCTCACCGTCTCAATAGAAATCAGAAGTGAAAATCTATTTCCTGCCGAATTTCTCCCTTTGGAATGGCACGGGTGCGTATCTGGCCCTCTCTCTGCCGGAAGACATCAGACAGCACACAAAAGCAAGAGGCATAGATCCTCATGAGCCCCCGCATCCGCGGGGGCTCATGAGGATCTATTCCTCTTGCAGGCCTCATTCATAACCGTGTGCCTCAGGCAGGCGCGGTAGTCCAGCCATAAATCTGCGATGGTATGAAAGACGCGCGTTCTTGATGGCGGCCTGGATGCGCACCGATGGTACCTGGCTTATCGTTGCTGAAGCTGGGGTGAATAAACTTCGCTGACATGGTTTATCCCACATTTGGTTTGAAGTGTTCTGGTCACATAGAGAACGCTCTAGAACCTTCTTCCCAAAGGGCTGATTTAAATATAAGCCCCCCTTGTATTACGTGTGATCGGGTAAAATTCATTCTATAGAGGTGCATAGTTTGAAGATTTATGTTTCTCAGTCGCGCTGATGTGAAGAAGGTTTGCGGCTGAGGCAAGCTGTCAACAGCTGACTGCTAGAATGTCTGGGCGGGAAAGACGGACACCTGAAAAGATCTGACAAATAATAAGAGAGAGAGAGAGAGAGAGAGAGAGAGAGAGAGAGAGGAGAGAGAGAGAGAGAGAGAGAGAGAGAGAGAATTGCAAAGATATCATTGTGAGATTTTAGACCGAAAAGATGACCGCCAAGCGTGCAAACTGCAATGCCGTGCAAGAAACACGCGTTGAAAGGACAAGCACGACACAATTAATTAATTTAATTCGGATATGGGATCAGTTGTGTTCTTTTTTTAAAAATAGCTGACATTAACCCATTCAGCCCTGACGCACTACAGCAGGAAATGGGTCGAACATGATAATTCAAGGGTAGTGTTGGATTAGCTTGGCGCCTGTCGGCGCCAAGCTAATCTGGCACTGTCCTTGAATTATCATGCTCGATCCATCACCTGCAACTGGTGCATAGTCATTGGATGACGCCTCCAAAATTTGGGAAATAAGGCCGTCGGGCTGAATGAGTTAAAACAGACATGGATATAACCTTGTACATATATTTAACTTAAAAAAAAACTCCCTTCTATTTATAGAAGGGACTTTTTAGGACGGGTCGCGGTGGGGCGAATTTAAATAGGCTAAACCTCTAACAATTGAAGTAACAAGATAAAAATTACGTCATGTCTAGTTACGCTAACATTTGCTGCTGAATGTACATTTTGCGCGAAGCGCCGTATGTGCGTATGTATGTATGTATGTACGTATGTATGTATGCATGTGAGTGTGTGCGTATGTATGTAAACAAGAGAATCTCCGATATTTGTGTCACAATTTATTTTAATCATTATGCAGTATTTTCTTTCCGGGAGAATTTTCGTTCTTTGTTGTGTGTTGCGGTTATGGCATGTACTTTTTAGTGACGTCAAGAACATATGACGTAAGATGTGTGTTTGGAACATGTGACGTACGATGTTGGTTTGAAGAGTTACGTCACTGTGAATCGTTTGGAAGACAGTCAGTCAGGAGAGATTTTGCTCTCGAGTAAAAGTTGTTTTTTTGTGAGGTGTAGTGGGCAGAGAAATGCCGTGTTATGGTCTATGGTAGAATAGACGATTGAGAGCAGAATGCTCAGTACAGTGGTACGTAAAATTTTGTAGTTTAAGAACTACGACTAGTAACCAGATCGACTGATTAGAGTAACGAGTACCGGACCTTGTCCAACGGCCAAGATGGGCAGACAGGCCTGAAACAGTCGAAGGTTTACTTCACGCATCTTTGGGTATGTATTTGTTTATTATATAGCTGATTCGCGTTTGTTAAGTAGTAGATTCGGAAAATGTATTAGTTGTTCGGCTCTAGATCTGAGATTGTATGATATTCGGCGCGCATCGGCGAGTTTGCGGTGTCGTCTGGCGATCGGCGCGCGGGATTGAATGGAATGATCGAAACATTTTGTGGAGCCTGTTGATTTTGAAATGAATAATTCGTATCGTGGTGAGAGGTTATGTGTTGTGCGGAAATATGTCGTATTCGTGTGTGTGCATGATATTTCGAATTGACTGTTATTACAATATTTATTCGATGACGGAAACGATCGGGAATCGGCGACAACGTCCGGAAGCCGTTAACGGTCGTCATCGTTACAGTGTCGTCATTCCGGCGGAAGTAACTTTTTAGCAATGGCAGATTTCTTATGGAGAGATACGTTTTGTATGTGTTATAGATGCTTCCCTCCCCTATCACCAGCTGAGAAGTTGGATTTGTGTATGCTTCGTGTGGGAATGTGGTTAATCAACGTGGTGTGCGAGATAACAAGTTGATCCTGACGGTGTGCGTGTGGAGCTTCGACGTGTCATCGCGAGAGACAGTGCGATTATTCGACCAGTGGTGTGGCCGAATCAACAGCAGCGACGCTACATCCATCTTTATCCACGGTCGGAGTAATCAAACTGTTTGATCGTTCGAGGATCTAAGCATTAATTAGTGTCAGTTATTATCGACAGACATTGCGGAGATGTGACATCGTAGTGGAACAATAAGTGTAGGACGTGTGGTTAGTGCTGTGAACATTGTGCGAATGGTTGAGGGTGTGCGTATTTTACAGATGCATGTATGAATTGAGTGAATATTGCGTAGGTTTGTATACGTCTTGTCTATTGTTTGTCGTGCGAATGAGAAGATCAAATTATTAAAACCGAACAAATATCTAAATATTCCGAGTGGTATATATTCTTCCTCCCTGGTGTGACAATAATTTGGGGGCTCGGCCGTAGATTCGAACCACGGTTATTTCCAGATTCGGGATCACAATTTAGTGATTACGATTGGGAATTAATCTTGGCGATTCGAGCCACGGATATTTGTATCTATTTACACTGGCACGTAAGCTTTGGCTTGACCAATAGTATAACGATAGCGTTATCGGTTCAGGTTACTTACTGTGTAATTTTTTAGAGTAGTCTAAATTTACGCACCAGTGTAATTTTCTGTCATTACCAAAGGACACTCGGAATTGCTGGATAACCTGTGGGCGGTTGGAGGGCGTTGTTACATCGGGCGGCATTCAGCTCCGAAGCTTCGCCATCATTATATTCATCCCTTCCGTTTATTCAGGTACCGAGTTGTGTTCGATTGTCAGCGTTAGTGGAGACTAACCGATTGCGCAGAGTGTCATACAAGTACAGAGTGCAGATTATGATATTACTTTCCTTGATAATCTGTAGAGGTATACTGAACTTCCGCAGCATATTAGATTTTCTTATTTCGCATTTGTTTTGTCCTTTCGTAAAAAGAGTTAGTGGAGACTAACCGATTGCGCGGATTGTCATACAAGTACAGAGTGCAGGTTGTGATAATACTTCCCTTGATAATCTGTAGAGCTGTAACTTCCGCAGCGTAATCGATTTTTTTTTAAATTTCGCATTTGTTTTATCCTTTTGTAAAATGGGTTACGCCAAAACTTGTTGACAGATCAACAAAAGTTCACGTTGATAAATGGTTATCGATAGCTTATAAACAAGCAATAGTTGAAGTCATTTTGTTGTTGCACGGATTTTGGGCAGTACAAACAAACTTAGCCGTCATGCCCGATACAAGAAGTAGTAGAACAAGATCTGAGAATCCTAGCAGATCAGAAATGGAACAAGAAACAGATATGAAAACCAGGATGCAGGCTTGGAAAGAAGAAGGGGAATTATTGAGTTTAGCGGGGAACGACTTAACTGCATATGTTCTGGATGAGAAAAAACGTTGGTCAGAGCGGCGAGAACGAGAAGCGGAGTTAGCGCGACAAGAAGCTGAACGAGAAGCGGAGTTAGCGCGACAAGAACGAGAAGCGGAGTTAGCGCGGCAAGAACGAGAAGCGGAACGACGAGAACGAGAAGCTGAGCGTCAGACTCGATTGAGAGAATTAGAAATTCAGGCAGAAGGTCGGCGTATAGAAGGAGAACAGAACAGAAACAACAACGCGCAAGATCGACGCAGGATTAAAATCAAGTTACCATTTTTTGAAGATGGAGATGATTTAGAAGTCTTTCTATGGAAATTTGAAAAGGTCATGAGAGCAGAGCGTATTCCAGATGACGAATGGGGATTACACCTGATCGCATTGCTAAAGGGAAAAGCAGCAGAAGCTATCACGCACATGCAGCATGTTGATTTAGAAGATTTCGAACAGATTCGCAAAGAATTGCTGAAGAAGTTCCGTTTGACATCAGAAGAGTACAGAGAAAAACTGAACAATGCCAGGAAGAAAAATGACGAAACAGCCAGAGAACTCATGAATCGGATTACGCAATGGATAACCCGATGGATTGAACTTTCAGGGAAAGAAAAGAACTTTGACAGTATCGTAGAATTATTGGCAGTGGATACCTTTTTAGACGCACTACCAAAAGAGCAAGCTACGTTCGTACGAGACAGAAGACCCGCCAACGTAGATGAGGCTACTGAAGCAGCAGAAACCTACGAGGTGTCAAGAGGAAACAGGGGACATGAGAATAGAAGTATGTTCAAAGATAACAACAGGGACAGATTTAGACACAGGGATAGTCCGTCACCTAGAAGGGATCACAGTAAGCAAGGATTGCGCGACAACAGATCACCAAACAAACACGAAAATCAATCGGTCAAGAACAGAGTATCATTTAAGATCGAATGTTTCAATTGTGGAGGACCCCACAAAGTAGCAGTATGTCCAAACAGAAAACAGAATGCGTTGTACGTACAACCTACATGTGGATCGATGCATACAGCGAGTTGCAGTTGTGCAGCCACGCACCACCGGCACCATGAAAGCATAGACCACCACGCACTGAGAGTGGGAATGCCTTACCTTGAAGAAAGGTTGGAAAGAAATCACAAAATGACGCTATGCGACACATGCAGCAAGATAAATTATCAGCCATCGTGTCAAGTAGAGATAGAAGGCAAGGAAGTGCCAGCATTGAGAGACACAGGAGCTACAATTAGTGTTGTTGATACAAAATTGGTGCCAGAAAACAAATATACAGGTGAGATGCGATCCGTGACATTTGCGTCATGCGACGTCAAGCAAGTACCTGTTGCTAGACTGTTCATGCGAACACCATTTTTTGAAGGAGACGCGGATGTACTAGTAATATCCAGACCAGCATTGCCAGTTTTGGTAGGGAATGCACGATTCTTGAACAAAGAGAAAACAAACACTATTCCAGTTTATCCAGTGATGAAACCTTGCTCAAAAAGAGATGCAAGCGAACAAACTGAAGACCATGTAGAAAACATCCCAGTTGTAATGGAAAGCACCGAGACGATCACAAAGAAACGAAGCGAACCAAACGATACGAAAACAGATGAGCAGTGTGCAGAAGTAGAAACAAGAAGCACGGCAACGAAAGGAAATCAAAAAGAGCTCAAGATCCCAGAAACAAAGATTGTTGATGTTACACCCGAGGAATTGAAACAGGCTCAAAAGGAAGATGAAACTTTGAAGAAATGCAGAGATGCAGCTGATGGGAAAAAAGAGGGAAATCAAAACAGCAAACAAACCAAATCCGAATTTAAATGGAAGAATGGAATTTTGGTACGAGAATTCACTGAAAAGGAACAGAGAAAAACGCAGATCGTTGTACCCAAAAAGTATAGACAGGGTGTTATGAAATTAGCACATGATACTCCGATGAGCGGGCATTTAGGTGCTAAGAAAACCAGAAACAGAATTTGGGCTGATTTCTATTGGCCAGGAATTTGTGGTGACATACAACGATACTGCGCATCATGCGACGCATGTCAAAGGTCATCACACAAGGGCAGACAGACGCGTGTACCATTAGGTAAAGTACCCATAGTGGACACACCTTTTGAAAAAATCGCCGTGGATTTGATCGGACCGATCAACCCAGCATCAGATAGAGGGTATAGATATGTTTTGACTGTAGTCGATTATGCAACCAGATACCCTGAGGCAGTACCTCTGAAAACATGTCAGACTACCGAGATTGCAGAGGCACTTTGGACAATTTGGACAAGACTAGGTGTACCAAAAGAGATTGTATCAGACCAAGGAACCCAATTTGTGGGAGATTTGATGCAACAGTTACAGAAACTACTGGACGTGAAAGGCATAAAAACGACACCATACCATGCACAATCAAATGGGTTGGTGGAAAAATTCAATGGTACATTGAAACAGATGATGAAGAAAATGTGTCTTGAACAACCAAAAGAGTGGGACCGGATGATACCAGCTTTGCTATTTGCATACAGAGAAGTGCCACAAGAATCTATGTTGTTCTCACCATTCGAGCTTTTGTACGGCAGATCAGTTAAAGGGCCAATGCAGATTTTGAAGCAACTTTGGATGAAGAGCGAAGTGGAAGAGGAAGAGAAGACGACAGCACAATACGTGATCGATTTGAGAAACAGGATTGAACAAACCTGTATCATAGCTCAGGAAAACTTGCGAAAGGCTAGCCAGAGACACGCGAGAAACTTCAACAGAAGAGCAAAACCTAGAACTATCACGGAAGGTTCAAAAGTACTGTTGTTGTTGCCAGAAAAAAAGAACAAACTACAGCTTACATGGAAAGGGCCATTTACGGTGACTAAGAAAATAAACGATTTCGATTACAAAGTGAATGTGCAGGGCAAAGAAAAAGTGTACCATGCGAATTTATTGAAAAGCTACCTTGAGAGAGAAGAAACAGAAAAGGTCGCAGCAGTTATGACTGAAGACAATGATGAATGAAAGCACTAGTAGTAGTGCACGATGAGTGAAAGCACTAGTAGTGGTGCATGATGAATGAAAGCACTAATAGTAGTGTATGATGAGTAGCAACACTAGTAGTAGTGTATTGTGAGTGGTAGCATTAATAGCAATGCATGATGAATGGCAACACTAGTAGTAGTGTATGATGGGTAGTAACACTAGCAGTAGTGTATGATGGGTAGCAACACTAGCAGTAGTGTATGATGAGTGGCAGCACTAGTAGTAGTGCGTGATGATGAGATTGCAGTTGCAGTAACATGATTTCCAGGTGAAGGTGATCAAAGGAAAAGATAATGTTGGTGCAGATTACCTTAGCCGTATCGACAGTGAAGAAAAATAAACAGATGCGGTGTTCACGTATAACGAACGTGTATTTATGTGTTTAACAGTGAGGTTATAGGAAAATAAATGGTTATTGTCGTGGATGCGATTTATTCGCAAATGATAATATGAAATTGTGTCAAGTATAGTCTAAAACTAGAGTTTTAGCTGGGAAAGGGCCTTGTGTCACAATTTATTTTAATCATTATGCAGTATTTTCTTTCCGGGAGAATTTTCGTTCTTTGTTGTGTGTTGCGGTTATGGCATGTACTTTTTAGTGACGTCAAGAACATATGACGTAAGATGTGTGTTTGGAACATGTGACGTACGATGTTGGTTTGAAGAGTTACGTCACTGTGAATCGTTTGGAAGACAGTCAGTCAGGAGAGATTTTGCTCTCGAGTAAAAGTTGTTTTTTTGTGAGGTGTAGTGGGCAGAGAAATGCCGTGTTATGGTCTATGGTAGAATAGACGATTGAGAGCAGAATGCTCAGTACAGTGGTACGTAAAATTTTGTAGTTTAAGAACTACGACTAGTAACCAGATCGACTGATTAGAGTAACGAGTACCGGACCTTGTCCAACGGCCAAGATGGGCAGACAGGCCTGAAACAGTCGAAGGTTTACTTCACGCATCTTTGGGTATGTATTTGTTTATTATATAGCTGATTCGCGTTTGTTAAGTAGTAGATTCGGAAAATGTATTAGTTGTTCGGCTCTAGATCTGAGATTGTATGATATTCGGCGCGCATCGGCGAGTTTGCGGTGTCGTCTGGCGATCGGCGCGCGGGATTGAATGGAATGATCGAAACATTTTGTGGAGCCTGTTGATTTTGAAATGAATAATTCGTATCGTGGTGAGAGGTTATGTGTTGTGCGGAAATATGTCGTATTCGTGTGTGTGCATGATATTTCGAATTGACTGTTATTACAATATTTATTCGATGTCGGAAACGATCGGGAATCGGCGACAACGTCCGGAAGCCGTTAACGGTCGTCATCGTTACAGTGTCGTCATTCCGGCGGAAGTAACTTTTTAGCAATGGCAGATTTCTTATGGAGAGATACGTTTTGTATGTGTTATAGATGCTTCCCTCCCCTATCACCAGCTGAGAAGTTGGATTTGTGTATGCTTCGTGTGGGAATGTGGTTAATCAACGTGGTGTGCGAGATAACAAGTTGATCCTGACGGTGTGCGTGTGGAGCTTCGACGTGTCATCGCGAGAGACAGTGCGATTATTCGACCAGTGGTGTGGCCGAATCAACAGCAGCGACGCTACATCCATCTTTATCCACGGTCGGAGTAATCAAACTGTTTGATCGTTCGAGGATCTAAGCATTAATTAGTGTCAGTTATTATCGACAGACATTGCGGAGATGTGACATCGTAGTGGAACAATAAGTGTAGGATGTGTGGTTAGTGCTGTGAACATTGTGCGAATGGTTGAGGGTGTGCGTATTTTACAGATGCATGTATGAATTGAGTGAATATTGCGTAGGTTTGTATACGTCTTGTCTATTGTTTGTCGTGCGAATGAGAAGATCAAATTATTAAAACCGAACAAATATCCAAATATTCCGAGTGGTATATATTCTTCCTCCCTGGTGTGACAATTTCTGTACACACAAGCTTGAAGCTTGGCGAACTACTTTCTTAAGTGGGTGGCTAAGAGAACCTTCGAGCATATTGTAATTTAATGTCTCATTGAAGACATAAACAACCGTTTATTGGAAGTCGGTTGACCCAGATTAGAGTCCGTAATTTTTGTCATATTTACTTGAACTTTTGCATATAGCTAGTTTGGAGAAAGACATTTAATGAGTTTGTTTGCCAGCTTTGTATCCATTTAACTTCTTTAGTAAAAATTAATTCTTTTCAGAAAATAATTAAAACAGTAAAAAACCTTCACTTCTAGAGAAAGTCAGACAGTGCCGGTGACGTAAAAGAAGCAACTTTGTCACAACGCAGACACCGATACCCTAAATATGACGTAATTCTCTCTCTCTCTCTCCTCGCTCTTTCTCACACATATGCGCGCATCTCCAAAAGGCATAGATCCTCATGTGCCCGGAGGTGCGCGCGCATGCACTAACGCAGACGCACACGCAAACAGACACATCGACGCGCTTTCAGAAGAGGATGCAGGTGTACTTACTATAGCATATACCTAGGTAAAGTCAACCTGATTTCACACACATTATAGAAAGACTGAAATTGTACCTTGAAATTCTAGTTTTATCACCATTTTCCCAAGTCATGAAGCGAAAGCGAATCTCATATCACGTTAAATATAAAATTACGTAAGAACAAAAAAATACGTCATGACAAATGACGTTTGACAAACCATTGACGCGTGTGCACTGCGCGCGACCCTTCTAGAGTTCACTATGATGCATTGGCACATCTGCGAGGCTTTTACAGAAGGAGATATTTCAACATCAGAATCAAGTCAAAGATAAAAAGGTGGAGACCCTTGACAGCAAAGACAGCTCTCATATATAAGGGACTTTGTGGGTTATGGTTCATCCCATGTCCGTTGAAAGGTCCTGGTAAATCAAAGTGGCACAGTTGGAGTGCGCCTGAGTTGATCAGTGTTCAGGTCGTATTTCAAAGGCAATAGATTTCCCTGTCCCCCATAACCCGCCCGTCAGGGCCGTCCATGATCACCTCGGTGCTGTGGACGTTAAACCCGAACTAACCAACCAACCAATGGTTCATCCCATCTTGTTGTGTCTTGCCTCAATAAAAGACATTAGTACACCTGGTTCATTTCTGTGTGTATGTGCATTTTGGAAAAAGTTGTAGCCCACACATTTTACAAATTACGTTGTAAATATCATTGTCACACGGTCACGTGACAAGAGGCGTGAGCACAGATGGGTCTCGATAGCTCAAGTAATGTGTTGATCTGGCACTACTCACTACCCTTGAGCTATCATGTTTGATCCATCTCCCGCTGTTCATATCGATTGTGTGGAACTTCATGCTGACCGAATACCATATTATTTGCTGAATTCCGCTTAGCCAGGAGTTTGTACTTCTATGCATGCGGTACGCCTGCCGTTATTTTGGTAAGAACCTAAATTGTTTGGGGTTCTGCGTTGACGCAGCACACGTCTAGTACCTTAATTACTCGAATGCCTGAAGGTGGTTTGCTGATTTGAAGGTATGACTTTTTGACCCCTTCACAACCAGGAGTCTCAAGGAAAAGCCCGAAAACGATTAACGTTAAACGGGTATAACGCCTATTGCCACCACATTTAGCTGATTTCAAAAGGAGCGCACCGAAAAGCGCCTGAACAAAATTTGAGTCCAACCGATTTCGAACAAAATTTGGATTTAAAGACCAGACAGAGTACTACAGTGATATAAACGAGCAGAGCAAGAAGACTAGATCCTCATGAGCCCCCGCGGATGCGGGGGCTCATGAGGATCTAGGCCTCTTGCAGTAGAGTGTCGCTCACTGCGACCTGGCAGCCAAAGGGTTAATTACCAGAGAGCGGGTATTTTGACAGGTTGCGAGATTTTAGGGTTATGAGCTGACGCCGCGTTCGGGGAGATAAATGCCATGTAGGTTAAATCGGTGATTAAAAGCTGTGACGTCCTATTTACCGTAGAGCAGGTATCAGGTGGACTGCAAGATTATTAGCTCCCGCGAAGTACTGGTTCATGCATTCCTTCAACCATGTGTAGGTAATTTCGCCATGACTGTCGTTTTACATGCGTATACGCGCACGCAAAACACGCCCACGCACTCACTCACTCGCTTACTCACTCGCTCACTCACACTCAAGTACACCATGAATGAATTAATGAACGAGCGAAAGCACGATCGTACGAAGGAACGAAGGAACTAACAAACGAACGAAGGAACGACCGAACAAAAGATCGATCGATCGAACGAACGAACGACGAATGTTCGGACGAATGAATGAATGAACGAACGCACGCACGCACGAACGAACGAACGAACGAACGAACGAACGAACGAACGAATGAATGAATGAATCTACCAACCAAGAAATCCGCCAGACAGCCAGCAAAGCAACCAACCAACCAACCAATCAGTCAAGACAGACAAGCAGAGAGACAAAAAGAAACAAGCTGTTGGAAATACTACTCATGTAGAAAATCTTCTGTCTTTGGCCTTGCAAGGGAAAAAAAAAGTTTCTTGGCACACTAGAGTGCTGTTTTACCGGGTCTGAAAATACCGTGATTTTGTATTGTAAATACCGCTCGAATCTGGCATTTGCAACTCACAAAGTTAAAGTCTGGTGACATTTACTTCTTCAATGTTATTACTTCACCGCCACCAGTCGCACATTCTGCCTCTAAAATCTTTGCTAATTAAGCGCCCAAGAATTCCTTGAGGGAACATAGATAGAAAAAGGACTAGAAACGCGGGGGCTCATGAGGATCTATGTCTCTTGCAGTTGCACTTTGTTTCTTTTCTTCAAGCTTTGATGGGTCAATTTGTGTGAAGGCAAAGCGACTGTGGGTGGGGATGGGCAGAAAACGTTTAGGGCTTAAAGTCTTTTGTCCACCACGAAGGTGATTTCAAAGACGGGGTACCGAAACAGTCTCCAAACTCGAGTTTGCACTGTCGTGAACCTAAACGGAGCATGAGCATCGCGCTATTCTACGGCTATTCTACGCCGCAGGGCCGGGACGGTCGTCGAATCGCACGTGTTGACAGCCACTAATGATGGGGGTTTTGTTTTGGGCTCGGTGGTCGCGATTTTATCCTGACTGCGTAAACATAGCAGCATAGAGGCAACACTAGCCACCAAGATACATACAGTACATTTAGCTTCTCACAAGCCCCCGCACTCTGCGCGGAACTCATGAAGATCTATGCCTCTTGGGGAGTTTTGTTTTTTGTTATGGGCGAACATTGCTAGGCAGTAAATGCCATCCGTCTGATGTAAAAAGAAGAATATATTTATCCTCGTGAAAGTATGCGGTAACGGTGGAATGAATGTTTCTTGATAGGTTCATTTGTCTCTGTGCACATCAAACGGAACAGAGAATCTTCTGCCATACCATCTGACGGCAGTTCCGATGAAAGCGGCCTTCGAGGCTGGCTAAAGCCGTGTTATGTCCCCAGCCCTCAGCCAAATAATAGCCCTATCCAAGTCCATTTTAGTATATATTTTTAATTTGTAACCTGGCTTTTAAATTTCTGCCCGTATATGCGCCTCAGCAGATCCAAGTATATTCCGTAGTGAACCCGAATCTGTCTTTAACAGAACGATAGAGCCGGGCGGGAAAGTGTGTTCATTTATATGGTCATTGATGTACGGTTACTGAAAAACAAAAGAAACGACTGAAACTCACTGCAAACCACAATAAGCGCATCTCCCTTCCCCCCTTCCCCCCTCCAGGAAATTAAAATTGTGTGAACTGAAAAAGCAAAACTTAGGCACAGATTCTCATGGGTCACGGTCCTGTAACTTGCATGACGGACTTCTGAGGATTTTTGCCTTTTCTCATCAGTAGAAAGGGCCACTATCACACTGAATTAGATACACTCACTGATACGCACCTTCTGTCAGTCTGGAATAAACATAGATCCTCATGGCGCCCGCAGATGCAAAAGCTAATGAGAATCATGCCTCTTGCCTGACTCTATCATTATGCTGGTCCTTACAAGAAGCTACGCGAGCTGATTCACTGCCTTCCATAGTGTAATAGACGCGTTGACAGCAATTATAAACAAACCGCTCTGCTAAAAAAAAATGGGATAGAAACAGAATAACTCGAGCTCACATTCCATCGAATGAAAATGATAAGCTTTTTGGAGTCTGAACTAGAACTGTGTCAGTATATAATTATTTTAAATTTGTAACCTGGCTTTTAAATTTCTGAGTTTTCAGAATTATATGTGGCGGTCAGCAGATTCAAGTATATTCCGTAGTGAAACCGACTGTCTTTACCAGAACAAAAGAGGGGGGGGGGGGGGGGAGGGGGGAAGTCTGTTCATTTATGGTCATTGATGTACGGTTATTGAAAAACAAAAGAAACAACGGAAACTCACTGCAAACCACAATAGCCCATCTCGCTCCCTTCCCCCCACTCAGCCTGGAAATTAAAATTGTGTGAACTGAAAAAGCAAAACTTAGGCACAGATTCTCATGGGTCACGGTCCTGTAACTTGCGTGGCGGACCTTTGAGGATCTATGCCTTTTCTCCTCTGTAGAAAGGACCACTATCACACTGTCCGAGATACACTCAATGATAAACACCTCCTGTCTGGAATAAACATAGATCCTCATGGCGCCCGCAGATGCGAAAGCAAATGAGAATCCTGCCTCTTGCCTGCCTCTATCATTATGCTGGTCCTTACATACAAGAAGCTGCGCGAGCTGATTCAGTGACTGCCTTCCATAGTGTATTAGGCGCGATGACAGCAATTATAAACAAACCGCTCGGCTGAAAAAAGGGGACCGAAACCGAGCCTGAAGAGCGCGAGCTCACATTCCATCGAATCAAAATGATTAGGCTTTTCGGAGTCCGAGTTAGAACTGGAAAGGAGGTCTGAACAAATTCTGACGACCCCAGCTAGGATAGAACAACCTTTCGAACGACAGGGATGGGCAAAGGTGGGGGTTGGAGGAGGGGGGGTGGGGTGAGGGGTGGCTGGCTGTGGGGTGGTAGGGGTGGAGGGGGGAATGACTCTTGCACCATAGAGTTGGTTTTAGCTTTTGCCCGGCAACCAAGAAGTTAACCGTCACAAGCTTAGCGCGGAACAACGCCTACAATTCAACACCTTCACTGCCGAAAAAAAAAAAAAGAAAATGGACACCACACCACTGCAAGAGCCATAGATCCTCATGAGCCCCCGCAATTGCGGGGGCTCATGAGGATCTATGCCTCTTGCTGGAACCACATTGTATCCATTGTTCGTGGGACGGCTGAAAGCTCTTTCGCGTTGAATTGACACGGATTTCAGACGCAAAACGTACGATCAGTAGCAGCGAAGGAGTGAACATCTGAAGCGCAGGAGACGCTATCGGGCGGCAGGAGGTACAGATTCTCAGCAAGCAGGCTAACAGCACAGATCCTGGCTTATAACAAGGCCGGATAACAAAAGTCGGATATAGCAACATTTTTTTCTTCTCAAAAGTCCAACGTTTTTCGACGTATTTTTTTTCAACTTTGTTCAACGTATTTTTTTTTCGACGTTTTTCGACGTAACTTACTTTGCATATAACAAACATCGGATAATACAACAAGAGAAATTGGGTCCCCTGGCGATTTGTTATATCCGGAGAGTACAGATGCATAAGGAAATGAAAATTCTCAGAGAACAAAATTCTGACTAACGCGACAGATTGAATGCTCAAAAATAGTGCCTTGCATTGTTCGTTTTGGGCTCCGAGCTGATCGAGCAGTACTCCTGAGCTTTCACGGTCGATCTGTCTTCGAGAATGTCCGACAGATTCCAAAGATGACGTGAGCTATACCTACCTCTTGCAAAAGGAAGCGGGGATTATGAGAACCCATGCATAGAAGCCATCGACCACGCTGAGAAAGTAGTTCATAATTTCTGGATATACGCCTCTCATAGAGGGAAACACACAGGCTAATAAGAATCAACGCGTATTACCAAGAGAAGCAGGGCAGGAAATTCTCATGGCAATCTAGACCTGTTGCTGAGGGACACAGAGATTTACCAGAATATGTTCATCGGTCTTGCAAATGGCATGGTCTGGTTAAGGGGCATGCTTACCGGAAATGCAGCTTTGATGTTAGGCCGTTTTGGCAAAGCTTGTAAAGCGTGCTTATTATTCGTGCGCTGGCCTGTGATTCTGGACCTTACGGCGCTAGCACCGTAAGGTCCAAATCACAGACCAGCACACGGTTTTTGTTTTGTCGAAGTGTTGGTACATGTGGCTATTGAAGATTTTACACGGGAACACTTCTACAGAAAATATTCCGACCGACAGCAGCGAGCTTCGGGTAGGGGAGGGGAAAATAGGGGAGGGCGGGGGAAGGAAGGGAGGAGAAGGGGGGGGGGGGGAGGGGGGCTGTGGGAGTGGGGTGTGGTTGGTGGGCATTTCGCAAAGGCAAGTACTGTCAAAGCATCCTTGTACACTCAGTGTCAAGTTTCTTGTCTTCAATTGCGCTTTGCTTTGTGATTTTGAATCTTAAGGCGTAACGCCCATGTCAAAAGGCCCCATGCACGGGCCAACCCGGACCGACACCGGCCTGAGGACCTTTTGCTTACTGGGGGGACAACTCGTCAGAGATACATCACGACTGCCTCGCAGTCTTTCCATCAAAAACATTTGGAAATAGCGGGCAATATCAACACATTTACAAAACTTGGACAAAGTCACGTGGATCCAATCTTGAGCGCTCAGTTGGACCTAGCGGTGTGCAGGTCTGTGATTTTGGACCCTACGGCTGAAAGCCGTAAGGTCCAAAATCACAGATCTGCACACATAAAAAGAAACAGACACGTGTATGTCTATTATTGCGTTCCGACACAGCACATGTTCTTGCCCCGCCTCTGAACAGGTTCACGTGGTGTACAGGGACCAAACTGAAGAAAAAAAAAGCCAACTGTATTTTTGCCCGGGAGCTCCGCACTGGGAGCGCCGCACCAGATTGTGTTTCACCTCACAGGATTTGATACACAGCAAAGCAGTTGGAGGGGTTTGCATTGGCAACTGACCAGACGGTTTATGAAGAGATAAGACGAAGTGCAGCGTCTGCCTTCTGCTGAAGTACACGGATGGAATATGATAGACAAAAACATATATTTTAATAAGACTATAATTTATGGGTTTATGAAGATCTGTGTCTTTTCCACGAGGATGGACTTTTTTGATGTTGTTGCTCACCTAGGCCTAAGTAGCGTAACTTTATATTCTTAGCATACGTAGTCTATCAATGGCTTAGAATTGAAAAAATACAGATGTTAACGAACACGAAAGAGAGATAGATCCTCATGAGCCCTGGCGTGAAGCGGGGGCTCATGTGGATCTATGTCTCTTTCAGGCAAATGATTTCTTTGCCTGAAGTGTCGTATAGAGAAGTTACTCTCAGGGTGTATGTTTTGCCTTTTCTAATGCACTTGTGGCCAAAGGTTACAACGGAAGAAGAAACGTCAGTATTTTGCTAACGCCAGAGGAGACAAACAGGGCGTTCGATACACCTGCAGGAGTGAACTCCGCATGCTCAGTACGTTTCTGAAAGCCGGCGACTTGGCGTAGGAAGGCTTCCCGGAGAGATATTTCCAGGCACAACTATTACAGTAGTGGAAATCAAACAGATAACAGAAAGCGAGGGGCTACACTGTGGAAGACATCAAGCAAGATTCGACTTATCCAGCCAGGACTGAAGCGAGAAGAAAGTTCCGTGTGCCCCACGCATTAACTTCTTCATTGCCGAGAGGAAGTGAGCAAGATCCACGTGCAAGAGGCGTAGATCCTCATGCGCCCCCGCAGATGCGGGGGCGCATGAGGATCTACGCCTCTTGCCGACACCACTTTGTATCGATATTACTTGGATGATTCTCCCTGGTGCTGAAATAACAAAGATTTCAGGCACACAGTCTGCGGCCAGTATACAAGGAGTTATTATTTCAGATGATAATCGGCTTGTTTTTCGAAGTCAATGACACTAATCATGATTGTGTACCTGTTTGTGCATGTTTCGAGCATGCAAGACCTATAACGAGCCATTTGACGGCACAGTGTAAGCGAAGTATGACCAAAGCATACTTTTATATAGACATTGTCACGAGGCGGCATGACGCAAGTAAAAATGACACTGCGGTTATTCAATGTTCAGAGGAGGCATAGCATGTCACACATAAACTTTTGGTTTCCTGTGCCACTGCACGCTGCCTCAGAATGCATAAAAATGCATTAACTGCAAAATAGTCGCCCAAGTCTAAGTAACAAGATTTCGATTTGAACCACAAATAGTGGGCTGGAACTCCAAAACTGCGCGCTTACATAATAAGTTCAGTATAATCCTCGGTTGATAAGCAAAACAAAAAAAAAAAAAAAAAAAAAAAAAAAAAAATTACTGCCACCACAATCTTCAAAGTCAAAACCTTGCGTTTACTTCAGGACGACATTTTCAGCCTTACATTGCTTACGTGATGAAGATTCGATTGTCTGGTTTATACTGAAGAGCTTGACTGTTTTAATTCTTATCATCATCACACATCAAAGGGAAATCACTTATCGCTGGACAAACAATCATATTCCCTGACCCCTACATTATGGCACCCAATCGCTATATCGATTGGGTGCCATAAGGGAGAGGTCAGGGGAAATAACTATTTGTTTGTCCAGCGATGAGTGATTTTCCTTGGTGAGTGTACTGATACTCTCCCATTGTTCCAGAGCTGGTGAGTTCCAGCGCGGCTGCGGAAGTCTTGTTTGCAAACGAAAATAGCTGCGGTTCGTTAGTGTTTTCCCCCGTCTGTTGTCATGTATATATCTGATTCCATTGCCTGTTCTTGTTCGGTCTCCCCTTCACTCAGCGGCTGGGGCTAATTAGGCTGAGATGGTCGACATCGTGTCGTTTTAACCACACTGCATTTCAACAATAATGACGTCTGCATAACGCGCTGATGATAATTATAAACGTCACGCCAAATCGACCCAGCGTAAGTTTAGCGTAAGGCAAATGGACGCCATGGCAATCAGGCGTACGTGAGACTAATTTTTGGAGCTGATCATACCTTACTTTAAGATAATTAATTGTACATACTATATTGTAACAAATGTTTATGACAATGACTTTGTAGACTTTGTCCTTAAATCAGAAGTAGGTATAGTGGGATTACATGCCTGGACAAACATGCGATATCGAATGTTTGTCCAGGCTTTTAATCCGCTGTTTGCATCAAAAGAGGCACCGCTTTTGACAGTCTGATTAACCCATTTCATCCCAAGGCCGCATTTCCCAAATTTGGAGGCATCCCCTAACGAATTTGTACCAGTAGCAGGAACTGGACCGATCATGATAATTCAAGGGTAGTGCCAGATTAGCTTGACGGCTGTAGGCGCCAAGCTAATCTGGCACTACTCTTAAATTATCATGGTCGATTCCGCTTCCTCTGTAGTGCGCCAGAGCTAAGTGGGTTAACGGACATTGTCTACTGAGCCGCGGTTTTACGACAATGACTATTCCAGCTTTAATTACATCGAAAGGTATTCCAGTCAAGGTGGCTAGGGATTTCTGGTGCCAGACAGGAAACGTAACGCGCAGGGTAGAACATCAGTCGTTGCTCAACTCAAGTTATGTTCAATCTTTCTTCTAAACATGCCGTATGCAAACAAGCTTCTGAAAAAAAAAAAGATCGAAAGTGATAGCTCGGCAATAACCGAATACACCGTGAGAAAGTAGGTCAAAGGGACTTGGGATGTAGATGATCGTCTGGTTCTATACCTGCGTATTTTTCTGTGGGCTGGCGATTGGGTGCCTGATAGGAGGGAATCTAACTATTTGTCTGTCCAGCGCTGAGTAATTCCCCTTGGTATGTGTACAACTCTACCAGCGCTAGCTTCACCTATCTGGTTTGTGAGATTATCCTACTGTAAAACTTTCACCTTCATTACATAAAGAAGGCGATGGGCATGAATGGAATGGTATAAAACCAACCCTGACTTCTCAAGGGCAGTGCTTGTTTGGCTTGGCACTTAAAATGAGGCGACAATTTAATCAAACACTGCCCTTGAGCTGTCATATTCAATCTACCACAGCAGTTAGCGAAGGAATGTTAAGTGAAGGAGTCGGAACATCATCAGGGTTTGCCTAATAGCCAGCAGCTGCGTGTACCGCCCTGCAACCATTATTTCTCCAGGTAAATGCGTTTCAGTAGAGCGAGCCATGGGGCGTGTCCATGTGCCACTATGTATGAGGCCTAAACTCCAAGTCTCACAAGTCTCACATTTGTCAGTCGTCCGCCGACGACAAACACACCAGTTCGGACGACAGACTTTTAGAGGAAGCCCACGAAGAAATCTACACACTTAGAAAAGACACAATACAATTGTGTTGTAACTGTCTTTTCTAAGAGTGTTTCTTTCTCCGTTGGGTTGTTCTCTGCATGTTACTTGCTTGGCAGTCAGCTTTTTTTTGGTCTGGACGACAAACCGACAGACTGTCCCCATGATACCTTCATAACTCATTCTGCCCGCGACACAGCACAGCAAGATATGGCTCGACTATGATAGTTTAAGGGTGTTGGCAGAATAGTTGCCACCACCCTTGAACTATCATGGTCGATCTGTCTCTTGAATTGTAATGCAGTCCTCAGAGATAACTCCAAAATGTACGTATTTCGTACCTCGGGTACATTGAGATAATAATAATAATAATAATAATAATAATAATAATAATAATAATAATAATAATAATAATAATAATAATAATAATAATAATAATAATAATAATTGTTGAAACGTTCAAGTTCCTGGGTACTCTCATTTCGCACGATCTGAAGTGGGAGAAGAATATTGAACAGCTAGTAAAGGAAGCCCAGCAGCGCCTGTTTTTTTTCTTCGGCGGTTGAAGTGTTTTGGCGTCAGTCAGCAGATCATGGTGCAGTCTTACTGCGCTGCCATTGAGAGCGTTCTTACCTTCTCAATGACGGTGTGGTATGGCAGCGCAACCGACGAAGCCCGCAAGAAATTAAATAGGGTGATCAAAACAGCATCTCATATTGTTGGAAGCGATCTCCTCTCGCTGGAATCTCTGTACCACGCACGCACCATCAAGAGAGCGAACTCCATCATACATGACGAGCACCATCCTGCACATAGCCTGTTCGAGCCCTTGCCACCTGGCTCACGCTTTAGATCCATTAAGGCCAAAACCACTCGTTTTCAGAAGAGCTTTTATCCCTTGGCTGTTCAGGCCCTGTCTAATGTGGCTGCGATATGATACACCTCAGCAGATTGACTCCCTAAGTTAGAATTACGTACAGCCCATCTTCGTTGTTTATAGTTCTTTTATGTTCTATTAAACCTCTTCTTAAACAACATATACAGTCACTGTACAAATACATATGAATTTAGTTAATCTGTTTCGCTGCGCGGCGGCTCACCTGGCGGTTTTTGTTATTAAGCTATAGATTAATTTTTTTTTTTTTTACTTACTTAGATGTGTGTGCATACTTAGCACAATAACTGCTATACATATGTGTGGTTTGGTATTTTTGAGTCTGCTTGATTGTGATGTATGTATGTTTTATGTGTTGATCTTAATATGGACGCTCGTCAGTTACGCCGCAAAAAAACTCCTAATGTTTATGCATCTGGCAATAAAGTTTATCTTATCTTATAATAATACAGGTCCTTACATAGGCGCTTTACCCAATTTGTAATCGGCTCAAAGCGCCGCGAACTGAACCCAACACGTACGCTCACGTGAAACATACGCATTCACTCTAGAGACAAACACAGTACAGGACAAAAGCATGACATTAAAAAAAAAGAAAAAAGGAAAGCAAGCACGACACATTTTATTTGAAGAAACTATAAGCAGATGTCCTAAGCCGAGTGGGTTTCTTTCATTGCTGGGTATATTGGCTTTGCATTTTCTACAGACAGAGCAGTCATCATTTCGGTGCGGATTTCTACCTAATTAAGCACTGCCTTTCAAACTGTCACAGGCTAAACCTTCTCCTCCTGCTGCAGTTTATCAGGGCTGATTGGGTGCGCGAGAAAGTTTGCATTGTCTGAAGCCGACCACTCGCCGGCCATCCAAGCCAGAAGTGTCCCTCTAATCACTACCGCATCGCGACAGCCGCCCAGTCAGCAAAAGACATCGGGCCTATGTCGGCCGCAGTTGGCCCGCGCACGGCCCCCCGTGGGGGCCGTGCGCGGGCCAACTGAGGCCGGGCCGACGGAGGCTCAAGGATCTTCTGCTCCACGAGCAACCAGACGCTACATGACCGACTGACACTTAAAGGCCTTTAGAGATCTTCAAGCTTCAAGAAGCACAGACGCTCACCCCCTCCCGCCACAGACAGGGGGCCTATTGGGATTCGTGTTTTTTGCTGAGCACATTTACGTCTCTTGTGTCCATACGAAGATTTTTCAAGTTTCGCTCAGACAAACCAATGCACATCAGCAAAAAACACATATCCTTTGTGTATGAGATCTCTGCCCACGCAGCCTATGATTAGGCGCCTTATTTATATCTTCTTTTTTCAAGCCGAGGTGATCTTGCACGGTATAATGCACTGCCAGACCATCCAAAATACACGAGAAACCTATTCTTCCGGCAAATTGCAAATAGTTGACCAACTCAGATTGTATCTAAACCTTTTGTTGTCCTGATTTGCATCTATATTTTTTCCAGGTGGAGGCCGTCGTCTGGTGGTTAACCCTCTTGTGTGTGCAGCCACCGGTACTGTTTGCAGCAGCGTTGGCTGCTTGCACAATGGGGTTAAACTATCGCTGGGCCAACATGACAGACTCCATTTTTCCAGCAAATTGCGAGAAGTTGACCAGCCCAGATCGCATTACCGGGAACGAGACAGGAAGAATGGGTCGCTTCTTGTACCGCCACACTTTTGAAGCCATAGGCCGTATGCCGGTTCTTTGACTCATTCACAAATAATCACGACTTGTACAACTTTACGAGGCGTCTGTAAACTGTGTGTACTAGCTGCAGGAGATGGATCGAGCACGATAGTTCAAGAGTAATGACAGATTAGCTCAGCACGAGGCTCAGTTGTACGAGTGAGCTTTTATTTCCTGCACCAGCCACTAAGTAAGGTGTTCCTGTACAGGGGCATCTTGCTTCGTGGCAGGCATAGGATTTAAGCTGTACTCATGCAACTGAGGCCTGTAAATTTGGCATGGATAGTTCAAGGGTGAGGCTAGATTAGCTTCACATACAGACAAAAATACAATGCACTACTTATCTTTTTTTGGGTGAGAAGAAAAGGCAAGTAGTGCATTGTATTTTGTTTGTGTCTATTTTGAAAAAAGATTAAAACCTTAGAAAGGACAGTTATGCACTTATACAGTTTATTAAATTTCGGGTTAAAACCACTGTCCTCTCTAAGCGTGTTTCTTTATTGGAATTTTCTTTGAATTATACACGCTTTTAGGTCTGGATTTGGCCTTGCCCTCATCATTTGACCTTGAACCACCATGCTCAGTCCGTCTCTCGCCGTGGTGTCTCTAGTGTGTTAAGAATGTGATAAATAAACGCCATTTTCGCGAAGAATTTCACAGAATTATGTGACTTGTGTCGTGTTTAACATACATCACAGTTTACAGAAAGCTTTCAACAGTAACACAAGGATATTCCGGCTTAAGAGGTGATATCTAACACTTGACTTTCTCACTGAACCTGTGTTGATGTCCGAAAAGACCGAAGAATGTCGAAATAAAATTGGGATTATGCAAAGTTCAGACCTGGAACGAGTTCCTCAGATTGAGGGGGGACTAAGTTTTGAACTAATCGCACCATGGAATAAATGTTTACCCCATGTGCTAGGTCCCAAGAATTTGACACAACAAACTGGAAAACAAGGTCGATCTTACTGTTGTAAGAAGAAAGTTATTGGTGAATCAGATCCGGTGAAAGAAAATCTAATAGTGCCCTTTATCTCATTTCAAGGGCTTCGCATCTATAGCTGCGAAAGCGTCGTATAGCGTTGCCGGCAGCAAAGCTATACGACACTTCTGCAGCTATTGATGCGCGGCGCCTTGAAACAGTTGGAGAGAGGGCGGTGCAAGCATTGGACAATCACCGCACTGTTCATTAAAACTGGATGATTTCGATAACCCCTTTGTGGATACAGGCACCGGCACTGTATACAGATGGAGTTATAGCCGCTTAAGTTCAATAAACGTGTAAACTTCGTGCATTTCTGCTTTAGGGCTACTACTGTGTAGGGACCAAAGCACCATTGCAGATGGGGCGGGCTCATAGAAATTCCACGCATGGCATTACAGAGTATTGCGGGCAGGCAGAATCCATCGAAGGTGTAAACTTCATGCATTTTATGACCTTAACCCCTTCACGTGATCACAAATTACGCGTTTGAAACCACTACACAGGGACCCACATACGAGTGAAAACACAAGTGTAAATAGGACCCAAATAGGCACGAAAAAGACAAGACTAACAAGAGACATAAATTTGCGGGGGCTCATGAGGGTTTATGTCTCTTGCAGCTAAACAGTGACGGGGTTAAGTGCTAACCTGCATAAGGGGTTAATTGATAACCTCCATAAATGACAAGACAGTAAGCTCACTCACCTGTGAACTCGTTGATTATGCTGAGAGGCATGACGATAAGTGACACCAGCAGATCCGTCACGGCGAGGGAGAGGAGAAAATAGTTGGTCACATTTTGCAGGCGTTTTTCCAGAGAAATGGCGAGGATGACCAGCGTGTTGCCGGCAATTCCGAACACGACCAGCGGCGCCAGCACAAGTATGCCCCAGTTGAAGTGTTCAAGTTCGTGAGTTATGGAGGAATTGTGCACTAGGGATCCATTGTCCCAGTCCCAGTCGGGGTAAGACGTGTCTGCGAGATCCAGATCGCGAGGAAAATAATCCAGTGTCTGTCCCACCTGAACAAATGAAATATAAAATGTGCTTGTGTGTGATGTGATTTGGGAACAGAAGACATAACCAATGAATCAATAAATCAATCAATCAATGATTCAATGAATCAATCAGTCAGTCAGTCTTCGTGATATAGGAAGAAACGACTTAATGAATGAATGAATGAATCAATGAATCAATCAGTCAGTGATCAATCAATCAATCAATCAATCAATCAATCAATCAATCAATCAATCAATCAATCAATCAATCAATCAATCAATCAATCAATCAATCAATCAATCAATCAATCAATCAATCAATCAATCAATCAATCAATCAATCAATCAATGAACCAACCCCCCACCCAAAAAGTCAGTCAGCCAGCCAGCCAGCCAGCCGGTCAGCCAACCAGTCTGCCAGCCAACCGACCGACTGACGGACCGACGGACAGACCGACATATCCATCGATCAATAGATCGATCGATTGATAATCAATCAATCAATCAATCGACCGACTGACCGACCGACCGACCAACCAACCCAAAAGTCAGAAAGCCAGCCAGCCAGCCGGTCAGCCAACCAGTCAACCAGCCGACCGACGGACCGACCGACCGACGGACCGACGGACAGACCGACTAATCCATCGATCAATCAATCAATCAATCAATCAATCAATCAATCAATCAATCAATCAATCAATCAATCAATCAATCAATCAATCAATCAATCAATCAATCAACCAACCAACCAACCAACCAACCAATCAACCAAAAAGTCAGTCAGCCAGCCAGCCAGCCTGTCAGCCAACCAGTCAACCAGCCGACCGACCGACCGACGAACCGACGGACAGACCGACTTACCCATCGATCGATAGATCGATCGATTGACAATCAATCAATCAATCAATCAATCAATCAATCAATCAATCAATCAATCAATCAATCAATCAATCAATCAATCAATCAATCAATCAATCAATCAATCGACCGATCGATCGGCCGATCGACCGACCAATGAATCAATCAGTCAATCAATCAATCAGTCAATCAATCAATCAATCAATCAATCAATCAATCAATCAATCAATCAATCAATCAATCAATCAATCAATCAATCAATCAATCAATCAATCAATCAATCAATCAATCAATCAATCAATCAATCAATCAATCAATGTGTTTTATGCTGTTCAGTGCAAATAAAACTTGAACTCCAAGAGGTATAGATCTTCATGAGCACCCGCAGTTGCGGGTGCTCATGAGGATCTATGCCTCTTGCTGACACCACTTTGAATCCATGTTCCTATGAGTTTATGCTGTTGCTGCTTGAATTAACCGATATTGCAGAAACACAGTCTGTAACACTCGTACAGCAACCAGAAAACAAGAACAAAACATCACCAGCGACATCAACAGCAGTAGCTAGAACAACGAAGTCTGCCATCTTTGCCCAAGGACCATTTTGTTACTTTGCCTCAATTAGCTCATGAGAATGAAACTATATATTGTTGTAGATGTCTTTTGAGGTCTGCATCACAGTGCTGGAGACAGGTCGACCGTGATAGTCCATGGGTGGTGTCAGAATTGCTGGGCGCCATGAACTATCATGGTCGATGTACATCCTGTCAGAGCTTTATGGGTTTAAAAGAAAAAAAAAGTTCTTGTACCTGAAGAAGCTCCGTCCCGTCTGTATGCACATCCGCGTCGTCCGTGGGTGAGATGGGCCCCGGCACGAAGAAAAAGGACCCTCCGCTGTCCCCCCGCTCCACGCCCTCCACCCCGTACCCCCCACCCACGGACGCCCCGGGTGTGAGGGTGGGGTTACGGCCCGTGGGGCCCGTGGGCAGAATGTAAAAGGGTACGGAATGGACGTGGGAGCTGTGAGCAGAGTAGTTACGCTCCATGGTGTGCTACTCGGGAGGCGCTGGACAAATCTTGTGGACACTCCAAGGAAAAACACGCATCCAACTGCGGAATCCAGATCTGGTGTGTTAGACCTGCCGATTGTATGAAAACTGCCTTAATCCGAAGTCTTTCAGGGAATTTCAATTCTTTGTTGTCTTAAGTGCCGATTCCCTAGTACTTATGAGCGTGAAAGAAATCCTGTAGTCAGTAAATATCCAACTCTGGACTGACGTCACACTTGTCAGTTCAGATCGGCCAAGTTTTCTTAAGGTGACAAAGCTGAGAATTTTGTTGATCACATGTGCCGATTCTTTGCCAGGAATGCCGACTTCATTGCACTTATAAGCTAAAAGAAATCCCGTCATCGAGAAATCACATATTCAACCGTGGAACTTCAAATTTATTTGCAGATTGTTTCCTAATAAACTATTACACTCGCAGAAACAGGCATGTATCCACTATTAAGTTCCAATCTGCAGAAATTCTCTCCAGCTGAGATTTGTTGTCTCGTCTTCATTCAAGATTTACACTATTCTGCCAGTTTCTTTGTCACGGTTGCCGAATTCCTCACAAAAATTGCCAAATTCTTTGCAGAATCGAAGAATCATTGTACAAGTTACATGTGGACTATACCTTGGACGTTTTTGCTTCCATCATTTAACACCACAGAGATGAAAAGAAAGAGGAACCGCCAACTAAACTGCATCACTCCAACGGATGATTTCCTCCGTCTGGGGAACGTTGACCGCGCTACTATACTTTGGTTGTGACGGGGGCGGTTTATATTGGAGACGCGTGGCCATTTTGTTGCCAACAAGGTGGGTGTAGAGTCGCCCAGGTCCTTCCTTCCACAACACACGCGACGGGAAGTCCGCCATAAATACTTTCTCTGGAAAATAAAGAAATGAAGTATTATTCCACGCGTGCAAGCCCTTTCGCTGCCAGCGGACGCGAAATGAGCGTCTGCACGCAGGCCGACAATCACAATATAACGGGGATCGGAAACAGGCATAAACAACACTAAGGACTAACAAGAGACATAAATCCTCATGAGCCCCCGAGACTGCGGGGGCTTATGAGGGTTTATGTCTCTTGAAGATAGATATCCTTCAACTTTGTGCACCCAGCCACCAAAACTGTGAACAACATTGATGACTGGGTTAAACAACTGCAACACAAAACAACAGGAACAACAAAAAGGACAACAAGTACAACAACAACAACAACAGCAATTTAACAACCTCGGCAAAATCACGTGGAACGATAATACAAATGACGACTATGATGATGGTGATGATGATAATGACGACGACGACGATTTTGATGATGATGATGATGATGATGATGATGATGACGACGACGACGATGATGATGATAATGAAGATGGTGATCATGATGTTGATGATGATGATGATGATAGTAACAATAATACTGATAATAATAAAAAGTCCCCCCCAAAAAAGATGTTGGCACTGAAACTAATTTTCAGTAGAACGAAACAAAAATTAAACAACAATTAGAAGAGAAAATTCACTCAGCTGAGAGATACAGACATTTTCAAAATAATTACTTCAAAAAAAGGAAAACATTTATAATTATATAAGGATGCAAACAGTAAAGAATGCACATTACTTCAAATGGGATTACATGAAAATAATGATACTCCTACGCGCGGGCCAACAAAAAATCGACGTTTGCCCTAGGACCTTTTGCTCACCGCATGGCCGGCATTATCCAACGCTGTGTGCAGAAATGGAAAATTACTCATTTCTGGAGCGATCGAGGTCAGGCAACCTCCCCCCCCCCAACCCCCTCCCCCTCCCCCCCCCCACTTACCCCCTACCCCCCCCCAAAAAAAAATAAAATAAATAAATAAATAAATAAAATAAATAAATAAATAAAATAAATAAAAAGTAATGTTTTAGCAAGGGGTCAAGAAATCAAGAAATCAAGGAACACGTCCTTTAGGTACATGCGCATGTTTCATTAAAAAAAAACAAAAAAACCATCCACTGAATCTGCGAGGATGGGCAGTTTCCGGCAGTGAGAGTTGTTTTCTTTAGCTACCGGTGGTGGTGTTTCAAATAATTATACGAGTCTCGGTCTGAGATTACGGACGTTACGACTTTCAGCCTTAACGTCCAAAATCACAGACCAGCACACCTTGGAGCCGAAAGGTCAAAAATCATATATATCAACACTTTTGTTTACGTGAACTTCCTAGCAACAATTACCAAGGCGACGGAAAGTATCATCGACAACGCAAATCAGATTCCAAGACAATAACTTAAAGTGCCCCTTACCGCTAAAATTGATAGTTTTACAGTCTATAAGAGAACCAAAACGGAATTGAATGACGCACATTCGCTAACACGAAAGCCGTTATTTGAGAACGTGTAAGCATGAGCGCCACTCTCGCGCAGACAATAAAGACAATCAATACGGAGACGTATAATTTAGCTGAAGCAAGTATCATGTAATAACAGACCTGTATGCATGGGGGCACGATATCTAATATTAGTTGTATTACGAACTAGGCTTTGCCAGTGGTTCTCGTCGCCTCAAGGGTCCTGTCAGTGGGGGTCAATGTCGGAGGTAAGAGTCGAGGGCTTACTGTTACCTCCGACACTAAGTCGGCAAGAACCACTAGCAAAGCCTAACTTGTAATACAACGATTGTGTCTTCAACTGTAAAAATTATAAGCGTGAAGTGTATCCTTGAAAGGACCCCAAACCTTACGTGTGACGTAGAGATTCAGGGGAGGTAATTTTCCACATTTCCGACTATCGGTCAACAACCTCCCGCGAATTGCATTCGCCTGGAATTTCTCTTTCAGGTATTTTTTAAAATAAATTTAACACATTTTCAGTCATTCTTTTGTATGAGGTGGAGGCATAGCTATTATTCTCAGGGACTCGCTTCTCCCATTCACAGCCATAACGTCTTCTTTCCAGTTTGCCCACTCCAGTTTTGAGTTGGTCCACACCACCCTTGCCCTTCCTTCTAAAACCATTCATGTCTTCACGATTTTCCGCCCACCACAAAGGCGGAAGAATAAACTTACGGAACCATTGTTCTTTGAACAGTTCACTGAATTTTTGGAACATGCTAACTCTTTGAAAGGAGACCTGATCTTACTTGGAGACTTCAATCTCCATTTTGACTCAGCATGCATCCAGTCCAAGCACAAAGAAAGCAGTTGATATTCTCGACATGTTCAGTCTGTCTCAATCAGTTACAGTCCCCATTCACTATCACGGGCACATTCTGGACTGGGTACTTTTTCGAGAAGATGATGGCCTCCTGCAGTCCACCCATGTGTCACATGCCATTGAGTCGGACCACTACTGAACGTCTCTGTCCCCCACCTGCAGACAACGTTCGTGGAGTCCCGCAATATCAGAACCATGGACAAAGTGGCCTTTAAGGCGGACCTGCAGGGTCTCCTGTATGACCTGTCCCATCCTACTGTTGACCAGTTCGATGCGTGTCTGAAGTTGGTCCTAAACAGTCATGCTCCACTGTCAAAACGCAGATCCTCATCCCGTAAGCCGTCCCCATGGGTTACTGATGCCAGTGAGCAGCTTTGTGCCGCCAAAAAGGAACGCCGACAAGCGGAAAGACTTTGGTTGAAGTCAGGTCTGACGGTCCACAAGCAGATCTTCAAGGCAGCGAAAAGGTTAGTCAATAAACTAGTGCTGAATGCAAAAACGTCTTTCATCTGTATGAACATCTTGGAATGCACGTCAAGCAAACAGCTGTTCAACTTCACATGCAAACTTCTGGCAAAAAAGACTGTCTCCTCTGCCAAAATCTGTTCCTCCCATTGAGTTACCCGAGAAGTTCTGTGAGTTTTTCACTCAGAAAGTAGAGTCTATTCGAGACAAACTGGACTCCCAGTCATCAGTTTCACCTCACAGTCATGATGTGCCTTTTGCTGGACAAGTCTTCCATACCTTCAAGAGTTTGTCCGAATCTGATGTTCGTAAGATCATGACAAAGTGCGCTGCAAAGACATGTGACCTGGATCCCATCCCTACCCAACTTCTCTTTGATTGTATTGACATAGTCCTCCCTACCATCACTTCCCTGGTCAATGACTCTTTGTCCTCTGGTATTTTCCCTGCTGTTTACAAATCAGCCATCGTCAAACCCCTGCTTAAAAAGCCCAGTCTTGACCCTGAAAATCTGAAAAACTTCAGGCCTGTCTCAAATCTGCCCTTCCTATCCAAGCTCATTGAAAGGATTGTTCTCTCCCAGCTCCTTGACCATGTGAATGCTCACATTCTTCTTCCTGTTTGCCAGTCAGCGTATCGGCCCCGGCATTCCACTGAGATTGCTCTCATCAAGATTGTGAATGACATGCTTAGGACAATTGATGATGGACATGTCTCTGTTCTAGCCGCGCTCGATCTGACAGCCGCCTTCGACACAATTGACCATGAGATCCTTCTGCACCGACTTCACTCCACGTTTGGCATCACGGGTAGTTTCCTGTCCTGGTTCAGATCTTACCTGACTGATCATCACCAGACTGTTGTCATTAACAGCTACCGGTCAAGTCCTTCTCTACTGCGCTTTGGGGTCCCCCAGGGCTCAGTCCTAGGCCCCATTCTCTTCATTCTTTACATCCAGCCTCTTTCCAGTGTAATTGAGAGATTCTCGGTTTCCCACCATGGCTTTGCCGATGACTCCCATCTGTACAAACACGCTACTCCCGACCAAGTCCCTAGCGCCATCCTAAGCCTTCAGAACTGTATCTGTGATGTCAAAGAGTGGATGTCATCAAACAAACTTCAACTTAATGATGATAAAACTGAGTGTCTTATAATCAAACCCACCAGATTGACCAGTTTACTTTCCCTCCCCACGTCCACGGCCATGGGAACCAGCATCATCAATTTCTCACATACCGCCAAGAATAATGGAGTAACCCTGGACGAAACACTGTCCATGAACCAACAGATTGTCAACACCTGTCGCACAGCCTACATGGAGCTCCGTCGCATTTCTTCTATCAGACACTATTTGACCATCGAAGCCACAAAAACCCTCATCTGTGCATTTGTTCTTTCCAAGCTGGACTATTCACTGTATGCAGGTTGTCCCAAATATCAGACTGACAGGCTTCAAAAGGTTCATAATTCTGCTGCGAGGCTCATCACCAAAAAGCCCAAAACTGATCATATTACACCTGTAATGAAATCCCTCCACTGGCTCCCTGTGGCTGCAAGAATTCAGTATAAACTTTCTTCTGTCTGCTTCAGCTGCATTTCCACATCAAGCCCCCGTACCTGTCCTCTCTCCTGCAGCTGTACACTCCCTCAAGACAACTCAGATCCTCTGCTGACAGCCGCATTTTGCGTGTACCTTATGTCCGTACCAAGTCTTTTGGCCAGCGGTCTTTTTCATATCTTAGGCCGCTGTACTGGAACGAACTCCCCTCCCATGTCCGCCACAGTGCTTCAAAAGACGTTTTTAAATCTGCGCTAAAAACACATCTTTTCCAACTCCATTACCCCGCTGATTAATCATTGACTGCTGAGGATTTTGTTGTAGTTTTGCTGTGGTGCCTGGAATATGTGTGTGTGTGTGCGTGTGTGTGTGTGTGTGTGTGTGTGTGTGTGTGTGTGTGTGTGTGTGTGTGTGTGTGTGTGTGTGTGTGTGTGTGTGTGTGCGTGTAATATTGTGTACAGTTTTTGTAATTGTATTTTTGAAATTTGTAAGGCGCCTAGAGCTCTACCTGAGGTTAGGCGCCATAGAAATTATTATTATTATTATTATTATTATTATTATTATTATTATTATTATTATTATTATAATATTATGAAATTGGTAATATTGGCCGAACACAACGCGTGCATATAGTTATAGTAACCCCATAAATTTTTATTTATTCAACTTTTTGTTTCTTCGCCGTTTCGAATGCGGTCAGTTCGTGATAGGGTCTTTGCTTCAGTTCTGTTTTCTTGTAGTTGATATTATCTAGCTTATACAATTATTCAGTTATATTTTGTATGAAACTGGTACCAGAGGCATTACAGAACACCTTCAAATAGTTTTTTTTGTTGCGTAGCCCCCTAAACTATTTATCTATTAGCATATTTTTGTTTAGAGGTTTGACTGAATGAAGATTAGGGTGTGTCTGTACCGAGGAATGTGATTGGCCAAAGATTTATTTGGGGGAGAAGGCTTTGCTCAGCGAGTAAAGTTGTTATCGTAACATTTAATAAGGGAGTCTACTTATCAAATGTTAACTTGGAAACATATAATAAGGAGACTTCCGTTGTCCTGAGAACGGACGACCAGGGGAAAAAATCAGGCCAATGAGAAAAAGTGTAAAGAGACTGAAAGAAGACAATATAAGTTATTGGTCGCAGGGGTTTGCTACACTGACCCTTGTATGCCTTCAGCAGGTCAAAGGAACCATTGTACCCCGAAGGCCTGAGGGTCCGTGCAGCAAGCCCTTGCTACCAATAACGTATTTGTTTTCATTCCTCCACTATTTTCGTAAAAGAAATCAAGAAGAAATCTTCCGGCCTGGATTGCGCCATTATGACTGACGAAAAAAAAAAAAAAATTATACATAATGGATTTATGACGTAATTTAAAATCGTTCATGACGTTGCCGTCTCCAGTAGCATGCTTGTTGTTTCGAAAAACACTAAGTAACTTTGTACTTACGTTCGGTGATCTTTTATAGAACAAAACTCACGTCCAAGACGCGTCTGAAAGTGGGCTACAAAAAATCCGCCATTTGTCGCTACAAGGGTTTTTGTAGCTCGGTCATGTTGCACAGTTTGCGCTAAAGAGATTGGTCGTGTGACGTAGGGATGAAAACAACTACAGTTATACCATATGTCAGCTCCTTATAATAAAACGTCATCACACAGTATACGTATGTAGTTATAAAATGGCAAAAGCCAGACTGTCAATTTTTGAGAAAAACGAATTTCGTTGTCTTGGCTTTTGCCATATACTTCAGACGTTATACACGACGGCATAATTAGCGAAAATAAAAGGTTATCACACACTGAACACGAAACCCAGGATATAATATAAGTTATTGGTCGCAGGGGTTTGCTTCACGGACCCTTGTATGCCTTCGGGAGGTCAAAGGAACCATTGTACCCCAAAGGCCGAAGGAACGGAGTTGTCTTGGAGGTGTGTACACATGAAGAAGCTCAGAAAGATAGACAGGGCCAGTAGAAGTAGACAGACAGGTATGACAGATGGACAGAACTTTGTATTGTACTCTGGGTGTGATTGCCACATTCCTTCTGCCAATGAAGATAAGTAGCAGCTAATCTCTCTGTTTGTTTGTTTGTCTATTTTGACAAAGGGTATTTACCCGAAATATTAATAAATTGTGTTGTACCCGTCTTTTCTAAGCGTGTTTCTTTCTCCGTTGGGTACTTTTTTGTATGTATGTTAGTATGTCATTTGTACGGCGCCTAGAGCTTTCCTATCGCAAGTATAGGCGCCTTAAAAATATACATTATTATTATTATTATTATTATCTGACCCCTGCGCAGAATTTCCTTTGATTTCGCACCCACCTGGAACGTTATTTCCTGGAAAATAGGTCCATATCACGCCACGGACTACAGTGCCGTTTCCGTACTGTCCAGTCTCTTAGCCTTAGTCAGTCCCAGTCATCCCCTAATTTTTCAATTCCCTAAAAAAGAACTACCGCCCACCAGCTGCACATTTGCCATGCACAAAATACCAAATATAAAAACAGCACATCACCCGTCTCATTTCTTGGCTATGAAACTGGTTCCTTACCAACCCAACACCCAAGCACAGCTGAAATCAGCGTGCCCCCCAAATCACTACGTCAATGGCAACTCAACATAGGCCCACAATTGTCCACTGGATAAGCTCAGGATGGTATGAATCAAAGCACCAAACATGTCTGCTCTCAGCTAACCAGAAATTTCCAGCAAATTCCAACATTCAGCCCTACTACAAATTTTCAAACAAGGCAAAAATTATTTTTAAAAACACCGGTCCTCTTACTGCCTGAACTGCCCAATTTAAATATATAACATGACCTGTAAGATAAACTCTCCCACCTGAACACCATTCAATCTGCCATCAGTGCAACCCTTAGACACTAGCTAAGCCATACCCAAAGTGACACCATTGAATGTTACTGAATCTTTATGTTATGGCTCATTATGTGAAGCGCATTGTTGTGGCGTTCACTGTGCTGTTGATGTTTTGGATCATGCATATCTGATGCCATGAAAAACAGACTATATATGGTCAGAATGCCTCCAAAATTAGCATGTACATCAAGTAACATATCTGATTTTCAGAAATGTTGCATTTGAGATTCAGGCACAAAAAGTTTCTTTTTTCATATTTTCCCATTACCTACCCCCCAGCCCCCCCTACTTTTTCTGTTTTTCCAATTTTACACACATGCAATACAGTCAAACTGACTTCTGGTGGGCTGGACAACTGAAAAAAGTTACCATGACGCTGACATTGATGAAACATTAGCTTTCAGACCCAAGGCCATTTCCTTGTGTATATCTGGGCAGCCCAAAAGACAACTCCCAGGCATCCTCATTGACCCTGTTGTCTGGTGACAACAAGCAGGAAGAGGCCTGTAACCAGCTGTCATGCCCTATATGCTGCTTGCAATCTTTTCCTCAGGCAAAGGGGTCATGAAACAGCTCTGCAATTTAAACATTATGTCTGCTGAGCTATCCCACAGACAAAAGACTACACAAAACAGCCAAAACTATGCTACGCGGGACACACCGCATACCCAAATAAGTGTCTGGAGTGCTTATTTAGGAGGTAGCAGATAAAAATGGTTATGTACAGTTCATTTTTATATAAAACACACTTGTCAGAGTCTCAAAACACCTCAACTCATCTTGCAAATGCAGTAGGCATGTGTGTGCCAAACTTGTGAACACTCCTGTAAAAGCTTGTACTGGTGGCTGCAACTGCTGGTCCCATAACAATGCACTCAAATGAGCTTTACGCAGTGTAAAAGTGCTTGTGTTTGGCTCAGAATAGACACCAGAGACATCCCTCATAACAATTACAGCAGAATGACACCTCAGATGCAGCCAGTGTAGCAGGATCATGCAAAAAAAAAAAACACTTCTGCATGTCACATTATTTTGGAGGCTTATTTCACTCTGAGGTCAGCTGTCTGATGAAATGCACTTGCTGACATTGTTTCATTGTAGTTTTCATCTTAACCATTGACCTTAAGCCCCCCCTCCACTCCCCCCGCCTCTAACCCAACCTCTCCCCCCCCCCCCACCCACCCACCCCACCCTACCTCACCCCACAACTTCAATAACTGAAAGAGTGCACTTTTAAACGCATTTATCAAACTGAACGCCCCAAACCCCACCCTTTTCAAGGTCACGGTCAAAGGTCACAGCTCAAGGTCGAAGGTCAGACTCATGACTACCTGTATGACAAAAAATAAATGAACAAACACACTAAACATAGCTCACAGTGCAGGTAAACAGGGTGTTGCGACGCAAAACATGCAAAAACGCCCATAACACTGCAAAGCGCAGCGATTTCTTGGCAATTTTGTAAAATTTTTATGGTTTTCTCAGTTTTCCAACTGCAAAAGTCCAAACTCAATAATATGGTCACATTAAACCAGTGAAGTTCCGGTCTATGTCACATAATTATGGCATGTGGTGCACCTGACAGGCCACGGACTACAGTGCCGTTTCGGTACTGTCCAGTCTCTTAGCCTTAGTCAGTCCCAGTCATCCCCTAATTGTTCAATTCCCTAAAAAAAAAAAAAAAACAAAAAAAAAAAAAAAAAAAAAAAAAAACACTACCGCCCACCAGCTGCACATTTGTCATGCAAAACAATTATTAAAAAAAAAAAGCAGCACATCTTCCGAATCATTTCTTGGCTATGAAACTGGTTGCTTACCAACCCCACACTCAAGCACAGCTGAAATCAGCGTGCCCCTCAAATCACTACGTCAATGGCAACTCAAAATAGGCCCACAATTGTCCACTGGATAAGCTCAGGATGGTATGAATCAAAGCACCAAACATGTCTGCTCTCAGCTAACCAGAAATTTCCAGCAAATTCCAGCATTCAGCCCTACTACAAATTTTCAAACAAGGCAAAAATTAAAAAAAACAACAAAAAAACACCGGTCCTTGCACTGCCTCAACTGCCCAATTTAAATATATAACATGACCATCAGAGCGGCGGCGGGCCCATCAGCTGGTGTGGGGTCAACACAGGGAGCTAGCACGCGATTGCAACTGCGCGATATCTGTGAGAGAGCGTTGACCCTTATGTCAGAGGAATATTAGCGAAGTTTCGTTTGCGACAAACGACCCCCCCTCCCCCCCCCCCCCCCCCCCCGAACACCTAACGAGAGCGAAATCACTGTCGGATAACCAGCATGTGCTTTAAGCATAGGAGGGCTCATGAGGATCTACGCCTCTTGGAGATGTTTGGAGTGTTGTCTATGCTTAACTTAAATATATTATCATTGGCAGTCACCTTTTTGGTCTGGTCTGATATGCTTAACTCATTCTACCCCAGACACACCACAGCAGGATAAGGATCCACCATGATAGTTCAAGGGTGATGCCAGAATAGCTTGGCGCCTACGGGCGCCAAGCTATTCTGGCATCACCCTTGAACTATCATGGTCGATCTGTGTCCTGCACTGCAATGCAGTCTTGAGAGGACAGGGGCAAAATCTAAGGATTTTGGTGTTGGGGTATAATGAGTTAAGGCACATGCAGGATCTATGCCTCTTAGAGATATTTGGAATATTGTCTGTCCGCGGTGGCTTCGCTTTCGTTCGTTGTTGCGAGTTGAGTCGTTCGTACCAAACGAAACCTCACTAATAGCATTTCCATAGCTCCAACACCATTGATGTTACCATAGATATATATGTGTCACTCCGCAAAGCTGTGAACCACAAATGGTCATACTCTCAGATGAGTGTTTTTGTGAACCTTGCTGTTACCTGATAATCGTAGTCGTAGTATGATACAATCACACCAGACGCACGCACGTAGGATTCTTGTAAACAAACTTCACTCAGCTGCAACTCGTCACACGTGGCACAAGGTTGTAGACCACACTGGAGTAACAGTTCCAACAGTACTTTATTCTCACGATGCACTCTCAGCACAATCCACAAATGCATCCACACGTTGGTACACCGTCTCGTACAATGCATCCACAATTCTGACACACTGCGTCTCTCATATAATGCACCCACACTGACACTCTGTCTCCTCAACAATGCATCAACACTTTTGACCCACTGCGTCTCTCATACTCCAGTGTACGCACATATTTCCTAACACGCTCTTTTATACTATTACAGATTTCCAGAACAATCCAGCAAATTACACAACTCAACCAATCAGAAAAGAAAACGTAACCAAAACTTATTAATATTCATTAAAAAAAACCACTCTAGATCTAACTACAGCTTTCCACTAACACCTAGGCGCATTCCGTAACTGTTGCGAATTGTATCCAACTTATTTACTACAAAACTTTGACGTCATATCTGAGGGCCGGTAGAATGATCGCGTCCCTGCCCGAACCTTCCAGTCTAATGTAGGTTAAACGTAGCGAAAATATTCGTCATTTTAGCCAGACAACAGAAATTGATCGCAATTCTCTAAGCAAAAGAAAATGAATCCTACTAAAAAGGTACGTAATTCTTATCCAAAATAACTCAGATGAATATCGGATCTTTCCTATGATCAACACACACATGCTCTAAAAAAACAACACAACCACAAACGTAGCACAGATCGGCTGTGTTGCTGATACCGATCCGTAGGGAATTGAAAAGACTATGAACAGAAATAAAATTCACTTCAAACTACGACGTCTTTGTATGTGTTTTTTTACGGCTGAAATGTCAAAAAGTTATCCAGTATGGTGGACTGAAGTGTGACATGCATTGGGGCCCTTCCTCTTTTCATGTACCAAATCTGACTGAGTTTCAATAAAAAGTGTAAACCCGGGGCGGTGTTTTCTGCTGTTTGTGAACTGAAGTGAGTGTGTGATTTATTTTCTCCACCAATTAATTCTGATACCTTGCATTTTGGGCAGTGAGAAAAATAGCTTTCCAACATAACGCGTGTTTCCGTCACACATGTCAACCCCAAAACACCGCTTATTTTTAGTACACGTACGAAGACAGAAATATTTTTATCCTGGGAGATGTGTTAGAAACATGTAGGTCGTGATTAAATTGTGAATGAAACAAATACAGACTTTTCTTCGGGTTTTTAAAATGGTAATCGACGATCGCTTCCTGTTTGGGCTGTTACATTGGACTACATCATTTTCGCATTTCAGTGACGATAGAAAACCTACGGCCCACGAACTTTGTTGCATATGAATAGCTTCCGGTTGTCGGCGGAAGGCTAGTAGTGCATTCTGTCAGTTTGAAAGAGGTTGGGAGAGAGAGCGCGAAGCTCGAATGAATTTGGTTTCCTTCACAGTTCCAAAAGTTACGTTCGACATATTTACACTTTCGCATCTTTACCACCTCATAAAAACACGCAAATGCATGAATGCAAATATTCTTCTTTTTTATCTTACATGAAATGATGATTTAACCCATTGTGTCTCATGTACGAAATACGCACATTTCTGAGTTGTCCTCTGATGACTGCATTACAATTCAGGAGACAGATCGACGAAGATAGTTCAAGGGTGGTGCTAGAATAACGTGACACCTAAAAGCGCGCCAAGCTATTTTGGCACCACCCTTGAACTATCATGGTCAATCCATATCTTGCTCTGGTGTGTCAGGATTGAATGGGTTAAATCTGTATTTACAAGAAAACAAAGAAAAATTAACATTTAGAGGTATTCGATTTTGTGTGGTCAATGGCACATTTTTGGTACACAGCTTTATAGAGTGACTCATATACGTGTGGTCAGTAGCTTTGGACCTACCATCTACAGACATCACAGATCTGTTCCACGTGCATGCTTAACATCTTCGTTGCCAGTATTAACGAATTGCACGTCAGTCTGAAACCACTACACACACTGATCGACGTTCGCGCAAAAGACACAGATGTAAATGGGACCCAAAATGGGCATAAAGAACACAGGACTAACAAGAGACTTAAATCCTCACGAGCCCCCGCGACTGCGGGGGCTCGTGAGGATTTATGTCTCTTGCAGGTGGATAGCGGTCGTCTTGCACCGGCAGTAAAGGAGTCAACCCCTCTGATTCCCGCTGATGATACCATCCGGAGGAAAAGACGCGTAACTGACGCGTCTCTTTTGTTGACAGTATACGTCAGTAGAAGTAAAGGGGATATACCCGCGTATGACCTTGAATCTTATAGCTCTCGACACCGCGTGAAACATAAAGCTTCGGTCTGTGATTTTGGACCTTACGGTCTATAGCCGTAAGGTCCGAATTCAAAGACCAGCAGACATCTAAAACCCCACGACTTTAGTCTCTCTGTGAACGCTACAAATTCCGAGGGTTTCACTCCCCCCCCCCCACTCCCCCCCCCTCCCCCCTCCCCCCTTACCCCCTCCCACTCCCCCCCCCCAAAAAAAAAAAAAAAAAAGAAAAAAAAAAAAAGAAAGAAAAAAACAGAAAAAAACAAACAAAACACGAAACAAACAAACAAACAAACAATCAAACAAACAAACAAAAAACATTCAACAAACAACAGGCTTGCATCTACACAAAACGAATTATGGATTTTAATTTTTTCGGGGATAAGGGGCGTAGAGGGAGGAGGGGTAAAGTGGGAGGGGGTGTGGCGGGAAATGGTTTTAGAGTATTTGGATTTTTGTTTGTTTGTTGGTAATATGGTGTGACATTTTCCCACAATAATACTGCTGGCATGTCAAAAATGTGCATGTTCATTTTCCTTTTGTAGATCATCTCACAATTTTCCCCCCTAGCTGTCAAGAACGTAAAAGCGCTGTTCAAGCAACTGACATTAAAGCTGAAATGATATTTCTCCAGGGTGTCCAGAGACCCTCATACACACTCATGCACTTTATAAACGCGACAAGAACGATCGTAAATCCAAAAGAAACTCAGCCATCCAACAAACACAGATGCAAAAAAATAAGCAAGAGGCATAGAACCTCATGAGCCCCCGCGACAGCGGGGACTCGTGAGATTCTTTGCCTCCTACAACGGGCGGTATCCCGGCAGTCAAAGGGGTTAAACTTGATAGAAAGCAAGATATAATAGACATAAATCTGTCACGTTTTTAAAGTGCATAACTGTATAATATTAACAGCTACTATGATTCTACGCAGTGAAGGCAAAATAAAAAATGTCCATTTTTGTCGAAAAACAGGATTTTCATTTCAATGACAGTCTCACTTTTCGCAAAAAAAATAGACTGTCTGTTGCTGTCTTTTGTCTTTCACAGGACAGTACTACTGCATAAGTTTGTTTGGAAGCTGCATAGCTGGCATTGAAATCCTAAATGGGAGTAGGATAAGGTTTTCAGACCGCGAGAGCGAGATTCTCAGTATCCCCTCAACAACCGAAGTGAGGATCTAATTCCTTCCTACACGACTTTTTGTGTGGTGGCGTGCAAGAAAAAAATTGTATCAAATCTGACGCCACACCCGAATGGTATACAATGCACATCGTGTAAAAGGGAACAAAGTGCGTGGAAATGGGACCATCAGCATTCTCTTCATCCTTTCCGATATGATACTACAATGTAATATAATTTTAGAAATGCTGTCAATGGCAAAAGCATAGTACATATTATTAGAAAGAAAGAAAAAAATCACACGCTGATACCATTTCCCCCACCATGTTTGTAATTGACGTCAGCGGGTGAAGTAATTACGTTTTCACAGCATGACGTCATGTCCCAGAGCAATGTCCCTTTTTGTTGCTATTGATATGATGTGATGGGGTGGGTGGGAGTGGGGGGAGAGGGGGGGGGGGGGGGTGGGGCTTTAGTGTAAACGTTTTTTTTTTGTCCTTTGTTTTCTTTGTGTTGTACAGGAGTCCACATTTTATAAAGTTCTGTATTACAGATTCTTTGCATTTTCTAAGGTGTACTTTCCACGAAATAAATTAACACATTCTGCACGTGCTGCATTCGGATGCGCTCGCGGGAGAGGCTCTCATAAAATGCGTCCTGATTGTGATGTGAATATTAATGCGTAAGTCGTGTCATAAAAAAAAAAAAAAACATTCCAGACGGGCTGCATTCGAAAATTTAATTTTACCCCTCGGCTGCCCGCGGACGCGAATTTCGCGTCTGAAACCACTGCACGCTGACCGACATTCGCTGTGAAGAACACACACGAAATGGGCCCGGGCCAAAAATGGGCGCAAAGAACAATGGAATAACAAGAGACATAAATCCTCATGAGCCCTCGCGACTGCGGGGGCTCACGAGGATTTAATATGTCTCTTGCAAACGGGTTGGGTTCGCTTGGCCCGGCAGTTAAGGGGTCAACGCTCAATTCACTTCAACTCAATGAGCAACCCTAAGGCTGAACATTCCCAAACTCACCACCACGCACAACTCTTTTCTTTTTTCCTTTTTGAGAAGGGTCCGTAACAGCAGTTGGAAAATTGAAGTGGGTCATTGCATAAAGTGAAGCTAGGCCCAAGGTCTGAGGTCCTTATAAATTACTCGCCGAGCCAACGAGCATCCCCATGAGAATAATAATAATAATAATAATAATAATAATAATAATAATAATAATAATAATAATAATAATAATACCGGTCTCTACATAGGCGCTTTACCCAATTTGTAAATAGGCTCAAAGCGCCGCGAACTGAACCCAACACTCACGTGAAACACACGCATTCACTCTGAAGACAAACACAGTACAAGACAAACACAGGATATTCACGTGGTGCGAAGGGTCAGCTCAGCTAGTGAAGTTTCCGAAATCGCCATCGCTTGTATTTTACATGTAGAAAGTGGCTTGAAACCGTTACCAGATTGGGGGGGGGGGGGGGGGGGAGGAATTGCCGGAGTACCCGGAGAAAGAGCCCCCGAATTAACGGTGACACTTACTAGAGTAGAGAAGTCCGACTTCCAAAACCGGCTATCGAACCTTATACCTTTAGCATATTATGTGGCAGACACTTCACCACTTTATCCGCTTTCGCAATAATTATACTGGAGATCTTCCCCACTAACAAAGCGTCTTCGGGCTCACGACGGGCGCAGTGGACCCACGCACAGCCCACTGCGGCCGTCGTGGGCACGAGGACCTTTGCTTACTGAGGCCGACGTGACCTGTTTTGCAAAATCTATACACAACACGAAACAGGCAGTTGAAGTCTTCACCACAGCATGTAGTGTGTGTGCAGTCCAGTAAAAAGGCTCCTAGACGCATCCTGCAGACCTGGAACTAGAAATAAAATCTACACCTTATCACCCATTCCTTGAAGGCGTGACTGATCTAACCAGGTCAAGTCCGGGTCAGACCAACACCATGCCCCAGTTGCATGACTGAGCTTGGGTGCTCCGCAAACCATTGAGGAAGGCACTCCGCTATAGCTCACCACCATGACCCATTTACTGCGAAGAATACGTGACCACTACCCAGCTGCAAGAGGTATAGATCCTCATGAACCCCCGCAAATGCAGGGGCTCATGAAGATCTATACCTCTTGCCAAAACCCCCGTTGTTTCTGTGTTCCTTTGAAGGCAAGGGATCGTTGACGCAGCTTGAAGTTACAATGGATTTCCAAAACACAATCTGGGTCCCGTTCACTGCCGAAGAAAACAGACCACCATCCAGCTGCAAGAAGTATAGATCCTCATGAGCCCCCGCGGTTCATGAGGGGGCTCATGAGGATCTATGCCTCTTGCCGAAACCCCTGTGTGTCCGTGTTCCTTGGGTGGCTGGGGATGTAGTATGTTGAAGTTACAATGATGTCCAAAACACAATCTAGGTCCACTGGCAGGAACAGGATAGAAGTATAATAACGGTATTATTATTATTATTATTATTATTATTATTATTATTATTATTATTATTATTATTATTATTATTATTATTATTATTATTATTATTATTATATTTTATTATTAGAAGGAGAGGCTTGAGCATTCAGCTGATATATAGCGAAGCACCGGCTTTGTAAAGGTGATTGTACAGCATGTTGAGCTCTCTCAGTGATGGTGTTTGTGTGCAACCTCTTCAGTGACATTTCGGCGCGAAATCTTGTTTTGATGCATCTTGTTTGCTCCCGTCTGGCCGCCGATACAGACAACCATCATGTAAAACTAACCGCAGGAAATTGTCTTTCATCCAAGTTGCCGTCCGACTCTTAAATATTTTGTAAATCTACACAGGCTGTTATTAAAAGTGTGTGTGTGCGTGTGCGTGTGCGTGTGTGTGTGTGTGTGTGTGTGTGTGTGTGTGTGTATGTGTGTGTGTGTGTGTTGTGTGTGTGTGTGTGTGAGTGTGTATGTGTGTGTGTGTGTGATTTACACAGCTGTTTCATCGCGTGGTATCGCTGGCCTGGATGAACAGTTGTAGAGGGGATAAGTGGAAAGTAAGACGTTATTGTGTTCGCTGATAATGTTGTTAATAATGCTCTTTAAGTTTTTATTATGTTTCAGTAACTGTATTAGTTTAGATTTGTAATATGCCTTAATCTTAGTATTATAAGTCTTACAGATTTAGTATATTAATATCAGGTACAAATGCAATATTAGAATGTCCTGATATTAACTACTGTTATTGAATGACTTTTATTTGATTGTTCCCCCCGTCCACACAACTGTAATTGCCCTTTAAGGATAAATAAAGTTTTTATAATTGAATTGAATTGAATCTGCATAAACGTGCATTGTTTTCCCATTTTCCGACGCGATCTGGAACCTGTAGATCAACAGGAAATGTTCATCACCGCGCTGTGAAGAACAGATTGGATCACATGTTCTGACCAACATGAAAACAGCATTGCATTTATTTATTTATTTATTTATGACTGACCGACTGACTGATTGACTGACTGACACAAAGATTTGTTCTTTACGGTATACACCATGGTCATGCAACTCATGGCGGCCAGGGCACTTTGCGCGGCGGCTTGCTAATGAGTTAAAGTAATCTGAAGACACATTTCAGCACCATTTGTGTTCATTATGCCTTGTCGACACACCTAATGAACTATAACGGCAGTGTGCACATGCAGCAAACACACACGCGTAGTCGCACTTATTTATTCGGCGCACCAGTTAGCGTGTGAATCTATTTTTAACTGTTTCTCGTACTGATACCGTTGTATTTATAGAACGGAGTGGAGTCATTGTCAGGTTACTTAACATTAAGACGACCTGTGCTGAACTGGATTGTCCTGTGTCTAAATGAACCATAGCTAGACCTGTGTGTAGCGTTTCGTAACCATCTGTTACAGAAGTGTATATTTGAACAGTTACGGCGGTAGTGAACCTTTAAATTCATGCAACTTACGAAGGTCGGATCACATTGTGAAGCGGCTATAAGTGCAATATTTAACACATTCGAGACGGCCTGCAGACAGGAATTACGCTCTCTCAGGAAAATTAGGACTCACCATCTTAAAGCGCGCCAGACATACCATACATTTTACCCGGGAAAACTTTTCTATGAATGACCCCAACCCTCTAGTTTTCCGAGGGGACAAGACTCTTCACTGCGAATGTCGAAATTGTCACAGTTTTGCTGCCGAGGTGGCTCGTGTTTATCCGCGGAGAAAAAGGGAGTGTTGGGTTTCGCTGAAAACTTCTGTTTTCCCAGGTAAATTTCATAGTATATTTGGCGCGCGCGAATCGTTAGTTTGCGCAGAAATTAAGCTCACGCGGCATGCAACTTATGGCGCTGCGCGGCCTCGCCTAGTGTCTTGCGTAGGTTTAACCCCTTCTCTGGCGAGAAAAAGAGCAGGCGATCTACTGCAAGAGGCGTAGATCCTCATGAGCCCCGCTGTCGCGGGGGCTCATGAGGATCTACGCCTCTTGCTGAGACCTTCTTTGTGTCCATGTTCTTTGAACAGTTGTGGCTTCTGGTGGCTTCACTGATTTCAGAGACAAAATGTACTTCCGTTGGCAGGGCAGGGGTTAAGCTCACTCATGCATCTCACCCCAGAGGTCAAACCAACGCGAAGAAACCACCTAAAGTATCCTTTACAAACCTTAAGTGCTCGGATGCCTCACTGCCAAGTATGCAGGGCCAGATTGTCAAATTTTATTTCCACCTCGCCGAGAGATAGCCTTAGCCTGTTTCTTGGCAATCTCAGATATCAAGGTAAAAAGGCTGCCGCGGAAAAGGCGTTAGATAGCCTTCTTAGTAGCCGCAATTCAACATCTTAGTTTAGCCGCCTACCCCTCTTCTTTCCTTCTCCCTCGACCCCGGTCCCAAACTCCCTTTTTCTCCGGGAAAAGCCATTCGCAAAGCACATAACAGAGTTGTCAATGGATATAATAATAATAATAATAATAATAATAATAATAATAATAATAATAATAATAATAATGTACAGTTTTATATAATTTATATAATTTAACCCTTCACTACAGAAAAACAAGCTCGGTGCGCTTGACAATGCAAAAAAGACCCCCGCCCTCCCTCCAACACACACAAACACACACACATACACACACACACACACACACACACACACACACACACACACACACACACACACACACACACACACACACACACACACACACACACACACAAAGAAAGAAAAGAAAAGAAAAGAAAAGAAAAAACGTTTCCACTCACTCTACAGGTATAACTGCGTACTACTCATACTAGGCAGATACGTTCATAATCATAACCCCAAATCCACTATATATGCTGCTGAAAATTAGACCATCGCTCGCCCCTTTCCCGCTCACCCCTTCACTGCCAAGTAAGTGGGAACACAACTGCAAGACAAATAGAGCCTCATGAGTCCCCGCAGTTGAGGGAACTCATGTGGATCTATGTCTCTTGCTCAAACAACTTTGTATCCATGTTCCTGTGGGGGCGGAATCTTTGACGTTGAATGTACGATGCGTCTGCGTCCACTTGCAGTGAAGGGGTTAAGGATGCCAGTAAAAGAGATCGCACCTCAAGAGACTGAAGAACAGCTGTAGAGTGGTGAGGATGACAGGTTCACGGTCTTAGGAGTCGTTCCCCTTGCCTGCAGTTACATCCCATGGACAGCTGGAGTAATCCCATTGTGATGCAACCTGGAAAAGACACAAGCAAAGTATTTAAACTTTAGATTGTAAATACGAGAAGAGCTGATGCGTACGAACAAGCACACGTAAACAAATAATCTGCCCAATGTGAGGGTGGGGGTGGGGTGGGGGGTGGGGGGGGGTGGGGGGGGGGGGGGGCGAGGGGGATCCATTTTCCATCGTCACACAGTGAACATTATGCTTTTGACAAAACTGGACCTGCTGCTTTTTAATTTCGCACGGCAGATATGTGGATGGTCAAAAATACTCAACACCCCCCCCCCCCTCCCTTCTCTGCATCTACTCGCTTGGCAGACACCTTTTTTTTATATGGATTAAATCATTAAATGACGTACAAATAAACGAACGAACCAACCAAAAAAAAGAATGAATGAATGAATGAATGAATGAATGAATGAATGAGTGAATGAATGAATGAATACATGAATGAATGAATGAATGAATGAATGAATGAATGAATGAATGAATGTTGAAATCTTATTTTGCAACAAATACGTGAACGAAAAGGACAATACGAGAAACATTAACTCCTTGACTGCTACTGACGATACTGCGCGGCCGAAAAGAGGCGTCTTTTAGCAGTCAATGGGTTAAACTAATTAATAATCGAACAAACGAATGAAATGAAATCACTTGATGCCACTAGGACGTTTTGAAAACTTGCCTTGTGAAATGAAAATCTCACGTTTCAAAAATATGGACTTTTTGTATTCTGCCTTCAAAAGGGCAGAATTAGATATTTCAATCCTACCGTCCTTCTCCCCTCACTCCCACCCCAATAGCTACTCCCCCCCCCCACCCCCTCCCCCACATACCTCTATCAGCTCTCACTACGGTGATCCAATCCCCCACCTCTCCCGCCCTCCTCACCACACTTAAACTCCACAACACCCCATACTCCCCCCTCCCGACCCAAACTCCACTTTCTCATTTACCATCAGGCGATCCCTTACACAAACTAAGTAACTTATGAGCGCACACGGATACACGTATGTCAAGGGGATTGCACGCGCACAGTCAGCCCTGCGCGTGCATTATCCTATCTCGTCCCCTTCGCCGTCCAGAGCCAACACACTCACATTTCTGACCCACGGTCATCGAAGTCTAGGATACTGATCGAACGTGATTGCTCAAGGGTGGCGCCAGATTAGCTTGGCGCCTTTCAAGACGCCAAGCTAATCTGGCACCACCCTTGAACAATCATGCCACAGACTCCACTATTCCCCCCCCCCCCCCCTACAGCTGGCGCCAGAGGCCAGAAAATTATTCCAGATGGAGCTCGTGACATTCTCAATGCGCATGCGCGACCGGAAACGCTAGGAAAAGGCCGATTTTGGAGACACGGGCAGCACAAAGTGAATTTGCCGTAGTGAAGATCGGTTTAGATGCGTCTCTGACGTCACAGTGCGGCCAAAAGAGACATCTTCGCCATATTTTGGGTGCATTCTGGGACGTAATGACATTTGTATCCCTTAAGAGATCGCATACAATTTCCCGGATAAAGACTAAACAGGAGTGAGCTCAGAAGGGTATGCTTTTTACAAAAATGTGGCGAAGAGGACAAATTATAAAGAAAGTGCCAAAGGTACGTCTAAATGCCACACTGTGACGCAAACGTCAAACTGCATCAAAATGGCGACACTCTGGCGACTTAGACAGATTATCAGATTGGCGAACAAGCCAAATGTGGTGGAAGAGTCACAAGGGACAGCAAAATGGCTATATGGCAAAACCCCCACCCGGGTCTGCCCTGGGGGACTTGGGTGGGGTTAGGTACTTTTTAGTTCCCAGGGTCACCCTGGTCAGCCCCACAGGGTGAGTTTTTCTCTCTATTCTGGGGCATGTGTTTCTGTCTACCCGAAGTCCATTCACCTGTATTTGCCTTTTTAAAACTCTCCCTACTGTCTGCACTGCCTGTAGCTCTTGATATTGGATGTGTGTTGCTAAATGGTCTTAGCTTTATTTAGGCCCCATGTGTTAGGTTTATTTAATGTATTTGACCGGCTGGCGACATACATTCAATGTTCTGTTTAGTTGTTTTTTTCACAAGCAGTGCAGGCACGTCCTGAGAAAGCCTTGTTGCTGTCGGGACGTTAAGCAGTGTACAATCAATCAATCAATCAAGCTATATGGCAAAAGCTGTACCGAACAGCGTGTGCATACATGACGTGTGTATACAGGCATCCTTTCATTTCTGCCTTTAGAAAAGAAAGAAAAAAAATAGACGATAGGTCAATTTTTGTGAAAAGCGATATTGTTACTGTGGTAAAAATAAAAAATCCATCTTTTCACGAAAAATGGACTTACAATTTCATGCGTTTACACGCAGGGCAGACTCCCCAATCTCCTCACAGACGAATGGTCAGCTCATACAGAGTTAAACGTCTTAACCCCTTACCGGCCTGTGCAAGCCAGACGCTACCCACCTGCAAGAGATATAAACCCTCATGAGCCCCCGCAGTCGCGGGGGCTCATGAGGGTTTATGTCTCTTGCTCGTCCTGTTTTCTTCACGCTTATTATTGGTCCCATTTAAATCTGATTCTTGAAGCAAATGTCGGTAAGCGTGCATTGGTTTCAGCCGCGAAATTCGTATTCAGTGGCAGAGAAGGGGATGATCAAGAATCAATCCGATAGAAGTGACTTTGCGCTGATGTAAGCCCTCTAAAGCCCTCCGTTAGCCACTGGAAATAATAATAGGGGACCCACAGCCCCCTCCCCCCAATCCCCACCCCACCTCACCCCACCGCACACCCCCCCTCCTCCCCCCTCCAATGCCCCCCTCTCCTCCTCTGCCCTCCCCCACCCATGATACGTGCAGCATCGAGGAGTTTTTTTTTTAAATCGTGTTCCTCTCGATAAGAGCTGCACTACCCTGTAAGGCATAACATATTAAGTCTTTTTTATGAAAAGCGAGATTTTTATAATAAAACAATGAAATTTTCGCAGTTCACAAAACTGGTCTAACAGCCTGTTGTCTCCACACTGACAGTGTACTTAGACTGATTTATTATCTAGCGAGATTTGGCGGGCTTGACCCGTTCCGGAGGATGGATGGGGATTGGAACTCCGGGCTTCTGGAACACGCAGTGCACTTTACTTGAATGGAGACTTGTAATCCACCATTTACTACGTGATTGCATTGATGTCAGCAGGGCAAGATGAAGGGACATAAAATCGTATCTAAAAACTGCAGGCTCTCGTGAGTTGCTTCTCTTGTCTGCAGTTGCATCCCCTTCGCCCCATTCAATCTCCATTCCCAATCCTAACTCGCCGACAAAAATTGATATTGAGTCCAATCAAAACTGGCACACCGCAACACAGACAGATCGAGTTCAAGAATGGTGCCAGAATCGAGTTCAAGAATGGTGCCAGAATAGCTTGGCGCCCCTTTGGGCGCCAATCTATTCTGGCACCATTCTGAAACTATCCTGATCAGTCGTTTAATCTCCGTTTCCCTCATAACTCACCGACATAACTAGATATTAAAACCCATTTAGCGCTGGCGAACTATAACAGGAAGTAGATCGACCATGATAGTTCAAGGGGGGCGCCAAGATATTCTGGCACCAAGATATTCTGGCACTGTCTTGTTCAGTCGATCTGTCTCCTGAATGAGTAGGCTTATGTAATGTTCGGAGGAAGAGTCCCAAATGCACGAATTGCGACGTGAGGGCTACATTTGTTAAAGATAGCACCTGAATTATTTTTAGCTTCACGAATCATTGTAATGTATTGGAACAATGCATTGGAAGCGGAGACTTTTTTCTTGTATGTGCAGCTAGATACCTTAGCAGAGAAACATTTGTGTACGCCATTCTAAGACCAAATATTATTCAGTGCCAGCAGACCTGATATGATTAATATTTTTTAAATTACATAATGATTTGCGGTTTTTCGTGTAAAGTCGTACAAATTTTAATGTAAAGTGGCCAAAGACAGGAACAAGCACTCTTCAATGCCCTAATACGAATAGAGCCTATTTGGGGGACGGCCCGATTCAGTATGAAGGTTAAGCATGCCGACTTCATGGATGCCTGTGATGTTTCAGATTGTCAGCTTCTCTCGTTCACGTGAAATTATTTTAATGCATCGTTCTTTCACTGGACTGCGCGTTTGGGGATAGAAAGTCAGTAATTTCATCTAACTGTTATTTCAGCTTGTTCACATGCTTACAACAAAATCGCACAAGTTAAGTGAAAGTGAAACCTGACAGGTCAATTGACACTAAATGAAATTTTGTTCTACGAGAGGTATTAAAACATGTCATTGAGGACATGTTTACGAAGAACGTTGTCATTGAGGACATGTTTACGAAGAACGTTGTCATTGAGGACATGTTTACGAACAACGTTGTCATTGAGGACATGTTTACGAAGAACTTTATCATTGAGGACATGTTTACGAAGAGCGTTGTCATTGAGGACATGTTTACAAAGAACGTTGTACGCTCCGATGGCACACGCCCTGTGCCACGGAGAAACTCGCTAGGGATCAGTTGCATGAGTGAGCTATGTCCAGCGCCAGCCACTAAGCAAGGTGCTCCGCTATAGCGGAGCACCTTACTTAGTGGCTGGCGCTGGACTAAGCTCACTGAAGCAGATGGCCCCAGGTCAATGTCCGAGCAAACAGTTTGCGTGTCCAAATAATAGGATGAACATCGGGACGCGTAAACCCTATTACCATTTTGCTTCTTGACACTATCGAATCTGGGCACAGGATTAGGAAGCTGAGGTATGTCGCATTACGGACAAGGGCTCACGATACATCCTGCTGACGCTGGGATCCTGTCAGGGTCACGCGAAAGTCTTTGCTTGAGACTCCAGTCCCTGTGATCTCATTCTGGGCACAAATTTTGCCGGCACTGTCGCTGGTTGCTTTTCCCAACTTTCACGCTGCGTACCGTCACGGCACCCCGTTCACTGCCGAAAAAAAGCTGTACATCATCCAAATGCAAGAGGCATAGATCCTCATGAGCCCCCGCAGTTGCGCGGGCTCGTGGGGATCTATACCTCTTGCTGAAACCACGTTGTGTGTTTCATTAGCCGCTTTGGGATTTTTGACGTTGAATTTACAATGATTTGTAAAACTCATTGGCAGTGAGAGGGTGAAAGGCATGCAATGACTAGCGAAGGAAATAGTGCCCCAAGCATTAACCCCTCCACTGCCGGAACATAACAAGCGACACCTAAATGCAAGAGGCGGGGGATCATGAGGATCTATGGGCGGTCCGTGGCGCAGTGGTTAAGGCGGCTGCCAGCAATACTAAACGTGCGAGGTTCGATACCGGGTTCCGGTGTCGGATTTTCTCCTCAAGTAAGTGTCACCATTAATTCGGGCGGACCGGGTACTCCGGCTCTTCCAATCTTTAGTATCAATTTCAGCCCACTTATCAAATATAAAACGATTTGAATTTCCAAAAACTTCAGTAGCTCGCTTGAGCTTGCCCTTAGCACCACGTGAATATTCTGTGTTATGTACAGTGTGTGAATGAATGCGCGTGATTCACGTGAGCGTGCGTGTTGGGTTCAGTTCGCGGCGGCGCTTTGAACCGATATTCATTTGGGTAAAGCGCCTAATTAATGCGCTGATTTATTATTTATTTATGTCTCTTGCTGAAACTGCTTTATATCTAAGCATCCTAGCCGAGGGGGGCTCTTCGGCGTTAAATTAACAAAATATCTTCCCCCAACCCAACCCACCCTCAGACCCGCCCCTCCAGCCCCCCTCACCCGCCTCCACCCCCGCAACCCCCCTTCCCCCAAAGTAACAACCACTGGCAGTCAAGGGGTTAACCGCACGCAGCACTTTTATAGTACCAGTGGCTACAAGCGCAAGGGAGTTAATCAAATTGGACAATTTAGAAAATTATTCTCAGTGGTAAAAGTAAACCATTGTCAATAGAAATAAACGTCAGGGGTGGGTTTATCTAATGGCAACACTCGTAGGAAAATACGAACGGATTTTAATCCAATGGGAACAATCGCAAGAAAATACAAATGGATTCTTATCCAATAGCAACGATCGTAAGAAAACACTATTTGGAAATTCTAGCAGCCGATCTTCGTATGCCATCTAAAATGCCACCCAGCACACTGCAAGGCAACGGCAAAGTTCTTCAATCCACAACAGGCACAGATCATCATGGGCTCCTGACATGCTGCAACAGTTTATGGTGGACACCCCCAGTAGCAAAACGTTTTCGGGCCCACGACGGCTGCAGTGGACCCGCGCACAGTCGTGCGCGGGCCCACTGCGGCCGTCGTTGGCCCGAAGACACTTGCTTACTGGGACAATGCTTCTCTGTGAGAGTCTGTAGGTCAGTGTCACGGACATCGATGTTACTCCTACGGGAGAGATGCTCGAGTTTTAGTCTAGTAGTAAATATTAGACCTTGGAGACTCCGGACTGCTTTCCTGTAATTTTAGTGAGCGCGGTCCATCTGCAAGAGGCAAAGATCACCATCAGCCCCTGCACTTGCCAGTCCAGTGCAATGTTCTGCTTTGTAACAGTGTTTTCAGTGTCTGAGTCTTTGGAGTCCAACGTGTCATAGAGTGAAGCGTCCACGAGGTAAACAAACAAACAAACAAACAAACAAACAAACAAACAAACAAACAAACAAACAAACAAACAAACAAACAAACAAACAAACAAACAAACGAACGGACAACCAACCAACCAACCAACTAATCAACCAACCAACCATCCAACCAAAACAACCAACCAACCAACAATCCAACCAAAAAACAATCCAACCATCAAACAATCCAACCAACAAACAATCCAACCATCAAACAATCCAGCCAACAAACAATCCAACAAACATACAAACGACAAACCAAACAGACAATACAAAACAAATAAGCAACAACAAAGGAAACCAAACGACAAACCAAACCAAGCCAAATCCGACATAACAATATAAAACAAAAGAAACCCCCCAAAATCCAGAAACCCTACCCAACCCTACCTAACCCAACACAACCCAAGCCTAATCAAAATCCAACACCTCAACAACCATCCAAACAACCAGATAAGGAAATCCGACCATGTTGTTCCTGTTCAGGCAAGCAAACATATCCTTTTTTATATTTATTATTATTCTCAGACGAGGGGAGTTTTCAGAGTTTAATCTGCAAACAGATTTCTCCATTGTTTAACAGCACGCAACTCTGTTTGTTGTGCCCACAACTCGCGTGGCATAGCAAATGCATGTTACATCACTCACACGCTTAAACCTGGAGTAAAACCCTTAATACGAGGACGCAAAATACATTGACCAGTGTCAACAAGGGGCATAGATTTTCATGAGCCCCGGGAATTGCCGGGGCTCATGAGAACCTATGCCTCTTGCAGCTGAAAGGTTGACATTAAACGTTTTACGTTACGGCCTCAGAAGCAATAACGGTTTCCAGTTTACTTCCTATGCAGCATGTTAAAAAAAAAAAGAAATAAAAAGAGAGAAGTATTGACCGTGAATGTTCAAGGGTGGTGCTGATTCAGACCAATAGGTCACCTCTCCAGGCACGACCTTTTAGCTGCTACAAACGTTGAGCATTCCGTGAGCATATTAACCTCTTCACTGCCAAACGCCTAAAAAAAAAAAAAAAAAAAACTTGAAACCACCGCACAATCAATGTCATCATTGACAGCAAATCCCGTCTCCTGAGACATAATTTATGTAAATGAATGAAGCAGCAAAAAGCATACATCCTCATGAGACTCCGCATCTGCGGCGGCTTATGGGCATTTGCGCCTCTTGCATATTTTTACCTTTCGTTAGCTGTTTTTCGTCAGTAAATGGGCTAATAAGCTGATTATAATGATTGGTCTGCCAGCACATTTTGCCTTACCCGTCTTTATCTGATAGTTTCTTTACGCAAGGGACAGTTTAATTGAGAAATAACGTAGAAACACAAAGAAAATGCGATTCAGTCTAGTTTCGAAATATTATGGGGAACCAGAAAAAAAGCTTCGGAAAGCAAATTAGAGCTAACTTTTGTTTCTGCTGCTAATCTGTCCATGTTAACTCATTCAGCCCGACGGCCGTATCTCCCAAATTTTGGAGGCGTCATCTAATGACTATGCACCAGTTGCAAGAGAAGAATCTACCATGATAATTTAAGGGTAGTGCCAGATTAGCTTGGCGCCGATAGGCGCCAAGCTAATCTGGCACGACCCTTCAATTATCATGGTCGACCCATCTCCTGCTGTAGTGCATCAGGGCTGAATGGGTTAAAGCATCCTGCTCCAGGAGTATAAATGTTTAACACATTACATCCCGAGGCTGACTTTTAAAAAATTGCTTATGTCATGTGAAGGCTACATTACAGATTAGGAGATAGATCAACCATTTTAGTCGAAAGGTGGTGCCAAAATAGCTTGGCGCCTCAGGCGCCAAGCTATTCTGGCACCACCCTTGAACTGTCATAGTCAAATAATTTAAGCAGTAGTGTATCAGGATAAAAAGGGTTAATATTTCGCAATATCTCCTTTATAGCTGTTTTCAATATGTCTTAACTCATTGTACCCCAAGACCGAAATTCCCAAATTTTGCCGTTGTCCCCTGAAGACACTGCAGTGCAGTGCAGGACACAGATCGACCATGATAGTTCAAGGGTGATGCCAGAATAGCTTGGCGCCCATAGGCGCCAAGCTATTCTGGCATCACCCTTGAACCATCATGTTCGATCCATATCTTACTGTGGTGTGTCTGGGGTTAATGTCTTAAGACAATGATGGACAAAAGGGATAACACAGCGATAAATTATCCATGACGATTTTAATCCATGGCAGGCTTTCGTTGCTAAGATTTCCCGACAAAATGGGTTCTCAATGTCGTCCAGTGTCAACTAAGACTTTTCTACCCATTTTTTTTCAAAATCCCTGTAAATAGGCACACGTAACAGAGATTTAAAAAAAAAAAAATTTTAAACATATTTTATTAATTCCCCTGGTGCGAGTCTTTGGAGGTCTCCAGTGCACAAAGAAGACGAAAAAGAGCAGAAAAGTATTTTGTTGTGCGACATTCACACCTCACACGTTAAACCTGCTCCTTTTATTGTAAGACACATTGCGAACATTTGGTAGAAGAAGATATTGCGAACTATTAACCTTTTAGTGCCTAGAGCAGGTCGCTTTAACCTACGAAGTTTGAAATCGGTAGTCGAAAGACGTTGTTTTTCTCCTCCTTTATAGGCATAGCAGAGTTAAACCGACACGAGCCTTGGGCAGTAGAAAACCTCTGTTTCGTGTTCATACTCACGTGGACTGTGAAAAGAAGGCTTGACAAGTCTTAGCTTAGGCAAGACAACACTGAGAACCCGTAGTATCGGCAAATGTTAGCAATCAAAGCCCCCTTCATGGAACAGGGCTCTTTAAGCCTTAAGATCGAAATTTGAGAGTTGCATTATGAAGACCACATCGCCAATTAAGAAACAGACAATGACAGTTCAAGGGTGGTGCCAGAATAGCTTGGCGCCTATCGGCGCCAAGCTATTCTGGCACCACCCTTGAACTGTTATGGTCTACGCATTTAGATGTATAGTGTTGCCGGGGCTGAATGGAATAAACTATATAAAAAAAAAAAAAACACTGACAACCAGAAAACATTATACTGATGAGAAACAGAAATGCAACGTCACCGGAATCGTCGGCAACGCTATGAACTGTTTCCAATCATTCCAACCATGTCGCATTTCTTTTGCTGGTCATGACGTATGCCAGCACAAAACACGACAAGCATACTTCTGTATCCAAGAAACAATCCAATTTTCTCAATCCAGCAGGGATCGTTTACATTCAAGGAGCGATGCACCACCGCGAAACCAGTATGCTTGTCAGTGGCGAAGGAACCTTTCCGCTGGGAGGTATGGGCCGGTTCATGGAAAATCAAACGACGCGACGCAAAAGAGGGTGTTGGGTTGTGGGGGTTGGGGTGCTGGGGAGGGGGGTGGGATGGGGGTGGGATGGGGGTGGAGTGTGTTTGTGTGTGGGGGGGGGGGGGAAGGGAGGGGAATAGGGGGTGGGGTCAGGATGGAGTGTGTTTGTGTGTGTGTGGGGAGGGGTGGAGGTGGGGGTAGGGAGGTGAATGTGTGTGCGTGCGTGTGGTGGTGGTGGGGAGGGGATGGGGAGCGGGATAGGTGGGACAATACGTATGAACAGGAGCTGATCAGGCACAGTATGTGCTATCTGTATGCAAACGTTAACTCATTTGCGGCAAGCCGCATCCGGATGCGCGGCTTATGCCACGCATCCGGATGCGGCTGGCCGCGAATGAGTTAATTTCATTAATTCACATTATTAACCTGTGGTTTTGCGTGCTTGTCTTTAGCTTATTGATAGTTGGACATATAGAATATATGGTCCTAATGAACGTTTCAGGAGGGCCGAAAGAAGGTATGGCCCAAGTCCAAAAAGGAAATGTCCAAAGGATACACATGCCATTCCAAGCCCAGAGTACCCGTACCGTTTGAGGGTGTACTTCCGTGATAGACTCACTCGAGGAGTACACGACAAGCAAACTTCTATTCAAATGAGAAGCAAAGCATCTCATTTGTATAGGAGTGTGCTTGTGGTGTATTCCGTAGTGGGTCTCTCCGGGGAACGCGAACACCCGCAAACGTTACGGAGAGCTTACGCCAAGTCACACCGAGCCCCATGGGTTCCTACGCCGGTTTTTGTAAACATAGCTTACAGTTGCGATTTTTTAAAAAATGCTATATACCGATTTACAGCATCAGCCTGTTCTGTTAGACAGTCATACTACAACACACTCGCACAGTAAACTGATACATATGATTAAAAAAATTAAAAAATAACAACAACAACAGCGTGTCTCGCCCGCAGCCTGTGTTAGGAAACACCCACAAAGCGCACTCTGACAGAAGCGCAAAACAAACAAGCAGAACTTAAACAGAACGATTACATTCTACGTAAGTGCAGAACGAGAGACCGTTTTTCAAGTTTGAAAAAAATCGAAAGACAACTGAATATACATTATCTGCGGATCCGAAGAACAACTAACCCTTTAACTGCCGGGGCAAGGCGAACGCTAGGACACATGCACGAGATATAAATCCTCATGAGCCCCCTCAATCGCGGGGGCTCATGAGAATTTATGTCTCTTCTTAGTCCTTTGTTCTTGATGCTAATTTTTTGGGTCGTCTTTACATTGTGTTCTTCACGCGAATGTCGGTCACTGTTCAATCGTTTCAGACGTGAAAGACGTGATCACTTCCTTGGAAGGGGTTAATAGCAGTTATAATGTATCACTGTAAATAAACGTGCAGTACGCTGTATTCTGATTTCATAGAATGCATAAGACAGATATTTTATACGTTGGCACTTAGCACAGCGCGATAATCCTTTGCTCTCGGGAACGGTTTTGTCGCGATGATTCATGCCGGAATCATCGCGACATAAAACCGCTACCGACAGCCAAAAGGTTAACACTTCGTGCACATCGCGTACTTCAGGCCCAAATTTCGCTTCGAAAATAATAATTGTTCACTTTTTTTCCAATTAGAGTGCAATGGAATACCTAGATTATTCTGCCTTTACTTGTAAAAGCAGACGACAATAAGTCCATTTGGCGTGGTAGATGTCTAGTACGCAAAAGTGTCCTCGGGTCCATGTGGCGTAGGTGTCATTCCGCCGCGCTGCACCGGTGGGTTCAAAAGCTCTGAGTTTTTGTATCTATGACGTAGATGTATACATTCGACAAACAATGGCATTCTCGTATTGATGGTTCGTCGTTTAACTCATTGTGCCCGAGGTACGAAATACTCTCATTTTGGAGTTATCCTCTGAGGACTGCATTACAATTCAGGAGACAGATCGACCATGATAGTTCAAGGGTGGTGGCAGAATAGCTTGGCGCCTATAGGCGCCAAGCTGTTCTGCCACCACCCTTGAACTATCATGGTCGAGCCATATCTTGCTGTGGTGTGTCGCAGGCAGAATGAGTTTACCCTTGGGCTGTCGGTAGCGCTTTTTGTCGTAACGATTCAGCCTGCAGGAATCAACGCGAAAAAAAGCGCTACCGAAGCCAAAAGGGTTAAGTTTCAGTAGCAACTGAAAACAAAGTTGTAGGTTCTCTTTTAGGTGCATGGAAATTGGCTCAGTGGTGCATGGAATGTATGCCCTTGCAGACACACAGTAAATGTGGTTGTCTTGCAGGTAGGCAGAAATTCCTGCCTCCTCCAGTATCGCCGATGGTGTGCTGAGGAGGTCGCCAGACCGAAACAGCTGTCCACACCGCTAAATATCTGGACCCCCTCGGGGGACCTAGATTTAAATTTCCATGCACTGAGTGGCTGAACAGTGGATATGTGATACGCCCCCCTTCGGGGGGCTTCCATATGCATGCTTTCAGTCACTTTTTAGCGCCCCCTCTTTCCTATCTCTTTTTTTTTTTTTTTGTGCTTTGCCACAGTAGATCTATGATCACTGGTCGATCATGCACATTTCTCCCCTGACAGTGCTATAATCTACTTTACTTTGTAACCTTCCCAAAGTATTACAAAATTCAATCATTGCTCATTACAGCTCGCCGGCGGGCAACTCTTAGGTAGTGGTGGTTATTTGACACTGTTTAGGGACTGCACTCTTTAGCTTTTACCATCCAGTCCCAGCCTCAATCGAATTGTGTGCTTGGATGCCGATTCTAAATGTGAACCACACGGCTATGGTAGTGAAAATGTTTGCTGTTCTGTGGTTATGGACTAAACAACCTAGAGTAATGGTAATTATTTTTTTTTAAAGAAGAAAAACTACATAAAATAGATTTGTATGACATCCATGCAGGAAGTAGGTATTGCAGAATCAACAATCGTTTTTCAATTAGCTGCAAGGCATTGTCGATTCTCTCTCTCTCTCTCTCTCT